>CM050442.1:26620223-26634092 GCA_027562315.1 Costus pulverulentus | reverse complement strand
GGTTACTCAAGCAAATAATCACATGGTCTGCCTCTAGACATCTCCCTCCATATAAGGACAATTCTCTGGAGGAGAATTTTTTTTCACCCGAGGTGAATTGATGGGGGTAAAGACCATGACCCAAGAAAATATAAATGGAGCTTAAGGCTACCTTAGTTTATGGGTACCCTAAGGCACTTTTGCATTGCATGCATCATGTAGCTACATTTGGTAGGTTTTATACTTTGTTTTGTAATTTTTTTTCTTTTATGGAAATTATGTTGCATCATAGTAGGATTAGTGCATGGCATGATGTTGCATCATAGTAGGATTAATGTAATAATATTTACAAGTCATGTGTACAAGCTCAAAGCTCACTACAACAAGCTAGCTCCAATTATGGCAAGCCACTTCAAAGCCAAGTTCAAAGTGAAGACTTGAGATGAAGCACTTCAACTCACCTTCCATACAAGTATAATGCCACCTTGGCATCCAAGAATTCCATTCCAATCTCAAATCATCAAGGGATATGCGCTCGCTCAAAGGCTCTCCATCAAATTACTTGAATCAAGGAATCAAGATGCGTTCACACCATGGAAGGAAGGAGTCTACGCCAATTCAAGAAGCTTTGCCACCTCATGAAGCTAATTATGGGAAACTCTCTAATGCATTTTTCACCCATGGCCAAAGAAGGAAACAATGTCACCTTTTCTTGTAGCCCAAGCAAAGAAGAATGCGCCCAAGTAACTAAAAGGATTCCATACTCGTCCAAAGCCAACAAAGGAAAGAAGCCAATGCCACAAAGCTCCTCCATAATCGTTCAAAGCCAACCAAGCCTTCAAAGAAATTCAAAATATTTCCATAAGTCCTTGGTCAATATTTGGAAGGAAAGTATGCGCCAACCTCAAGGCATTGAAGACCTCAAATTTCTTTCTTTCTTTTTTGCTCTTTTGTAATGTTGAGCAAATGTCTACAAAACTTGTAATTTCGCATGTAAGTGGGTAAGTTTTGGAATAATGAAATGTCAAATAGTTTCCTAAGAATCCATGGGTGCTTGTGTCGCCCTCCCCCTCTCCTTCTCCTCTGAGGTGCTTGTGTCACCTATCTTCCCTTCTTCCCCAAGAGCCAAGGTTCCCTTCGCTAACCTCCTCTTCAAAGGATCTTTCACCATCTTGGCACAAGAGCAACCTCTTCAACCATTAGTTGTGCAACCTCTTCAAAGGATCTCTTCATCTACTTGGCGCAAGACAAACCTCTTCAATCCTTAGTGGTGCAACCTCTTCAAAGGGCTCCCTCACTTGAAGCTTAGCAACTTCTTCATCTTCACAACAAGGGCGCAAGATCTTCATCTTCAAGAAGAAGTGGCACAAATCCCTCATCTTCTTCAACTAGGTCTCAGCATCTTCCTCTTCTTCAACCATTGAAGGCGCAAGTGCTTCATCCATAACTTCCCAAAGTTGCAAGAGGAAAAAAAGGACTCTTTACAACTCTCGGCCTTCAAACAAAACAAGCTAAGTATTATTGTCCTCCAATCTTAGTGTTTCTTTCATAACATCTTGCTTGTTTGAGCACCTTACTACACCTTGTTCTTTGTCTTGTAGGAAGATGGCACAAGGATTTGAAGGACCACATGGCCACCATGAACTCATCTTGACGCAAGCTTCTTCTTCCCCTCTTTAGAATAGTCCTATTATATTTTAGGCAAGAGAACTTGGAGGCCAAACCTCCCTCTTGAGTATTTTGTGTAAAGTCTTTAATATTAACTTTTAAACTCACCCACGCATGTGTGGGTTTGCTGTGATGTTCAGTGTGTAACCAACACCTTCCATCAGAGTAGGACCGTTCAAGATCGGGAAGTCACGATCCTTCTACTCTCAATGAGTGCACTGTGAGTATCTCTCCTAGTTTTCAATTTATAATTTAAAGTAGTTTTAGAATTGCACGCTTAATCTTAGATTTGTTAACCACATGTCTAGTTTTAATTTGTTTTATAATAGCATGTTAGATTAGTTTATTTTGTAGTGTAGTTGTTTGTTTAGTAGATTTGCCTGCATATTAATTTTAGTTTTTATCTAAAATACCAAAAATATATATTTTTTTTTAAAAAAAAACATGTTAGTTAATCTTTCATGCTAGCTTGTTTTTCCTTAGAATCACTTTTCATACTAGCCAAAACTCATGCTCCTATCTCACATCATCGATCAATGGCATTGTGCATTGTTTCTCACACTCATGGGATACACTCATTTATCTTTAGGAGGTATGTGGTGACAATAGTTTTCCCAGCCCAGTTAAAATCTTGGGCACACCTTCGCAAGAAAACTCATTGGCCTTATGCATAACGATCAGGATAGACTTGACTAGTCATTTCATATGTGGATGGACCACATGATGAAAATTCTAGAGGTAACCTTAGGAGGTTATGGCTTTGTGTTGTATCTAGTCCTCGCTGGACATGAAGTGCATGAACTGTCTTGAGAAAGGGAATTGTCAAGATGCAATCGACTGGTATGCCCATCTTAGGAAACATGGGTCACCTTGTGCAGTACATCCCACGCTCGTGGGGCGCAAGACCCTGTGTGAAATAAGGATCCCATCTAACTAAGGAGATCTTGTGATTCTTGATTGACTTTTGAGGGTTGTCGATTCAAATAAAATAGTGGGAAATAGTTATTTATACAAGTTCAATTTAAATGGTTAGAATGTAGAATTAATCTGCATGTCTTTTGTTGTATATCAAATGGCTATAAGCAATAGTGGAATAACACTGCGATCACTCCTTGAAAAAGAGAAGTTGGTTGGAACCAACTTCATAGATTGGTATCAGAACGTCCTCAAGCAAGAAAAGAAGTTGTATGTACTAGAGTAGGCTTTTCCTTCTCCTCCGCCATCCATAGCTAGCATGGCTACAAGGGATGCTTTTCGGAAGCTTTGGGATGACTCTTTGGACATGTGCTATCTTATGTTGGCCACGATGTCGCCTAAGTTGCAAATGCAACACGAGGAACAAAATGTCTTTCAAATAATAATACATCTAAGGTAGTTGTTCGTGGCACAGGCTAGAACAAAAAGATATGACACAGCCAAATTAGCTTTTCAGTGCCGAATGTTTGAGGGGACTCCAATGGGAATGCATGTATTCAAGATGATTGGTACATTGCACATCTTAGAAGACTGGGACACCCAATAGACTGAGATTGGTGATAGTCCTAATTCTGTACTCACTGCCTCCTAGCTCAGTTTGTTTATTATTAACTTTAACATTAACGAAATTGAGTGCACTCAGGAGGAGTTGTTGAATCTACTCTAGTCGACTAAGAAAGAAATAGAAAAGACCAAGCCTAAATCCGTTCTTATAGTCCCTACGATTGGTAAGAAACAAAAGAGAGGTAAATCTTCTGCCAAGGGCAAAGCTAAAGTCAAGTCCAAGTCACTAAAGAAAAATATGGAGAATGAAAACAAGTGTTTCCACTATGGCCAAGAAGGTCACTATAGGATTGCAAGCAACTTTAGAACAAAGTAAAGAGAAGTAACTCTTCATATTCAAGCTCAAGTATTTATGTTACCAAAGTCAAAATTGTCTATTTCTAACCCATGGGTATGTTGAGACTCATAGTTTTCAAATATGAAGGGGCTCAAGTAAAATAGGACAATACGACCAAGAAAGATTAATTTATGAGTTGGAGCATAGATTGCTGCCATAGCTATAGAAGAATTCACTCTCTCTGTTGTCAGGACTTCTATTAGAACTAGGATTATTTTTATTGCAACTATGTACTTTTGATTTTTCTGCCTTAGCGAGGAAAAGACATTTTTGAAATAATAGAACATTTGTTCTTTTGATTTGCAAGTATGTTCTAGTTCATTACGCAATGGATTTTATCAATAGCTTTATATGTGACATAAACACTAAATGGATTAAGAAAAGTGGTTTAGTATGTATCTTTGGCACTTTTTTTTAGGCCATACAAATAAGAATCGCATCCATCGTTTTCATGTAAATGAATTCATGGATTCAACCTCCTTGGAGGAGGATGGGTGTGAAAACTAAGATCTGGAAGTAAAAAAGTAGATCTAGAAGCAAATTAGCAGAGGGTGCTCATCTGTCGCCATGGAAGAAGGAATAAAAGATATGGCCGCAACTAAACTGAAAGAACAAAGTTCATTTCATCTAATCAATAAAAAAATACAATTAAGCCCCTTATATAGGGTCAGTACACTAAACAACTGTAATTATCTATTACAGAATGGTCACCTTTTTCAATACGGACGTAACCAATCATTATGGCCATGTTACAGCCATGTTATGGCCGTAATGGCCATGTTACAGCCACGTTACAGCCATGTTATGGCCGTAATGGAAGCTATTTTCTTACATCCCCCTCTCAAGATGGAGTTTGATGAACATCCATCAAACCCATCTTGGATAACAAATAAAAAAAATACATGAGCAGCTAAAGACTTTGTGAATATATATGCTAGTTGTTGCTTTGAAGACACAAAAGTTGGCTGCATAAGTCATTGTTTGTATTGCTCTCTGACCACATGACAATCTATGTCAATGTGTTTTGTACGTTCATGAGAAACTGGATTAGCTGTGATATGTAATGTTGCTTGATTATCACAATAGAGATGAATAGGTGTAGGAATCGTAATATGTAGTTCACGTAAAATATAAGAAATCCACAATATTTCACATACTGTCGTGGCCATACTTCAATATTCAGCTTCAGCAGAAGACCTTGAAACCGTTGATTGCTTTTTTATCTTCCAAGATATTAAAGAAGAGCCAAAAAAATATACAATAACCTGTTATGGAGTTTCTAGATTGAATACAAGAAGTCCAATCTGCATCACAATAAGCTTTTATACAAAACTAATTATTTATAAGAAAAAATAGACCTTTTGAAGGACAGCCTTTAAGATATCTAAGTAAATGCATAATAGCTTCCCAGTGATGTTTACAAGGGGTCTGGATATATTGGCTTAATTATTGAACAGCAAAGGAGATGTCTGGTCTAGTGAAACTCAGATATAATAATCTTCCAACTAACTGACGGTAAGGTTCAGGATCTTCTAAAATATTTGTACATTCTAAGTGTAATTTCAATCCCTTTGAAAAAGGAACATCTAAGGGTTTAGCTCCCATCAAACCAACATCTTGTATAATGTTCAAAATATATTTTCTTTGGTTAACATATGTACCTTGTTCTGTTTGAACAATCTCCAAACCCAAAAAATATTTAGCATGACCAATGTTTTTGATTGAGATATGTTCATTCGAAAACCTTGTAATATCATCTATATCATCTTTTGTTGGCCCTGTTATGAGGATGTCATCAATACACTATCAAATATAAATGAGAACTTCCACAAGATTTTATGAAAGGACAATGATCATGAATGGACTGAATAAATCCATAGCCTTGCAATTTAAGAGTAAATTCTCTATTCCATTGTCTAGAAGCTTGTTTTAATCCATATAGTGATTTCTTTACTTTTCATACTTGTCCTGGTGAAACTCCTTTATATCCTTCATGAGGAACCATGTAAACTTCTTCATCCAAAGATCCATGAAGACAAGCATTATTTATATCCAATTGATGTATTGACCATTTAAGAGATGAAGCAACAGCAAATATAATACGAACAGTAACAAGTTTTGCAACAAGAGAAAAACTTTCTTTATAATCTAATCCCTCAATTTGATGATATCCCTTTGCTACCAACCTTGCTTTATATCTATCAATGCTTCCATCTAGCTTAACTTTTACTTTAAAAACCCATTTTGAGCCAATTTCTCTCTTTCCTATTGGCAAACTTGTAATTTCCCAAGTTCATTCTTTTCCAAAGCTTCTAATTCTTGTTGCATCGCCTCACTCCAATTCTTATCATCCTTTGCTTGATTATATGATTCGGGCTCACACATAGCTGATATATTTGCTAAAAGCGTCATGCATGTTAATGGCAAACTTGAACTTTGTATGTATGGAAAGGTAGGTGGTGTATATGAAGTTGCCCTAACAGCTAATGGTTTATCAACTTTAATACCTCCGTTCATATCATTAGCTTGTGATACAAAATCATTGAGCCAAGTAGGTTTAGTTCTAATTCGTGTTCTTTTCCTAATTTGAAGTTTAGGAATATCAAGTGTCTATGTTTGAGTTGGAGGATTAAAAGAATATTTTGGAGAATTAGAAATTCTCTCTTCTGTTTGAACTGATTTCTGCACTTCAAAGTCTAAATCATCTTCAATAATAGGTAAAGGAGCATTATTTGTTGGAGATTCTAAATATTGATAGGGAAAACTTTCTTCATGAAAGATGACATCCCTAGAAATATGAACATTTTTTGTATATAAATCAAAGCATTTATAACCCTTTTGTCCGATGTTGTATCCAACAAAAATGCATTTAGATGCTCGCTTATCAAACTTTTCTTTGTGTGGAACATTGTTAGTAACAAAACATAAACAGCCAAAAACATGCATTGAATCATATGACGGAGGATGTTTGTATAATAACTCATAAGGAGTTTTCCAATCCAAAATCTCTGTAGGAAGCCTATTTATAATATATGTGGTTGTAAGAATTGCTTCCCCCCAAAATTTTCGAGGCAAATAAGATTGAAACATGAGAGCTCTAGCAACTTGTAATAAATGTTTGTGTTTTCTCTCCACTACTCCATTTTGTTGGGGTGTAAATACACAAGATTTCTCGTGCACAATTCCATTATCCTGAAATAATCTTTCACAATCATGACTCAAAAATTCTGACCAGTTGTCTGTTCTAACTACTTTGATGGATTACTCAAACTGATTTTGAACCATTCTCAAGTAATTCTCAAGTATTTTGACAGCTTGACTTTTATGGTTCATCAAAAATGTCCAAGTTGCTCTACTAAAATCATCCACCACAATAAGAATATATTGTCCACCTGAAATTGATGTTTGTCTATATGGTCCCCATATGTCAACATGTATGAGTTCAAAAATGCCTTTTGTTTTAGTAGTACTTGACCAAAAAGGTAATCTAGATTGTTTAGCCATTGGACAAATATGACAAGGAATGTTAGAAACAGATATTCTTTTATTTGGAAAAATGTATTTCAATACATTGATAGAAGGATGTCCAAGTCGTTTATGCCATATTTCACATCCTATAACATTCTGAACTATATTATGTTCTAAACATGATGGAGATGAACTAGAGAAACTTTGTATCAAACTTGTGTATGTTTGAATTACATCAGATCTAAAAGATGACTTGTTAAGAACATATAACCTCCCAATCGCATGTCTTATAGCCAATGTGGTTTTAGTCCTCAGGTCCTGCAAAACACAATGTGAAGGATAGAACTCAAATTTGATATTTTCAATATTTGCAAGTTTGCTTACTGACAGTAGATTGAATTTAAATTCTGGTACATATAACACTTCTGTTAATGCAAGTTTATGATTCAAGATAACATTTCCAACATACTTCACTAAATGTGTAGAATTATCTGGTAAATAAATAGGGTTATTTTTGTCCAATTCAGTAAAATCCTTCATCAAAGATAGACTAGTACATATGTGGTTTGAAGCTCCTAAATCTATAATCCAAGAATCTGAATTCATGAAACCAAAATTAGGACAAGTATATGCATGTCTTTTTGTATCAATACCTGCATAATCTTCGAATTGCGTACAATTGACCATAAGTGGATCAATTTGAGTTTTGCCTTTCATTAACTTTGTCAGCTCATGTCTGATTATCTCAGATAATGATGCCTTGTCTATGGTTTCTTTAATTTCTACAACATTCGCAGACTCAATGGTATTTGCTGCAAAATTTTTAGCTTCTAAACCTTTCCTTGTCTAACCCGTATTCCTTTATACCAATCAGGATATCCAAGTATTTTGAAACATGATTCTTTGGTATGACCATTTCTATTACAATGTTCGCATCTCTATTTTCTTTTGTCCATATAACCCCTTTTTTTTAAAATTCATTCTGTTGTTATTACCAATGTGCATTTCTTGATGTACAGTACTCATTGCAATGTTCTCAGTTCCTTCCATAAATTCAGCATGAACCTCTCTTTGTTTCTCTACACTTAAGATCATAGAGTATGCTTTATTCACACTTGGCAAAGGGTCCATTACAAGTATCTGATTTCGGATATAATCATAACTATCATTTAATTCCATCAAAAATTGCATAAGTTGATTGAGAGCAGTGAAATCAGAAATCTGCTTTCTAGATCCACAATTACATTTTGGAATTGGCATAAGAGATGCTAATTCGTCCCATAGTCGTTTGAGTTTAGTATAGTACTTAGCAATGGACATATTTCCTTGTGCTATTGAAGCAATTTCCCTCTATAGCTGATATAACAAAGGTCCATTACATTCACCAAATCTTTGTTCAAGATCTAACCAAAAATTTCTAGATGTGTTGGCGTAAAGGAAAGCATCAACAATTTCTTAGGAAATTGAATTTAACAGCCAAGAGACAACCATACAATCAACTTGAACCCACTGTTCATAATCTTCAGAATCAGAGTTAGGTTTTAAGTATCTTCCATCGATAAAACCTAACTTTAGTTTCGCTCCTAAAGCAATCTTTACTGATCTACTTCAAGAAAGATAATTATCACCGTTCAAAAGCGTGGTGACAAGAATCATACCTGGATGATATGAAGATTGTAAGGTAAGATAATCTCCATTGCTTCTTGTCCTTGATCCTCAATCTGCCATAGAAGATCCAGATATCCGCTCCATGGTCGACTCCAGGAGAGAAAATCAGAAAAATAACTAGAAGTGTATCTCTCTATTTCTTCTCAATGTCGATCTCTTGCTCTGATTCCATGTGAAAACTAAGATCTGGAAGTAAAAAAGTAGATCTAGAAGCAAATTAGCAGAGGGTGCTCATCTGTCGCCGTGGAAGAAGGAATAAAAGATAAGGCAACCAGGTTATGGCCATAGTGGCCATGTTACAGCCACGTTACAGCCATGTTATGGTTGTAATAGCCATGTTACAGCCACGTTACAGCCATGTTATGGCCGTAATGGAAGCTATTTTCTTACAATGGGACATTTCAACCTCCATCGGGATGTTTGATTCATGCTAACCTTACTAATTAAGGAAAAAGATAGAGATACTTTTCACCAAGGAATGGTGGAAGGGCAAATACTCTAATATCTCATACACTGTAAAGTGTGTGGACAAATCAATAAGGCAGCCAGAGGTATGGTACTAATACTTCAGCGCCTATGCTGATTATTTCAATATGAATAGATATGTCTATTTTATGAGATATAAAAGAGTGTGGGATTCTCTCATAACTCACTCCTTCTAGAACATTGATGTATCGTATTCATATAGTATTTTTACTATAGTTTTTATACATAATCTCTCATATTTTTTATCATATTCTCACATAATTTGACTTCAATCCTTTTGTTTGTTCGGAATCTTCACTTCTTTTTGCTTTTATCAAATTTTAGGAGAAAACTACCAAATTTTGATGGAATTTGAAGGATTTGAGTGCGTAGATAGATTCTAGACATCGGAACGAAGCTACCCATCAATTTTCAAGTAAATTGGAGCATAGATTCAAATTATGGCCCACCATAATTTATATTATGGCCGTAATTTGAAGGGAAAGCAGGGTCATATTTTGGGAAAAGAACATAAACAATTACAGACACACCCGTAATTTATATTACAACCGTAATTTATGGATATTTTTCTACAGAGAAGATTACGGCAGTGCAGACTCGCCTGTAATTCTTTTCACAACCGTAATTCATGGCTGATTTTCTACAGAGGAAATTACAACAGTGCAGACTTGCTTGTAATTATTTTCACATATGTGATTTCCTAGAAAATTTACACAGAACAAATTATGGGCGTAGCCATAATATATTTCACGGCCGTAATTTCATCCGCCGATTCCGATTTTGACTCAGTTTCTCGCTCGATTTGATTCCTTTCACGTTGAATTTTGGGAGAAACCTAATCTAAAGGTGGAGAACTATATAAGGGAGCTTGGGAGTGATTATTAGGACTTTTTGGTGGATTTTTTAGCAAAATTTGGCGAAGGAGTGGAAATTACGGCGAACGACGGCGATCTTCGAATTCTGACCAGAAAAGCTTGATATTTGCGGCTGGCTAACGGCGATCTTCATCAAATAGCCTTGATTCTTATCTTCCTTTATCGATTTCATTTTTTTTCTGCCAATTTGTAATCGAATTATGGATGTTTATTGATGACACTGAAATTTATAGTAAATTTCATGTCATTTTATATATTTTTTTGTGTCAAATTCATACCACTTTGCTTATTTTTATGTCTTTTTTATCAAATATTGAAAAATCTACTTCTATTTTGGTTTTTAATCATTTTCAGGTTAAAAGGCATGATTTTAAGGCATTTTCAAGCAAAATCAGATACATAGAAGAATTCTCATCATCAAGAAGAGGTTACATGACAAATTCCATGCAAATCGGAGTCAAAACCCAAATTACGGCAGGGCCGTAATTTTCATTACGGTACCGTAATTTCGGATGCTGCCATAATTTTGGAGACCTGCCATATTTTGGGTGATTTCCATACAAAAGATTTTGGGGAAATTACGGCACGGCCGTAACAAACATTATGGTGCCGTATTGTGAAGCAACTTCCAACCCGAGAGTTTTCCATAAATTACGGCACTACTGTAATGATGTTTACGGGCCGTATTTTGGTCCAGAAGCTTACAGAAGAAAATATGGCACTACCGTAACCAGTTTTACGGGCCGTAATCTTGACACAAAATTCACAGACTCAAAATTACGGCACTGCTGTAATGGTTTTTACGGCTGTAATTCTAACCTGCAAACACGATTTTTTCGGGGCCGATTCTTGCGAGGACCATATCTTTTGATCCAGAAGTCCAAATTGAGATCCGAAAGAAGTGGCAGACTCATCTTAAAGAGGAGAAGCTACACGAAGTGAAAGCTGGAATTTTTATCGAGTATCGGGAGAGCAATCAAGAGAGGGGCGCTTAGGGTTTGGTCTCATATCGAGAGGCGTAGAGGACACCTCAGGCCGTGATTTTCACACAAAAGCTTCGCTTGGAGGATGAGACAACAGCCCAGAAGTTTCAGAGAAAAAGGAGATCAGACGAAGGAGAAATCAACACAAAACCGAGCACCGCCGCTGTTGTGCCCAGATTACGGCCGTAAACCTCTTTATGACCGTACCGTAATTTCTATTTTCTCCTTCCTTTAGATTTTTTTCAACATGGATTATTGTAATCTTCCCTCTATGCAAGCTTAAACATCTTTGGGACTTAGGGTGCAATTCCCTCTGATTTCTTAATGATTAGATAACTTTTTATCTTCGTCAGAATAGTTTTATGATGATAATTTTACTTATGTGAATAATTGCACTTTGATTCTCCATAGATTGATGTTATTATTCATGTTTTAGAGTTCTCGCAATAAGGACCGAAAGGTGACTTGCTTGAGAACTTGGAACCCTAGAATTGCATGTTAGGAGCTCTCTTAGGTTAGTTCTTATTATTTGATTTTAGTAGTTTAATTGCCACGATAATAACATGAATCTAGGAGTGAGTCAAGTTGTCAAACATGGAGATCTTGCACGAAAGTGAGGATGAGAACATTGCAGAACCATAGGTAAAACTTGTGTTGAGACTCGGATGCACGAAAGTGATCCTTGAGTTTCCACTTGAGATAATCAACTTAGAATTCGGATGCACGAAAGTGATCTTTGAATTCTTTGATTGATGATTTACTTATCTTCAGCGTTGGGATATATCTTGCGCGAAAGCGAGGATTTGTCCCTGCATGATTGTCTGCACGAAAGTGAGATGATCCCTTTATGAAGTAAATTAAGTCTTTATCATAATAAAATTAGTTTGACGACCTTTTATTTATATCTAATAATTGAAATTAAGGTGGATGAAACCCTAGTCCCAGTTTATCTCTCTGATTATTTTCCCGTGTGTTTATCGATTATTCACTTGCATCATATTCGATTTGCTTAGCTAGTAAGAAAGCAATTATTTGGTACTTAACAATAAGGTCTCAGTGGGATCAATACTTTTCTTTATTACTTCGAGTATCTGTGTACTTGTGAACACTACAAGTGTAGGGACAACAAGTTTTTGGAGTCGTGTCAGGAAGTAACAATAGCCCTGTACTCCAACACTTAGGTTTTTGCCGCGACACCTGAAATAAGTCTACCTACTTGTATTTATAAGTGTGTCCTTTCAGATCACAACATTTATACCGTGAACATGGATACCATGCTAAGGTAAACTTATATTCAGGATTTAGGGCATAGCCCTTTATGTTTTCATGACTTAATTGTTTATTATCATCTTTAGAAGAATTTTATTTGTGTTAGATACAATTATTGTTTTGTCAATTACATGTTAATTATTGACCAAAATAGAGTGAGGGTGAAGAAGAGGGATGAGAAATTTTACCTATCTCCTTCAAACAAATAAAATCTCTTTGTTGTTGTTGTAGCGTTCACATCGTAATCATGTTTTCTCCCTTTTTTTTCTTGTTGCCAACCTCTAGCTCTCTTTCTTTTTTTTTTCTAGCTACATGCTTATCTTTTTCCTCTCATTTTCTCTATCCTCTGTTTTTTTATTTCTCTATTTTTCCTTGCGGAATCCCTTCTCACTACTCCCTCTTCTAACAAGCGAAGCACCGCTTTCTCCATTTCTCCAGTGCCTCTTTCTTTCCTCCCTCTTTTATTTCTCCCCTCTTCTTTCTTTTGTTTCTGCAGCTATCTCACCCCAATTTCCTTTTCGATTTTTTTGGTGTTTTCCTCGTCTTCCCCATTATTGGTGTATATGCCCTAGGACCTAGTTTTGGTCCATTATTTGTACTACTTTACATTGATATTTTATATATATCATTCTGGCATTGTCATTATTTATGTTTGTCTATATCTACGAATATATACTTACTTGATAATGTCCCTGGAGACAGATTGGATCTGGGCTCAAATGATTGTCCCCAGCCGATGTACCTAAGTGGATGTGGGACAACTCTGGTACTTGTGAGACTGGTATATGGGCTGGTTAGGCATGAGGTGCTAACGCAGGCATATGGGTATATCAGTGGTGGATATATTGGACCGACCCGCTGTGAAGCAATAACTTGGTGTCACGAGTTATTCTCACAAGTGATAGGAGATGCATTGATCCCGTGACTTGAGGTCATTGGCCATTCTATATGGTTAGGGATATGCTTTGATACAAACTAACGCCTTGCCGTAGTTGGGAGGTAATAACGGTTGTCATTGGGCATATCACGACCCATATGAGAAGGTCAATGCACAGACAAAGGACTTGCCCCGTCCTAAGGGAAGCATGATATCCATGGAGCTCCTCTATGGTTTTATGACTGAAAGTGTATGGCCATACCCAGGTGAGACCTGATTTAGTCATAGCCATGAGATTGGATAAAAATAAGTGGTGACACACTTGGCCAATCAGATATCAGTTCGACAAAGAGACTGTAATGCATCTGTACCTAGTTGCGATGATGGGGATGTCGATGTCGATATCTATTCCGATGACTTGGGTAGCAACGATGCACTGCTAGGTGCCACTCACTGCTTGTGGTGACCATAGGTCAGCACTGCCAACGTCAGAGGAACCTACAGGGTCGCACACCTTGATACTCGAGTTCTCGTATTGAACGGGAAGCCTTATGATCGAGTTATTGGATTACTCGTTATATTTTGGAGATTTCATCAGCGCCAATGGGCCTGATGAGATGGAAGAAATTTATTGGGGCTAACTTCCATTTACGGCATATTAACCATGGTTAGCCTAATTTGACCTTGGGTTAAATTGGATTGGATCCAAGGGCTTGGTTA
>CM050442.1:26544318-26597452 GCA_027562315.1 Costus pulverulentus | reverse complement strand
AGGAGATCCTCCAAACTGATTCTGTTGAATCATCGATAAGAATGCTGGCTTGATCTCAAAGTTGTTCGCATCTATAGCAGGCCTAGTGATGCTGGAATGAATTCCCTGAGTATTTGGGGCTGCATAGTTGCGCAATGTCCTTCTTTCAGCCATGATGGATCTTCTTCTCTTTCTTCTACAACTTGTGTCTCCTCAAATCTCAATCTCTTTCGCAGTCTCAGAGTCTTGTTTATCTCAGGATCAAAAGGTACAAGTGGTCCTGACCTAAGATTCCTGGGCATGCAAAGTAGATAGATCAAGTGATTTCAAGAAAATAGAAAATAAACAGAAATAAAAACAAAACAGTAAATAAAACCTAGTCTAGTAATAATCTCGATATCTTCAATATCGACAAAACCAAAGTCCCTGGCAACGGCGCCAAAAACTTGTTGTGTCCGCAAGTGCACGGATACTCAAAGTAATATAAAAATATCGAACCACAGAGACCTTGTTGCCAAGTACTGAATAATCAATTTCTCCCTAGCTAGGCAATCGAAAAAATAGTGAATCAAGCTATCGAAAAGAACACGGAGAAAATATCAGAGAAGAAACTGGGACTAGGGGTTCATCTACTTTAGATTTCTAATGACTGGATTAAGATAAGTGTTTGTCAATCTAATTCTATCATGATAAAGGTATAATTTACTTCATAAGTAAATTATCTCGCTCTCGCGCAGATAACCTTACAAAGAACCGATCCCCACTCTCGTGCAAGATCCATTCAATGCAGAGAATAAGTAAACCATCAACCAAGAACTCAAAGATCACTCTCGTGCATCCAAATTCTGGGTTGATCGCCTCAAGTGGAGACTCAAAGATCACTCTCGTGCATCCGAGTCTCAACACTAGTTTTACTCAAGGGTTTCCAACGACTCGACACTCAATCTCTTGCAATATCAAATCAAGCCTACACATTATCTCAATCCCAAGAGTCATAAAATCAACAAGGCATTATAGTTCTCTAAAAATCAGAATTCGAAGAACAACCTAATCTCTTACAGTAGTTCTAAACTCAATAATTCCTAGGGTTCCGAATTTCAAACAATCAACCTCTCGGTCTATTTCGCAAAATTCTAAAACATGCTGATATTTAAGACACAAGGGAGAATTAAAGAATAATCAATCACAAGAGTAAAATTATCATAATAAAACCAGTTTGACAAAATTAGGGTTTTCTAACCATTAAGAAACAAAAAGATTACACCCTCATGTCTCCTAAAAAGATTAAGCAACCATGATGAAAGGATTACAATAAAACATGTTCTCAGAGTGATAAGGAATCGAAAAGAGGAAAAAAAGATTACAAAACAGGGCTGTAATGAAATTACAGCCCATAATATGCTTTGAACAGCGCTGTCACCACTGTTGTGTCGATTTCTCTTTCGATTCAACTCCGAATGCTCTGGAACTTGAGATGCATGTTCTCCTTCACCAGACGAAGCTCTCTATCAAAAATCGTGGCCAGAGATGGTTTCTAGACTGAGAACCGATGAGCCCTAACGAATCCGCCCTTCTCTGAAATTCGCCGCGAATCCGTGATAAAAATTGTTCCTTTTGCTCTGCAACTCTTCGCCTTCTTATTCTGAAACTTTCCCTTTTTACGGATCTTCAATTGGTGCCCTAAGTTCCGAGAAATCACGTTTTTAAATTTGCGATGGAAAACTCAGAATTCTGGGTTTTGTAATACGACACCGTAATCGGAATACGGCAGTGCCGTATTTTCCTTCTATGAGATCTGGGCAGCGAATACGGTATCGTGACATTGTTGCATGAATATACGGCACTGCCATATTCCTGCCGAAACCTTCTAGTTAAATTTGTCCAAATATACGGCACCGTGTAAACGCCCACGGCATTGCCATATTTCCGCTGAAATTCTCTGGTCAAAATCATCCAAATATACGACACCATGTAAACGACCACGGTGGTGCCGTAATTCTATTGAAACTCTCTTGTCAAAAACCTTAGAAAATACGGTACCGTGAAAGATTCTCTCAAAAATACGGTAGTTCCGTTTTCCGCCTAAGTATGTCCGTTGATAAATATGGTACCGTGGAAGTGCGTCTGCAAAATACAGTACTGTCATATTTTAGCTAGAAGGTGTATTTTGTCTTGAAATTTGTTGTGTAGACTCCTCTTGATGATTATAACTCATTCATGCATTGATATTGCTCGAAAACCAGTGATAATAATGCTTTTTTACCTAAAATTTATTAAAAACCAAAGATTGTGTAGATTCCAAAGTATTTGGTAAAAAAGGGTATAAAAGCAAAGTAAAAGAGTAAAACTATGGCTCAAAAGACTACCAAATAAGTATGAAAAACACTATGAAATTTGGAGTCATCAATGGGTATCTGAAAAAATCCTGAAAAGCCATCAAGAAATCTAAAGTAAGAGTTCGTAGCCAATCGTTCAAGCATCTGGTTGTTGAAAGAAAAAGGAAAGTGATCCTTCCGGGTGGCTTTGTTTAATTTTCGGTAGTCGATACACATACGCCACCCAGTTACCGTTCTCATCGGAATTAACTCATTGTTCTCATTTTTCACTGCAGTGACTCCCCCTTTCTTTGGAACCACATGAACGGGACTAACCCATTCACTATCAGAAATTGGGTAAATCACTCCTGCATCTAGTAACTTGAGAACTTCCTTGTTTACCACCTCCTTCATGATAGGATCTGACATTGATACTCAATAGAGGGTTTGCAATTTTCTTCAAGATAAATCCTGTGCATACACAAAGATGGGTTAATTCTATGTATGTGATCCAATGAATATCCAATTACCTTTCTGTGCCATCGAAGCTCATTAAGCAATCTCTTTGTTTGAATTTTATCCAAATTAGCACTCACTATCATAGGAATGTAGAATTTTCCCCCAAGAACTCGTATCTCAAATTTGGTGGAAGTGCCTTGAGTTCTAATTTATTCATCTTTACCAGTTCAGGTTTTACAAGAATAAGTCTCTCAATTTTGGCTCTCTGTGGCTCAATTGTCTGGCTTGAATCCAATTTTTGCATAATTTTGAGCCTTTTCCCCCATATTCTCTTCATCCACCACTATAATCAGGCAAACTTCCAGCAGATCTACTTCTTTCTTCAAATCTTCCGCTCTTGTTTCCAATTCCGAGGCATCAATATTAAGAAAGGAATCTACAAAAAAGGGCTTTTTAAGGGATGAAGAAAGATCAAAATCAATATTATTCTTACCAATATTCAAAGTTAATCTCCCTCTCTTCACATCAATAAAGTGTCAGTGGCCAAAAATGGCCTCCCCAAAATAATTGGTTGTCTTATGTCTTCCTCCATTTCTAACACCACAAAGTCCGCAAATACAAAAAATTGACCAACTTTTATGGGAATATCTTCCAATATTCCAACAGGTCGCCAAACAGATCGGTCAGCCAATTGTAATGTGATAGTGTTTGGCTTCATGTCACCTATGTCGAGTTTCCTACAAATTGACAGGGGCATCAAACTGACACTTGCGCCTAAGTCACATAAAGCTCCTTCAAATGACATATTGCCAATCTAGCAGGGAATGGAGAAGCTTCCTGGATCTTTCAACTTTTGAGGAATCTTGTTCTGTATTATCGCACTACATTCCTTTGTAAGTGCCACAGTTCCATATTCTTCAATCTTTCGCTTATTAGAGAGTATATCTTTTAAAAAATTTGCATAGGTAGGCATCTGTGACAGAGCTTTTGTGAAAGGAATGTTAATGTATAACTTTTTCAATACCTCCAGGAATTTGCCAAACTGCTTATCCAACTTTGCCTTGGCTAATCTATGAGGAAAGGGGATAGGCGGAACATACGTAGGTGGACTCACATATTTCTCCTTTTCTTTCTCAATAGGCTTTTCCTTATCAGGCTGTGATTCTTCACACTACTCCTTGTCAACTGCAGGTGTGATCTCTTCCTCAGGCATCTGGGGTTCATCTAGCTGCTTACCACTCCTTGTAGTTATTGCGCTGCAATGCTCTCTGGGGTTCATCTTAGGCTGTCCCGGTAGTCCCCCTGTGGGCCTACTAGTAGAACTCACTTGCTGAGCAATCTGATTCTCTAACATCTTGTTGTGGGTAGCCAAAGCATCCACACGAGATGTCAGCTGCTTGACCGCATCAACGAGGTCGTCAGTGCTCTTCTGCTGTTTCATGAAAAATCCTTCTAGCATGGTCTCCAAGTTTGACTTCTGGGGCTGTCCATACTATCTTGATTGAAAGCCCGATGGTGGCCTATTATTCTACTAAGGATACTGAGGAGAAACTTGCCCTTGATTGTTCTTGTAGGACAAGTTGGGGTGGTTCCTCCATCCTAGATTGTAAGTTGCAGAATATGGGTCATTCACTGGTCTCTAATTGAAATTCCTCAAGGCATTAACTTGCTCTTGATTAAGATTTTCTTAAGATGAAGCAATAAATTGACAGTCAGATGAATTGTGCCCTGTTACACCACACACTTCACAGGAAACTGCATTAACAGCAACTGAGGGAAAGGAAAAGGAATCTAACTTCTGTGCCAATGAAACTACCTTTGCCGCTAGTGATGTCAAGGAATCATTATGGTACTTACCAAATCCCATGGAAGTAGTACCTCGCTCACTCGACCAGTGGTTATGGTTCATGGCCATATCCTCAAGTAGAGTTGTCACCTCTTCCATGCCCTTGCTCATGATTGTTCCTCCAGCCGCAACGTCCACTATCAACTTAGTGTTATAATCCAATCCATTATAAAAGATGTGGATCAGAACCCATGCTTGGAGTCCATGGTGTGGGCACATACACTAGAGCTCCTTGAATCGATCCCAGGATATAGTGATTCTCCCTCTTGTTGTGTAAAACATGTAATCCTGTTGCGCAGTTGAATAGTCTTGCTATGTGGGAAGTATTTGTTTAGAAAGGCTTTGGAAAGCTCGTCCTAGGTAGTAATAGATCCTGCTGGTAGCAAATATAGTCAAGCTCTCACACGGTCCCTGAGAGAAAAAGGGAACAATCTTAGTCTTATAGCGTCAGATGAAACTCCATTAACTTTAATAGTATCACAATATTCTAAAAAGAGAGCAAGATGTAGATTAGGATCCTGATTTGGGGATCCCCCAAATTGATTTTGCTGGACCATCGTCATCAATGCTGGCTTAACCTCAAAGTTGTTTGCTTCTACATTGAGTCGGACTATGCTTGAATTAAAGCCTTGTATGTTCGGTACGGCGAAGTCCCTCAAAGATATATTGTTTGCCACCATTGTACCTTCTTCAGAAATCTTCTGAGTCTGAAACTATAATCTCCTTTGAAGGCGGAATGTACACTCAATTTCTGGGTCTGCTGGAACTAAAGTACATGTTTAAGAAATTTTGGGTATACAATGCGTAAGTCAAGATGGAAAGTAAAATAATAATGAAAATAGAAAGAAAAGTAAAAAAAACCAATGCTAAAACAAAGAAGAAAAAGTGCCTAGTCTCCAAACTTATCTAATAAGTCAATATTAACTAGCCGTAATCCCTAGCAACGACGCCAAAAACTTGATATCGTTCCGCAAGTGCACGGAATTATCGAAGTAATAAAAAGATTATCGTTCCCAATGAGAACTACGTAGTTAAGTACTGACTTCTTGACTTGTTGAATCTAGGCAAACTAAATATGCGGTGGTATTGAACTTCTAAGTACGAACAATTCAAAAGCAGCATTAAAGGGGTTTTCAAATTCTAAAAGATTCGGGATGCTATGGGTTCACCACACTGACAAGCATGAATTATTTAAAGATTACTCAATCAATAGAAAATATAAATCATGAAAGGAACTTTTCCTAATATACATATCACCTCCTCTCGGAGTGTAATACGGTGTTTAATTAAGTTAACTCCCTACTCTCGTGATAGTTAACCTAACTAAACCCATTAAGTTATATGAAAAGCTATTAGATCCTTTAGATGAATCCAACCTACTCTCGTTATTGGATTCGAAGCTTCAACTGAAATAGATCGGACGTTGCGATTCACCTCACGGTACTTCACGCAACGTCTAATACGCAATTATACGTGGCCAAGGTAAATTACAAAATGAATACAACTTCAGTCAAATCATGCTAATAAATTCATATGAAAAGAGCATAAAATATAGATCAATTCATGAATGTCAGCGGGCTACGCCCATTAATCCCGAAACAAGGATCTACTCACTCATGTTCGTAAAGTAAAACATGTTTGTACGATACACAAGTAGGAATCTTACAAGAATTGCAAGGAAATCACTAAGACAACAATAAAACCGCCTTCTCCTCGATCTGTAGATGAGAAAGAGTCAATCAATCATCGCTTTTGCGTGGAATCTCGCCAGAATATGCTCTAGAACTTGAATTTCGTCCTTATCGCTACTGCTACTTGTGTTCATCCCCAAAAAGCTCTCCGAACCCTTGAAAAATCTTATCTTTTATAGTTAGACCGGTTTGGAACCCATCAAGTAACGGTTCTGCAAAGTTTGGTTTAAATCCGGTTCGAATCGGTGGAGAATCGAGTGAAAAACTTGTCAGGCGGCATTTTTCACGGTCCGTAACAAGTTTACGGCTGAGGCCGTAAATGTCTCTGTGTGTACAGCCTTTTGTACACATAATGTTTCACAGGCCGTGATGGATTCACGGCTTCACCCGTGAAAGTTTCTATGCATTCCCACACTTAGCCATTTTTTGCTCTTCGCTCGACGTCAAAATTATGACTGAGCCATAATTATGGCCAAGACCATGAATGTTGAATTCTTCACCATTTTTGCTCCAAATTTGACATGTAAGCTCATGATCTCCTCGGGAATCATGCTTTGGCTTCAAAACTCGTGAAATCCTTCACTTTTGGGTAATTTTACCTACATTTTCATAAAAACCAAGAAAAGTTAAGATTTCGTGCCAAGTGGAGTAAAAGCACCGAAATAAGCACAAAATCATGCAAATAAGCCCAAAATATAATCTAAAATATAGGCAAAAGTGTGATGTAAATATAACGCATCAGTAAGAAGGACTCGAAACCAAGGTTGATTAGATGGATCTTTCTGCTGCAAGAATTTGATTTGGAGATCAAGGATAAGAAGGGTGCAGAGAACTATGTTGTTGATCATTTCTCACCCCTTATTCGAGAAGATGGAGTGCAAAAAGTTACCGAGCATGAGATTGATGACGCATTTCCTGATGAGCATCTCTTTGTTATTGCAAGGATTGATGCTCTGTGGTATGCTGATTTTGCAAAGTATTTGGTGTCTAATATCTTACCTGCTGACTTGACTTATCAAGGTAGAAAGAGGTTTTTATCAGAAGTTAGACATTATTTTTGGGAAGATCATTTTCTATTCAAGAGATGTGTAGACGGGCTATACAGGAGATGTTTGCCAGAGGAAGAAGTCAAGGATGTACTTTTTTCATTGTCATAGTTCTGCTTATGAAGGACATGCCAGTTCATCTAAGACTACTTTTAAAGTACTTCAATCAGGTTTCTTCTGGCCGACCCTTTTTAAGGATTGTAGGAATTTTGTTCTTTCTTGTGAAGAGTGTCAAAGGACTGGAAACATATCAAAACGAGATGAGATGCCACTTAGTAATATTTTGGAAATTGAGATATTTGATGTGTGGGGAATTGACTACGTGGGTCCCTTTCCAACCTCATGTGGAAACAAGTATATTCTTGTAGCAGTTGATTATGTGTCAAAATGGGTGGAAGCCCTAGCGGCTCCAACCAACGATTCGTGTAGTTATCAAACTATTTAGAAGAATTATATTCCCGAGGTTCAGAGTTCCACGAGTTATTATAAGTGATGGTGGATCCCACTTCATAGAGCAAAAATTCTCTGTACTGTTGAGTAAGTACGGGCTGAGGCATAAAGTATCTACTCCTTATCACTCGCAGACAAGTGGCCAAGTAGAAATTTCAAATAGAGAATTGAAAAGGATACTTGAAAAAACTATTTCTAGATCAAGGAAAGATTAGTCCATAAAGCTTGATGATACATTATATGGGCATACAGGACTGCATTCAAGACTCCAATTCGTATGTGACCTGATCAACTTATTTATGCTAAATCATGTCATCTCCCGGTTGAATTAGAACATAAAGCTTATTGGGCAATAAAAACATTGAATTATGATTTGAAAACTGCTGGGGAGAAAAGGAGGTTGCAAATTGATGAACTTGAAGAAATAAGGATGAATGCATATGAAAGTGCAAGGATTTACAAGGAAAGAACCAAAAAGTGGCATGACTGTCATATCATTTAGAAAGGATTTTCAAGAAGGTGATCTTGTTTTAACTTTTAACTCTAGATTAAGGTTATTTCTTGAAAAACTGAGAACGAGGTGGTCAGGCCCCTTTAAGGTTGTGAAAGTTTATCTTCATGGCGCTATTGAGATTTGGAGCGAAAGATCAGGAAATTTCACTCTTAATGGCCAATGTTTCATAATTATGTGTCAGAGCCTACTGAAGAAGGTGTTAATCAAAAGCTTTCAGATCCTCCACCACCAGCATGATGATGATGATCTTTGGTCGAGCTAGTTATGTTAACCTTAGCGCTTCTTGGGAGGCAACCCAAGCACTCTTTACTCTTGTTTTTCTATTTAGATTTCCTTTATTTTGATATTTTTAGTACTAATATTTGTCTTTTTTGCTTTGTAGAGTGTCAAATATTTGTTTTTCATCAAAATAGTTATTTTTGGAGTTTACGCAGAAATTACGGCCTAGCCGTAATTTATATTATGTCTATAATTTGGTATCTTATTTGCACAAAAAGTTTCACAGGCACAGCCGTGAAAATATTCACACCCATAATTTTTGAACTTTTCTATACAGAAATTTTCATGGTAGGGGTGTGATAATTTTCACTCCTGTAATTTCTTTATGTTTTCAAAAAAAAATTATTACAGGCATAACCGTGAAAAGTTTTACACCCGTAATGAGTTTTAGTTTTTGAACAGAATGTATTACAACAGTATCTGAAATTCTTTTTACGACCATAATTTTGATTCGATTCTATATAGAGTGTTTTACGGGCGTAGCCGTAATTTCGGTTCGGCTATCTACAGAAGATGTTGCGGGCGTGCCCATAATTTATTCTATAGCCGTAATTTTATTATTGACTATATAAACCCCGACCATATTTTCTAGGGTTTTCACCCGTTATTTGCTTCCATTGCGCCGCTTCTTCGAATCAAGCCTCCCCAACCTTCCAGATTGTCAGGAAACCTTCTCCACACTATTTCTGATTGTTTTCGAGTGATTTTTCGACTCGACGAAGTCCTGATTTCACTATTTATTACCGGTTTTTGCTGATTTTTGCCACTGTTCCACCGAGGGTTGTTTCCGCCAACCGAGCTTCGACGCAGTTGCCAAACCTATTTTAAAGCTTTGATTCAACAAGGAGATCATTCCCTTGAAGGATTTGGAGACCAGTTTCAGCTAATTTCACTAGATTTACGAGTTCCTTCATGTGCATCCTATTTTCAGCCCTGCTTCACATTTGGGTAATACCTTTTGTTTCAGAACTTGTTTCTTTATTCCAATACATTACTTTGATTAGAATGGCACCAAGAACAAAGCAAGTGGTATCAAAGGGAAATTGGAAGGCTACATCCACTTCCTCAGAACCACCCCCCCTTCCAAGAATCCTTATGGCATTATCTTCAGAGACACTGAACAAGAAGCCAGATATAATCATTTGCTTACAAGACAGGTTACAAACACAAGGTAATATGATAAAAGTACATTGGAGATTCTAGGGCTTGATGAGGATGTACATTGGATGTATGAGCAGATATCAACACTCAGATTTTTCCAAAACTAGCCACAGACTTTCATCCCTCTAGTCTTAGAATTTTTCAGCAGTATGAAGGTAGAACTTCATGAATATTCTGATTAGCATGCGAAAGGTACCATCACCTTTCGCCTTGCAAACATTGAGAGGAGCCTCACGCTCCGCGACATTAGATCTATTTTTCATCTCTCAAGAGGATCCACATATACACCACTGGGTTTCATTGAAAATGCATTTTGGTATCAAATTACTTCAAATTCAAGTTTCTTACCAAAGAATGCAAGAGCAACGAGCATTTCTAATCCTTGTCTGAGATATGTGCATAGAGTTCTAGCACATACCATTTTTGGATGAGGAGAAAGCGATGGTATGGTTCGACATTCTGAACTCTATTTTCTGTGGTGTATGCTTCATGGTTATTGTGTAGATGTGGCCTACTTCTTAGTTAAATAGTTTGACAAAGTTGCGAGTGCCAAGAAGGGCACCATAGTATTAGGAGGGTATATTACTACTATTGCTCTTGCTTTAAATGTTGATCCCTTTGGAATAGAGACTGCAAAAGGAAACTCAAGGATTGATCTGGAATCTTGTATTGCAATGAGGATGATCATCCGAGAGGGTGATATCTATTATCTTATCCTTGGACAAAATTTTTCAGCTTTGCCTCTACCAAATAAGGAAAAGACTTCAGTGAAGAATTAGGCAAATTAGAAAATTGCCCCAAATGCAGCTGTTGATGATACCCCCAGCACCACTAGACTCAGTACCATGCCGCCCACCTGCGGTGGTAATGATGATCCCTTTGGTATGAGCATGGACTCCCCACCTCACAGAGCCGCCGGATCTTCATCACGTAGCATTGCCCCACATCAGAGAGGATGGTTGAGTGCCCAGGACACAGATTTCCAAGCATTATTTGCAGAGATATATCAACAGGGGTGCCTCATGGAGAAAGTGCTCAATGCGATTGGGCATTTGCATGAAGATATTGAAGAAATCGGGGAATTTCTATAGAACCAATTTGGTGGTATATATAAGGAAGAAAATCAGGTCAGGAAGATAATCAAGATGAGCCTATGGGAGAGGCTACTCCAGAGGAGGGGGATGATGCGGAGACAGATACCGACGCCGACAATTAGTGTTTTGTGAGTATCCCTTGACCTTCTTACTTATTCTTTGCCTTACTACATCAAGAATAATGCATTCTCTTTTGTAGGGAAGAATGGACTTCTAAATTCGCCGTGTTTGTTATTTTTTTTCTCTCCTTAGATTTTTGTGTTATTGTGTTGTTTTTTTAGATGGGTTGTATGACTTTACTGCACTTTTAACTTTGATGATGATGTGATTCAGCACCATGCGTAGGTGCATTCTGATAATTGTAAAACCTATAACTTGATGATGTGTTTTCCTTTGTTGTGTGGATTTTTATTTTTCTGTGATGATATATGGTTTTACTCTTTATGAAATCTGGATGGATGCATGTTTATGATGATATATATTTTTATTATGGTGCTAAATGTTTATACATATCAATGTTTGTGAATGAAAATATGCTCCATATGTAAAGTTTATTTCTTCAATATATATCCGCTCATCTTAATTATTATCAATTGATGCATGAGATTTTGGTAGATGTATTGTTTGATGAATGCAATTTGAGAGTGAAGCAATCTTATTCAAATAAAATGAGTATGTGAGTATGATTTGTTGAATCAACATTGATTGATTAACCTAGTTGATGTTTGACCTATTATGCTATTTGTTGGGAAGATAGAACCTAAAATCCTCCTCTACCTGGCACTGCAAATAATTGGCAGTGGTACCGAAGACAAGAGTTGAAGTCCAAATAAAAGTATGTATCTATGTGGGTACATGCTAGAGAAAAGTTATTTGACATTGACTCCTCTATCTTAGGGCATGAATTTCAATTCTGTTAAGCCAATAAGATATGAGTTCTAATATAATGGCTATGTGGTCAATGTACTCTAAACTCGTTACCAAAAAAAGGGTGGTATTCAATTTAGAGAATGTCAAAAGCAAAATAAATAAAAAAAAAGGGAAAGAGAAAATCATGAGTGGAAAAAGATTTTAGGTATCCTATTCCTGTAAACAAAAGTATTATAGAATTAGACTAAAACAAAGGTGAATTCATGAGATTGAGGTTCTATCCATCATATAAGTTGCGAATTTTTATTTGATTAAGGATGTGAATCTTAAGGATTAAATTCTGAGGACAATATATCTAGAAGTTTGTATAGCATGAAGTGAAAATTATTCATGAGTGATTATATTCTAGAAATTTATTTCTCACAAGAAAGTTATATTTTTCATGCTCAGCATTATTCTTTATTTTGTTTATTTGCTTGAGGACAAGCAAAAGTTTAAGTCTAGGAAGATTTAATCTATTGTATTCATATAGTATTTTTACTATAGTTTTTATACATAATCTCTCCTATGTTTATCATATTCTCACATAATTTGACTTAAATCCTTTTGTTTGTTCAGAATCTTCACTTCTTTTTGCTTTTATCAAATTTCAGGAGAAAATCACCAAATTTTGATGGAATTTGAAGGATTTGAGTACGCAGATAGATTCCAGATGTCGCAACGAAGCTGTCAATCAATGTTCAAGTAAATCGGAGCTCATATGCAAATTACAGCCCGCCCATAATTTATATTACGACCTAATTTGAAGGAAAAGCACAGTCATATTTTGGAAAAAGAATAGAAACAATTACAGACACGCCCGTAATTTATATTATGGTCGTAATTCATTGATATTTTTCTACAAAGAAGATTACATCAGTGCAGACTCACCAGTAATTTTTTTCACGGTCGTAATTCATGGCTGATTTTCTATAGAGGAAATTACGGCAGTGCAGACTTGCCCGTAATTATTTTCATGGCTGTGATTTCCTGGAAAAATATACACAAAACAAATTACGGGCGTAGCCGTAATATATTTCACGACAGTAATTTCATCCGCCAATTCCGATTTTCACTTAGTTTCTCGCTCAATTTGATTCCTTTTCATGCCAAATTTTGGGGGAAACCTATCTAAAGGTGGAGAACTATATAAGGGATCTTGGGAGTGATTATTAGGACTTTTTCGTGGATTTTTGAGCAAAATTTGGTGAAGGGGTGGAAATTAGGGCGAACGGCAGCGATCTTCGAATTATAACCAATTTTGCGGTTGGCTGAAATTCAATTACAATCTACACATCCTCAATACAAATGACAATAACAAAAATTTGATCATCTAATAAGATAAGTCAGCTATAAAGTTCATCGGCAATATCAACACCAAAACAGCTCAAATATGAGTGTCACAATAGATCATTGATCTACATTCACCACAAGATGACATCACAATATTGCACCATCCAAGTGGTACCATATTTAAACACATCCATACATGTACTTGTTTGCATGGATAACAAAATAAAACTTCTTTTCTTTTCAAGGACCCTCTAGTGCTATCTAGTCAACTCTGCTTACCTCCTGCTCAAGACCTGAACCTGAAGGAGAAGACAATAGGAGTTAGCACAAATGCTAAGTAGGAAATTGAGAGAGATAATGCAATGTATCAACAAGGCCAAGTATAATAATTAACTCTTTTACCAATACAACATATCATATCATACTAATATAAAACCATACAAAGATAACAATGTACAAGTCGTGCAAATCAACGAGCTATGACCACAAACACTCATTACGAGCCTCACTCTAGGTAGAGTGTTTCCACTGTCAGCTCACACAATGGAACGACTATCTGCAGACAACCCGGTGGTGTTGCGTCCAACACCTGGCGACTCCAGCATTGCTTGAGGCAACCTGGAAGTAAGCCCTAGGCTAGCACAACTATAGTCCCCTATAGTAAGCCGGCTACTATAGTCCCAATAGTGATCCACTAGCCCCAACCCAACTAGCCTAAAGGTCAATAACAACATGACATATCTCTATATAAAGCATTTGCTAATTCTATCATCTTATAATTAAAGTAACAAGAACATATCATGTGCATGCATCCAACTGTTAACTACATGTATTAACAATTTTCATTTCTAACTAATGCATTACCAATACATCATTATAAGTCACATGCATGCTAATAAATTCCATGCAAAGAATGTCAAAGAAGCACGATCACAAGACAATGGATAGAACAATATAGATATCATGGTTTCAATGAACATAACAATATATATTCATGTTACCACGGTTTCAAGGGAAAGAAGAAGATTCCTACCTCAAGTGTTATATGTATATATTTTTTTCCCCTTAAGAGAAACCCACAAGTACCTCAATCCTTCAATTTAGTGTTCCTTGATCAGCTCCAATATCCCCTGAAAACATGAACAAAAGTTACAATCTCATTAATGGTTTGAGTACTTTTCCTACACTAGCATACATACACACTAATGATCCTTTCTCCCCTTAATTGTCACATAGTTCTACCTCTACATAAATTCTACAGGTTGTAACAAATGAGCATAATTTACTACAAAAATAATTTCAGCCCAAAATAACACCTTACCCCTAAATTGGATCACAAGATAGGCATAGAGTGGTTAAGCACTAGTTTGACAGCTTACAAAATTTCCTAAAACTTACTAAGCAGTAGATGTCAAACCCAAAATACCCTAACATCTAAAAGATTTGCATGGCTGAAAAATAAAAGAAACCAAGAGTAAATAAAAGTAGTTAAAGAGTGGAATCATAGTAAGGAGTTGAGGAAGACGATAAAACTTGCTCTCTTAAAATAGGAACTAGCCCTAACTTACCAGCCAAGGAGAAGAAACTAGGGGAGAAGCTCGTCGCTGCTCACTAAGAGAGTATAGTCGACGCAGAGCAGCTCCAAGGAAGAAGATGTCAGCTCCTCTAGGTCCAGACTTGAGTTGGAAGGGGAGAGAAGGAAGCAAGTGGCGAAAATCTCCACTTGCTAGGGTTCTTACGAGAGGAGCAATGGGAAAGAGGGGAAAAGAGAAGTTACTAGGGATTCCTATTTATTTTTGGGAAATAAGCAATTTAGTCTATAAGTTCTCCAATTTTACCAATGAGTCCTTAAAAATTTTACTTATACCCTTTTACAAACTCAGGCGCAACAACATCCATAGACAAACACTACCTTGAGTTGGCAAGAACTCAAGGGTAGGATGCTAGGCTTCATCATCATTGGCACAAGTGGTAGAATTAATTTTCTCCTTGGCACCTCTCCTTCCCCATTCCTCTAGCTCTTAGGCGCATCCTTGGAGTTTGGCGTAAGAGTAGAGGATTTTCCCATAGGCATGAATCTTCTTTCCGAGATTAGCATCGAGCATGAATCTCGAGGAGTCAGTTGTGTGCACGATTATAGAGGACGCTCACTTGCGCGCCTTAGAGTCATCATTGTCATCGCCTTTACTTTCTACACTAAGGTACTTATCTCTATCACTCTCGATTTGTTTCTTTCATAAGACTAACTCTCCTGGTTTTTAGTGAAATCCATTTCGGATCATTGTTTCTGTTGTTAATTTTAACATGGTCCGAGGTTTTCCTACACTTTTGCTATATTATTTTTATTTTTTAAGCATCTAGCTCTATAAATTCCCCTCATCCTTTTAGGGATTTCACCTTTTTAATTTTATAGAATTATTTCAACCTCTACCTTAACGTGGTTGTTGATCCGAGCAGAATATATTGTATCTAACTCTGTATAAAATGGCTTCCAAATATTATGCCATATTTTTATATAGCTGACGCTTGCTCCATTGGCATAAATCTGTTGGCATACCATCTTTATTGGAAGAGATAAACCTCGTTAGGGAAGCTTGATTAATTTGTACGCCCAGATTGTTGTTCCAATGCCATAGAGTGTGGTGGTGTATGAATGTTTCCTGTTATTTTCGTTAGTCATTGGTATTGCTGCCATTCATCTAATCCATTCGTTCATTGAGAGCAGAAATTGTTGAATGCTATTTTCCCTATAATCTATGATTCTCACACACAAGGGGCCAATGCCTTGTTCAAATTTCAGAACGAGCATCATTATTAATGTGGAGTCCTTGGCAGCAATGGAGCAGAGATACTGCCAAAACGTAAAAGCCGGCATGGACAGGGACTCGAGATGGGCGGTCCAGAGGGGCAGAGGAGCGGATCTGGTGCGCCAAGCAACGCTGCTGGATTGTGGTCCTCCCTCTGTTACTTGTTCAACCCTCGAGAATGCATACAGATAATCCTCCTTCATCTCAATTCCCTGCAGTAACAGCTTTGCCTCAAAGCCTAGTTTATGTTTTTTTATAACGCGTACAGAAATCATTCATATGATCACTCTCACAGGATCTTGTGCAGTGCCCACATGGGAGATGGGTAATTTTACTGCTTGGACTATAGGATTTGTCAATATGTAACGGTGCAAAGTACCTTGCATGTTAAGTAAAAGGCCTCATTAATGAAGAATTGAGCCTGCAAACATCGCTTTCTGTAGCCTCTCTCATTGCACCTACTGGTGTCTAAGAGCACCAGAGCCTTTTACGCAGTAGCGATCTACGTTGGGATGTGGGTTTAAGTAACACTGTAACGCTAACACATGCAAGCACATGAGCTGCTCCTACGTTTATGTTTCCGTGCCTTGAATCAATGCAATCGAAGCTTGATGTTATTGCAAAGTGTAGGACAACCCAGGTCCTGCAGAGCTTCTTTGGAGAACATATGCCTCTTTCTTTTTTTTCTTGAACCGAGTGAAAAAGCTGTTCCTCGATTACTCTACTGCCTGGACATGAAGCACACGGCAACTAATCTGTCAGCATGGTGTTTAGTATGTGATCATCACACAAATGCTTGTTGCATTAGCAAACAATAAGGTGGATGCTGCCAATGATTAGAAACGCAGACAAGAGATAGATTGAGAGCCAAATTGAAAGGCTTCTGTATATTATTAGAATGCAGCAGGCAAATGCATGTGGATGATAGAGACAGCCTTCAGCATCCCTCTCTCCATTAGCCAGCCCTACATGTCCCCCCTTATCCTTTCGACCTTTTCCATTCCAAGGGTTATAATTTGAGTAAAGAGGCTGTAAATTAAATTCTCAAGTATCCTTCACAGGCTCTTCTCCCATGCAATGCAACATCGGTCGTCACTTTTTGGACCTATGCCCCTTAATTACTGTTCCTTTTCTTGTTAACCAAAACTCTGCTTTCTCAGGCAATGCTGTTATTGTTTCTCTCAACGTGAAATTATTGGCCTTCACGTACGGCATGATGAGCTGGCTCTGCTTCTTCTCTCTCGCTGCAAAGCTCCAAGGGGTCTAAGCTCACTTTCTATCTCCGCCTGTTTAACACTTTGCTTTGACTCCTGCTACTGATGTTAGCAATGCGGAAGCTCACTCCTCCATGGGCTTTTCTTCTCCTTCCATATGCATTCCTCCTCTTCCCTGCATTGCCACAGCCGGAGAGCTCGATTGCTCCCATGGAGAGGACAGAGCAAGCAGCCCTGTACTCGGTGATCCAAGACTTGGTCGGCAATTGGTGGAATGGCTCCGACCTCTATCCAGATCCTTGCGGATGGACGCAGATACAGGTTTCTTTCTAGCAGAGATCAACTGTTTGTTGAATTGGCCTTTTTGTTTAAGTTTACACTGGGTAAGATAAGCCTGCAATATCGGTGTCTAATACTCCTATGGTTCGTTCCTCTGCACAAGAAGCTGGCAGATTTGTGTTGCACATTCTTATGCATCAAGACAGCAAAAAAAAAACTTAATTTGGGAACCTGCAACTTCTATCTTCTTTCATCAGGCTTTGTAAACCATAATCATCATTATAGGACTGGTAGTCGAGACACAAGATTTTGGGCCTTTGGCCGTAAGAACTAGTTATTTACTTTGTTATAACCAATAGTTTACATAGCCTTGCATTCTGGCCTTACAATTCTTATATTCTTGAATGAGAAATATACAGCTAAAAACAGGTAAAGATGGGTGCCTGAAATACAGTTTATCGTCTTCATCTCTTGCTGAAATCTCTTTGCGTGAATGTGTTAATTGCATTATGGGGATGTCTTTGAGAAAAAAATAGAAAGGGAGAATTTCTTGGAAACTTTTGATTTTGCCGATGATAATACCATCACAACTCTGAGGAAATTCGCAAAACTCATAAGAGGAAACAAGAGCTTGCATTCATTTTTCTCGAAATTTGATCTTTATCCAGTGGCTCTTGAGATTATGATCCATTTCCTAGAGGATGATGACTTTAGACAACACTAGCCAACTCTCTGAGCTCTGATATTGATTGAATTTCAAATACACCAGAGTTTTAATTGATCCATAACTAAACTTGTTGAATGCAGGGAGTGTCATGTGATCTCTTTGATGACTTGTGGTACGTTACAGCCTTGAGCATTGGACCCATTCTTGGGAATTCCCTTGAATGTGCTAGGAAAGCAAAGCTCAATCCCCAAGTGTTTCAGCTGAAGCATCTCAAAACCCTCTCCTTCTTTGATTGCTTCTCCTCGGATCAAGAAACTCCCATTCCATCTAGCAATTGGGAGAAGCTAGCTGGAACACTGCAAAACCTGGAATTTCGCTCAAACCAAGGCCTCGTCGGAGAAATTCCAACCAATCTGGGTCAGATTAGTAATCTGAAGACACTAGTGCTTGTTGAAAACTCATTGGTTGGTGTGTTGCCAATGGAGCTTGGCAATTTGGTCCACCTTAAGAGACTAATTCTTTCAGGGAATAAGTTTTCTGGTCAAATTCCGGCTCCTTTTTTCGACAACCTGAGCGAGCTCTTGATATTGGACATGAGCAGGAACTTTCTGAGCGGCTCTCTTCCTTCTTCACTCTGCGGTCTCAGTTCACTCTTAAAGCTTGACCTTAGCAGCAACCAATTCAACGGAAGCCTACCAGCAGAGCTTGGAAATCTCAGGAATCTTACTCTAATAGACCTCAGGAACAACAGCTTGTCTGGCACTCTGCCTAAATCTCTTGCAGGGTTAGAGTCACTTGAAGACTTGCTTCTCTCTTACAACGCTTGGGGTGGCAATCTGGCGGAATTTGAGTGGAACACTCTGAGGAATCTCACCACCTTGGACCTTTCTCACATGGGCTTAACCGGGGGAATTCCAGAGTCTATTGCAAGCTTGAAGAGATTAAGATACCTTGCATTGGATAACAACCACCTCTCTGGCACTGTGTCTGCTAAATTTGCAGCTCTGCCTTGTCTCGCTGCTTTCTATCTAAATGAAAACAATTTAACAGGAAAGCTCGAATTCCCCGAAAGATTCTACCAGAGGATGGGACAGAGATTTGCCTCTTGGAACAATCCAAGCCTATGCTACAATATCGTGGCCATGACCACAGGAGAAGGCCCTCAGGGCGTGGAACAATGCAAGCAAGGTCAAGAAGCTTCTGCTCAAGGATCCAGTTCCAGTGAAATGGTGGATAATGGCAATCCAGAGCAGAATTCCGGAGTGACTGCGTCCTTGTGGTTTTCTTCTTCATCAATCAGTGGTCGAATTGCCCAGGAGGTGGCCACCATGTTTTTTCTGTTCAAGCTATTGTAGTATGGCACAAATCTTGCATAGATAGCTGTATACAACACCTTTCCTTTTTGGTTTATAGCAACTTATAATGAAACAAACAGGCTGTATAATCTGGCAGAATGTTGGATTGACAGATACTATCATTGGCACAAGTATTATAACATTAGATGTTTTTAGCTTTCCTGCATTTTCACGAAAAATTGAGAATGCCTAAGATATATAAATTTGATTCTTTCATGACCTTTCCAATTCCTTGCTTGGCAAATGCACTCCATAAGAGTGATGCAATTCCAGAATCTAGCAGCATCTGAGAACAATAAACATTTCACACTAAATGGAAACTCTAGTTTCACTTTATACAAGCCTGCTTCATAGGATAAAAATTCTATATTCCCTGCACAATTTGCTTTTTGCATGTAGTGCCGGTGCTAGCATGGCATAGAACGAGACATCCTTGAGATTCTTTCGAAAAATCTTACGTGTGCGTCTTCTTGCCTATATGGAGTTTTTTTTGTTTTTTTTGTTTTTTTTTGTTTTTGCTATACTGACACTGGTACGCTACGAAATTGATTCTTCAATCATCTCGCTGCTTCTCCTTCTGCTCAAAAAGCATATAGGTGGTTTGAAGGAGCAGGCAAGCTTTCCACTCATTTGGAGAGACACCTACAACTCGAGCATTTGTTCGTGAATACCAAACTCGGGATTATGACTCTGCATAACAACAGCAACACTTTCTACGGAAAACAGTGATACTATTCCAGCAAAAATCATTAATGAGACACTTCTGCAGCACACTGCCAGACAGAAGAGGGAGAGGCATTGTCACATCATACGGCCAATACACAGAGAATTCCATGTTCAGAATAGCTCACCAAACCAAAATCGATCCATGTTCCAGCACAGTAAATGATATATTACTTTTTTAAAAAAAATTAAAATTTTTGCTCCATTTACTCCTCAGAAGTCAGAGAACCCATCAGAGCCTATTAAAACAGAAATAAGTAAGGAGAGTAACTCTCTCTCTGTTTGAGGTGGCGCTGTAATTAGTGTGCCACGCGATGATTGAAGTGGGCCCAGATGACATTAACGTCTTTAGAATCTGATTGCAGCATTAAACATTCGACACCTCAATAGTTACATTTTGTCAAAAGAGGGATTATGTTATTAGAGAAAAAAAAAATAAAAAGTTACGGCTAACATTCAGATGGGTAAAACGTCAATCACTTACAATGTTAGTAATACACGGAAGTCAAAATCAATACACTTGGAAGAAATATTTCACCTGCTAGTGTCCTAGATTAACAATCTTAGGCTTGCTTTTTTTTTTTTCTCTCGACCTAATAAGAAGCAAAAAAACTTTTATTCTTCATTCTATCGTTACAAACAGACGTTGATCATACAAAAAGAATGAAATGCAAATACATACAACAAACTCGCATTTACAAATTGCCATGATGCTTGGACGCTGATGCTCAGGTTACTCCGTCAGATATGGTGTCATTCTCCCTGCAGCTTAAGATTATTATGTGATCATCCCTGAGATTAGTGATCCCCAATCAATGGATGGTTTCGCTGGCATGCAAAAGTATTGTTCCTTGCTCACCTTACTGTCCAAGCTTCTTACACGTATATTTACAACTTGTTACATACCACTCTTTTCCTCTTCTTTGTGTCATCGATCTGGAATTAGACTACAGCTACGAGTCCAATGGCTTCATCAATAAAAGCTCCTTACTGGACCCTTTGGGCTGCCTTTCTAAAAACATTACCACCAACATCGAATACTGGATTCAAGGAGCCACACCTCCCTGATTGATTCTTTCCATTTCTCGTTGCTGTCTCACGCTCTCTATGTAATCCTTGAGGTCCCTGAAATTTTGGAGAACATCAATGACACTCTTAATAGATCAAGTAAAGGGAGTAAATGGAGATTGATACTTATACAGACTTGCATCGAGGCACAGAGCAATCAGACTCTCGGCAAGTGTAGGCGTGTCGCTGCAAAAGCAGCCATATCTTTTTGCAAGGTATGCAACCTCCGCGATAACGAACAGTGCATTTCCTACTATGGAGGAAGAGTTTTTTGACTTTCAGACAATATGGATAAGCACATTGAGGAGCAGAACACCTTGGAGCATGCAGCAACGCGTCAAGGACGACCTGGTAACGTAAATATACTAGTGTAAAAAATATCAAAACACGAGAAAATGGTGAAAGTAAATCCAGTGTTGCAGTAGGTCGTGGTTACTGTCCTTGTCACACACCAAGCTGAGAAGACCTCAATAGACTTAACAGTCTTGCTAGTAAACAGATAGGAAAACAAGTACCAAGATTCAAACATCTTCAATGCACAAAATGGTATCAATTGTCTTCTTTTTTTCAACTTCTCACTACAGAATCACTACAATGAATAGGATAAATCAGTTCTATGACGATTTACAAAGAACAATTGGAACAACAGGGTGTTGTGATCCATTTGTCCGTAATGAACTTGCATATGACAAAACTGTGTAAAACACGCAAGGGTTACAAATCCTATCCACATTAACAATCAAACTGATAGCAATCACGATTTCAAAAGATAACACCCTATTCCGCGAGAAACGTCCAACTAACAAGACACAAAATCCCTAAGAACATCCTCTCCTGATCCTCCCCTTTCAACCTTAAGACCGAGCACCCTATTGAACCGCACTGTGTGGGTCCGGATCAGTAACATTACCTCCCTCCCTATGAGGGCAAGGCTGTGAAGAAGCTCAGGCAATTGATCTAATAATGTTGCTACATCCTCCCATGTGACCTCCTCTTCAGTCTTTGAAGTCCAACGGATGAGCCACTGATCAACAGTCTTGTCACCACGTGTCATGCTTCTCTCGTAGCCCAAACAAACTCTAGTTTGCTTGTGTGGATAACTCTGTCTCTAAGTCTGAAGGTAACTCGAGCTCTGCTATATGGGCTCCTACAACTTTCTTCAGTTGGGATGCATGGAAGAATGAATGCGGGCAGAAAGCGGGAGATCTATGCGAAATGCCACTGTGCCTTTACATTGGGAAATGTAAAAGGGCGAGCTGCCAGTTTCGAATTAATCCTCTGAGCTACATAATGTTGTTAGTGTGGTCAGTGCTTGGCAAACACTAAATCCCCTACAAAGAAACTTATATCCTTCCAATGAGCATTAGCATATTTAACCATATGTTGTTGTGCTCTCCCCAATTTATATTTAAGTTGACATAGTATTTCGTCCCTTTCTAACAAATCTTATTCCACTGCATCCACAGTTGACTCCACCAAAACATATTGGTGCAAGGTGGGTGGTTGATGTCCATATATCACCTCAAAAGTAGTTTTTCCTATAGTCAATTGAAAGCTAGTGCTCAATTTAGGTTGCTCAGAGACAAAACATTGAAGGTACATTTCAAGGCACCTATTCAACACTTCCCCATTTGTTTCGAGGTATTAAGCTCAATCCAAAATCGACTGATAAAGATAGGAACTTGATCACTCACAATTAATCTTAGAACTCCATGCAGTCGCACCACTTCTTTCGCAAATATTTCCGCCATAGATATTGCCGAAAATGGATACTTTAGTGGACAACAATGTCCATACTTTAACAGCCGATCCACCACCACCACCACCAGTATAGCATCAATACTTTTGGATCGTGGAAGCTTTGTAATAAAGTCCATGGCTATGTCTCCTCTTGTAATAAAATCCATGGCTATATCATCTCATATCATGCTGGGTATTGGAAGAGTGGCAGGTGATGTGATTTGATACTTCTATTTTTGTCAAATTAAGCATTCTGCTACCCAGCGCCCCTTGTACAACAGGTGCAGGTTTAGATGAATGTCCCAGTTTATACAGCACTTGTATGTCATATCTGAGAAGCTTGACAAGCCAATTTTGTTGATTCGGGGTTGTGATTCACTGATCTAAAATATCAACACCTTTTGATCTGTGAGAACTTTGATTCGGCGGCCCAATAAGAAAGGTCACCAATGTTAATATGCTAAGACTAAAGCCATTAGCTCTTTTTAACAAGTAGATTTGGCCAATTTCCTATCCGAAAGTGCCTTGCTGAAATACGCTAATAGTTTCCCTTGTTGCATGAGAATGACACCAATACCCCAGCCTAAAACATTAGGCTCAATGGTGAACTCTTGGGTGAAATCTAGTAATCCCAACACCGGATCTATTGACACTATTTCCTTTAAATATCAAAAGTTGCTTGTGCCGGCGACCCCAAACAAAACCCTCTAATTTTTTACGGAGACTAGTTAGCGGTAGGGCAATCTTGGCATAGTCATTTACAAATCTTCTAAAGTAGCCAATGACGCCTATAAATCCTCTTACCTCCTTTACTGTTCTAGGGGTGGGCCACTAACGGACCCTACCAACCTTTTTTGGATCCATTGCCACCCCACCAAGTTAAAGGATATGGCAAGGAATTTGACTTGCCTTTGTCCAAAACTGCATTTTTCACAGTTAGCCACTAGCGTGGTGTTGTTCAAGACTTTTAATGTTTGGCTACAATGTTTTAGATGTTGCTTCCAAGAAGAGTTGTACACTAATATATCGTCAAAGAAAACCAAAATAAACCTCGCAAGAATGGTTGAAAAACTTCATTCATCTTAGCTTGGAAAATAGCAAAAATAGCAGGTGCATTCCTGAGGTCAAATGACATAACCTTGAACTCACGGTGCCTGAGTGAGTCCGCAAAGCAATCGTGTCCACATCTTCATATCTTCACTCATATCTGGTGATACGAGTAAATCTATTTTTGAAAAATATTCAGCACCGTTAAGTTCATCATTTAGTTCCTCAATGAGAGGAATAGGGTATTTATTTGGGACCATAATACTATTGAAGGCTCTGTAGTCAATACAAAATCTCTGGCTATCATCTTTCTTTCTCAGCAAAATGACCGGGCTAGGGTAGGGGCTCGAACTTGACTGAATAACACCAGCGATCAACATCTGTTTGTACCAATCACTTTATCTCATCCTTCTGATGATAGGCGTAATGACAGGGTCTTACCCATACTGGTCCTTCGCCCAATCGAGTAACAATAGCATTGTCAAATTCTCTTGCGGGAGGGAAACTAGTGGTATTAGAGAAAACTTGTTCAAAAGATTCAGCAAGTAATTGAGATGACTTAGCTGACTAGATGGAATTTCAAGAGCCCATACAACACCCTAAAACTCTGTCTAAGGGGCTACCCAAACCCAAACTCTTAATTGATATTGGTGAGTGAACCAATGCCAAGTCTCCATAGATTGTTACCTCTTTCCTTTCATGCTGAAATTTCATATATTTTTAACCCCAATCCACTTGAGTCTCGCCCAATGTTTCCAGCCATCCATGCCTAGCACCCACTCCACCTAGTCCAAAAAGGTATCCTTGCAGCAACATACTATATTCATTCAATTGATCATACTTCCCTTCTACAATGACCCGTCTGTCATTCCCCATCCCCCAAACTAACTCAATATGTTTGTGTAAGAGTGATATGCCACCTATGTTCCTTGATTCTGATACAGTTGTGATTCGCACCACTATCAATAAGTATGATGGTCAATATGCCGTTAATGACTCCCTTTAGCTTCATGGTATAAGGACCCGAAATGCCACTAGCTCAATACAGGGACAATTCCATATTTTTACATGTAGCTTCCCACTATTCACCTTCTAACTCAGCGTCTTGGTCCATGTCATCATCCCCTTCTCTGATTCCCTCCATGGAGCTATCATCCTCGGCTAGTAAAGTGATACAAAGGCTCTTGTTTCCGCATTAATGCTTGGGGTGGTTTGGCTGATCACAACGGAAACACAAATCTTTCTCTCTTTTGTTAATATAATCCTGGTAAGAGGCGTTCCCTTTCTGTCGGTCCCCATAATATAAACTGACCGACGATGATTGAAGGGCAATTCCTTCTTTGGATGTAGTGCAGGCTACTCTTAGCTCTCCTTTGGCAAGGATTTATTGAGGCCACCTGCTCTAGTCCCGCTATGGTTGGGCACCATAGCTGAGGAGGTCTAAAATACAACCGACTAGGATGAGGAGCTCTTGCCAGATGAAAAATTATCCTTTCCTAAAAAAACCTGCCTGAATTTCCCCGGCATAATATCACCCCTTTTGATTACTTCCTCTATCAACCTTCCTCTCAAAAATGCAAGCTGAGGTCATAGCTCTTAAGACATTGTCGAGGAAATATGAGCGGACCTTCTCTCTAATCTTAGCCTCAAGCCCATGAGAAAGAAACCCACATTGTAGTTCTCCGGAATATGGGAGACAATTTCTTTAAAGGCTGTGATATACTCTAACCGACATATTGCCTTGCTCTAATTCTGTCAGCAGTAGTAGCTGGATAGTCCCTTTACCGTTATACCAATTCTTCCTTCAACCTGCTCCATCTAAGGTTAGAAATGCACCACCTCAACTATCTAAACCAATATCCTGCCGGCCCTTCTATATTGACAAAAGCCATGAGTAACTTATAATCTTCAGTGGTTTCCAGAATGTCAAAATATTGTTCATCCCATGTGATCCATCCCACTGGATCGATTCCGTCAAAGTTGGGTAATTTGACCCTCCAAATGAGTCACATTCATACTCGCCTCCCCCACAATTCTCCCCACCTCATCTTGGCCCAGCATAAAACCCTGAGGCATGTGATCCGAGATCGGATTCCTACGGCGACCAGCATTCCTTGGGCGCCTGATGGGGGCGATAGGGTTCATTTCTAACATCCAAAACCCCCAACCCATCCTCGGCACATCCTCCATGGCCTTAGCCACCTATAGTAGAGCGCATAGCTGGAAACTCAACTCATCACTCTTTAGTTAGTTCTGCCAATAAATTGTGCATCTCATCTATAGCACCAAAATGACATTTCATCTCCGTTTGCCATCGGCTAATCTCCAACAAATCATCATGTTATTGATGACATTCCTCGACTGCTTGCCAACGGTCCTCCGCCACTGCTAGCATCTCCAGTCAGCGATCCTCACCAGCAAGGTTAGCCTAGACGATTGCCACTACCTACTGGATCTCTCCCACAGATTTTTCCAAAACTTTCTAACGAGCTACACGTCATAGCCATGGACAGACGAACTTAAGAGTCAAAGGAAGCTTCACTTCAACGTTGGCAAGCAAGTCGCAAGCGGGGCTCATTCGTCTCGCGAGTTCAATGTCGCAAGCAAGAGCTCCAGATGAATAGAAGATGAGTCGATGTCGCCTGTTGTCTAGATCTCATTGCCCCCAAGTCGGTGCCTTGTTGCTCACCAAGGCTGCCGCTGAACTGAGTGTCATTGTCCGGGAAACAAAGAAGTCATGCGAGAGGAAGTCGCATAAGGCGACCCAATGATTGGAAAGGTCGAACCAAATGATACCAATCACGATTTCAAAAGATCAAAAGATAACAACACACTATTCCTTCAGCCGAAGATCTAAAGGCTAAGTACCCTACTAAACCACTCTCCCCTCCCGAACCGGCCCGATTCAGCAAAGTAAACCCTCCAAATTGGAGGGTGTGGATCCAATTTGGTAACACAAACATTAAAAAGTACTTCCATTCCCCATGAGTAACTAGTCTCATTAAACATTGAAGTTAGAAAGGCATAGCATAGAAGGTAGCCAGAATTTATATTTCATTCAACATTGGCGCATAAACAAACTACATCTACATGAACTATCTTTTTAATCACTTGCCAATAATAACAAATTTTCACAGAGTATTCTCCAAAATATTTGTATAGAGTATAACCAAGTATGGTTTTGACAACTATCCTTGATGTATCCTGAAAATCTAGCTGGTGTAAAAGTACATTGAATATTCAAGAAACGTGAAACATTGTTCGAATGGTAAACGATGGAAGAACTCTCAAGGAAAGATATTGAAGAAAACAAATCCAAAGATTTTCTTAGAAGGGTCATGATTCTCAGTTGCTTTCTTTGCAACACTCTTTAAATTTTCTTATCCTCCGATGGTCAGAGGCTAGCTTACTACAAGAAGAAACAGTGCATTGTATTGACATTTAAGTCTAAATGCATTAATAAAAGAATCATGACAAAAAAATACCTGAATATTTAATTTCCCATTTCTTTGCTGATTTGGCTGCACAGCACGGTAAGCTGTAGCAGTATGGCTTACCAACTGATGCTTTTGGTCAAAAGCTCCATTCTGATGATAACAAGAATCACAAAGATAATAACCTTGACAGACCATACAGTGCCAATTCTGTCCACTATCTATGTTACTATGACACATGGCACACGAGGAGGTCAACACAGGAACACCAGGATTATGAAGGTGATAAAGAATCATCATTGTTGAATGCTTCGCCCGCCGAAGGGTGTCAAATTGGTACTGTTCATTTTGACAAAAACTTAGAAAACCAGTTCTCACGTCAAACAATTTACTTTGCATCACTTCATCTAGGTCACAAGTCTCTGCAAGAATGTCCGATTCCACCTGAAATTTCCCGACTTAGAAAAGAAATTGAAAAATTACATTTGAAGCAGCGTTTTAATTACTCACCAAGCTAAAGGAATGTTTTTCCTTAGCAGTAACAGGGTGTCTGTCCTTCTTATCAAGGTTTTGTACTTGATCATGGCACCTGCATTAAATATAGAAAAAGAAAAATAAATCTCAAATCCCAGATGAAAAACAGTGTATGGCAAGTGACAAATCTTCCACATCAACTTCGTATTGAATACACTACACTATACATCTCAGCTTACAGAACAATTGTGACACTGCAATTTAATCTCACATGAAAATAAAAATTATAATGATATATAAGACCAATGAGCTTCCTACTATTAATTAACTTGTTCTGAGCATCAAATACCTAGTTATCCAGAAGTGAAGCCTGATATCAATATGATAAAAAATAATGGCCACACCAGTTTATGCATGCACATTGGAACAACATTACCAAGTAACTGAAAACATGATTGTCATCGCCAGTAAAATTCATTGAAATAAATTATCTATAAATTGGTTTCTCGTAGCTCTTGCTCTAAGCCAAGATAGAATGAACAATCTTGTCAATATACATCTAGGCCAAGGGAAGAGAGACCGTCATAGTTGATACAAAAGTATAATTAAGGAAATGCATTTTATCCTTAAATGTTACTAACAAAATAACTTATAGCTTACCCTCATACAATGTGCCTGAAAGAAGACAATATATAAGAAATAAATGAGAATGTTTAATATGGTGTAATTTATAGTTATTTAAGTATATTAACGTGTTAATAATAGACATTGATTAGGAATTATTGCTTACTTATCTAAGAATATCTCTATCTATTTATCTATCTCTTATTACTTATCTTCTTTTATATTTATGTTTCTCCCTTCTCTCTCCTAGTTCACTCTTGGATCAAGTGGTATCAGAGACTAAATTGTTCCTTCCACTCCTCTTTCATACTCCCTTCTTCCTTCTGCACAATGCACAGTTGCCACAGCAATTACCCTCCCTCATGCATTAACGTTGACCTTGTTTCCACATAAACAAGTACCACCCATGTTGTCCCACAACAATTTATTTACAGTACGTCTACAAGCTCACACATAGGGCTTTAAACAATTATAAGGAGACTTTGATTATGAATTATTGAATGTTTCTCTAATATCTCTGTCTATTTATCTGTCTTTTTTTTGTTTTCTTTATCTTTTTTTATATATTTCTCTTGCTCCAACCCTATGTTCCCTTGTTGGTTCCTTCTGCACAACTGCCACAACAATTTCCCTCCATCCTTTGGCAGCATAGTTCTTGTTCCCACATGCACAAATACCACAAACGTTGTCCCTAGAAACTCCAGCCACCCACATCCTTCGCTGTGCATGCATTTTCCCCATCTTCTCGCTAGCAACAACCAACCAACCGCCACAAACCAAGCAACATGAGACTAGACATTGTTGCCTCCAACTGGTTGCACCCCCAACTCTATCTATTTTTGCCTCTAGTTCTCTCTGCACCTTTTCATCCAGAGTCTCCGCACAGATCTATATTGCTCATTGTCTCCCTAGTTGTTGGTAGTACCACCTGCCTCTGGAGATCCAACAAACCACAAGGTGGGATGAAGAAAATAACTTCATGACATTTGCTACCATTCTTGACGAAGCCAATTGTAATGTTGCTGAGCTCATCATTGTCCACAAACCTCCTTAACGTACTGTCTCTCAAATTCACCATCTTGTTCGTTGCTAAGTCCTGCCACCTTTGCCCCTACAACCTCTATCATTATTGTTTCTACCTCGATCATCACTGTTGCCTCCTCCACATCGACCACTACTTCTGTCAAGTTGGCCACTTGTCGTGTTGAATTGCAACCCAGGCGAGAAAGTGGAAAAGTGGAAAAGGTATGTGGGGAAACCTTTAGAAAAGGAGAACTACAACACAAACAATAAAAAAATAAAATAGGAAATAAAAATAGAAAGTAGTTAAAATCTCAAAGATATAAAAAAAGAAAAAAAAGGAAAAATAAGAAACAGTATGGCCTGCAAATTTCATTCTTTTTCTAACAAAAGAGAATGATGTAATATAATTTGTAGTTATTTAATTAGTATATAGGTAGGGTTTACTAGGTCAAGTTAGTGCAGTTAATTAGGTCATGTGTTAAGAGGTAAATCAAGGTTTATATTTATAATATGGTTGTCTAAAAGTCTACGTACAGAGCTTTAAACAATTCTAATGGTAGAATTTGATGAAGAATTATTAGCGATCTTTCTAGTATCTTTCTCTCTCTCTATACTTTCATTGTCTTCTCTTCCATCTCTATTTCCCACTTCTCTCTCAGTTCATTTCTGCATCGATATTCTAACACAAGTAATCATTATAAAGATATACTTGCACTATACTATCAAACAACAAAATTAAAAGGAAAGAGAACAAGGGGACACAGGGAAAAGAATAAGCTTACTGCTCACAGAGCTGAAAGTTTTTGCACGTATTGCAGAACCATCGCTTTCCAGACAGAATAGGGTGATAGCAATATTTGCATGTGTGCTGCAAGTGGATCATGATGAAGTCTTCCTTGATTGGCCGAATAATTTCTCCAAGCTGTTAATATACATATAAAAGCAAATATGATGAAAAGACTACAACACTTAAATAAATGAAAATTTGCTCAATACGCTAATTGAATAGACCACAAAGTTTGAGCATTGATTAGGGGTTAAAAACATGCCCATGAAAGAAGTAGAAAACAAAATTGATTACGAATCAACATGTAGATGAGGCATCTTCTCGAAGACATTTATTTCATGAACATGTGCAATGCAAATGCACGGTTTGGCATGGGACATAAAATGTGCCGGTCCGCACTTTTTTTTTAACCCAGCGGGGAAAGAGCAACAGATTACATATACTTTTAAAGGTTAGGTATGAGCTAGTATTCCAGCTGGAATTGTAATGAAGACAATAAGAGAATAAAATCATATTAAATAAAATCATATTGAATCTGAGCTGCCATGTCTTTATAACCCTGAAGTTGATCTGATCAGTCAGACAACACAGGACAAAAGGTGAACTATAAGTTCATTATTAGTTAACATGGAGTCGGCAAGCTGTAACATGGATACACACAAATAACATTTAAAGCAAAGTTTTAAGGAAAAAAAAAGGAAACATCATTATTATGAAAGGTGAAGCATCTAACTATTACTTGGTGCATAAGTAGAATATCTTTGGGATTTCTTGTTGAAGCATCACGTTTAGCAGCTCTTAGTGCTCTTTCAATCACTGCTTTCGTCCCTTTGACATGAGCTTCATTCTTATCCTCAAGAAGAAGAATTTCTGCTTTCCCAGGCCAGAAGTCATTATCAAAATATGGCAGCCGAGCTGCAGTAATCTTAGCCTTACATTCAGTAGTGAGCACAAAGAAATGATCATACAAATTGGTATGCTCCAAAACTACTTTTTCCTTTATGGCTTTTCGTATCATAGACTGGTACCTGATATCGTCCAGCTAAGTTGAAGGCATTCTAGAGGTAAATAATATAACATGGAGATGCAAATAACACAAATATTAACTTACCATTCACGAAGCTTGTCAGACTTTGGCGTCTTCTGAATCTTAGGATGGCAATGCAGAATGTAGTAATCTTGCCTCAGAGATGGGCAAGCCCATATATAGCAGCTAGTGAAACCTTGTTTCTTGCAGTAGTCAAGGTACCCTATCTAGTTAAACAGAAGATATTTAGATAGTGTTAGATTAAATCTCATCAATATTTTTATGGAATAACATCATGAGAAGCCAAAGTCCAATAGCTACCGATTCTTGTACTCACCAAAATTTCATGATAAACAAAGGTTCGTAAGGCCTCTCCTGTAGCAGCCTTTATCTCAGGCCTGAAGTATTTGACAGAATCTATATATGAAATACAAACATGCCTTTGATTTGGAAAAGCACACTCAGAACCATATTCTTGGACATACATGCCAAAGAGGCAAACATCTGCACCTTCAATCTTCTGAAATAACAGAATGACCTAAAAGAACTAAACAAATTTAATATGCACAGACTAAACATTAAATTCCTGGCAGAACATTATAACAATAGTACAAAACAATACAACATGCTCCAGATGTTCACCTTTGATTTGTAAGGAAAATGTCTAGGATACATTTCGTTAAAAACCTCACGAAATCCTGGGTTCACCTCCAATTTCTTGTCAATGGAGGAGACAACTCTAATAATAAGACCTTCAGCACAAGGCACCTGATATAAGAAGAAAAAATGTAATCAAATAAATAAACTTACACTGTTTACTCTATAATTACCATGGATTGAGGTAGAATGGTAAACGACACTGATGTTATTTTTTCACAAGCAAATATGAGAAAATAGAAGCCAAATGTATCACACTGTAGCTACCTTTCCAAGAATTCAGAGTATCTAAGCAACAAAATTCAGAGGACATCACTCCCATCAAGCATAATCGACGCCCTTATAAACTTTTCCTCTTCTTTCACAGCCATCAGCATTTCTGAATTGGCTGTACAGCAATATGTGTTGAAGGGGCAATTTTTACAGTAAAGTCCTAGGATCTTAGAATCCTCCTTGAGCCTATTAATAGTTTAGATTTAATTAGTATTATACCAAAAATCAATATTTTATTATCCCAAAAGCCTTAAATTGATATGTGATACAATTTCTCATTTTAATTGTCACCCTTTGCTTTCTTTAACAAGTTTCATCAACTTATAGTTTGTTATCATCTACAACTATATTTGTCTACTTTAACTATTTATTAGAATCAATTTTGTAATCTTTATCATTGTCCTTTTAATTGTCATTACAATATAAACTTTTATCTTTAACATTTTTCATGCTTTTGTCTTGTTCTCTTCATTTCACTGGATTATTTTATTATTTATAGTTTCATTATATATCTTTGTTGTATCCATCTTTGATTAACTTGTCTCCATCATCATTACCTCGTAAATATTCAATTTCATAGCTTTACACTATACAATTAAAATATATATAAACCTTAATTCATGATATTACATAGATATATATTTATTTATTTATTACTTATTACTCATTAAAATATTTATCTTACTTTTAAGTCTAATTAGATGAATATATTTTAGGTGATTGGCAAGATCCTACGATCTTACGATCCAATGCTTTGTTTTTGATCGTACAAAGTCTTCATTGTTCCTTGGTAGGATCTCTCGATCACAAACTACGCTATGTAAACCTTTTATACATACTTAGTGCTATCAAACCCCGCTAAGTGCTTTAGGCTCCAAGAAACTACATTACCCAAAATAAGCACTAGTATAGGCATTCCCTTGACCAAAACAAAGTGCTTATAAAATCTTCTTAAAACTTATAATATAGTAATAAAATTCTAAAACACAAGATAGGAGCCGTAAAATGGTTTATAAAGTGTGTATGATATTTCGATGACAATGTTAGTCAAAAATTATTATTAATGATCATCTTTTATATTAAAATATTTACCAAGGTGCATTTCTAATTGATGGAAAAAAATACTTGTGTTTTGACCCAAAAACTATTGTGGAGATTGACACCCTGGAGAAGGAAGCCAAAAACCAAGTTAGAAACATGCAAGAGTTGTAGAGGGAAGAAGAGTTAAGCAAAGGAAAAGTCAATAAGGACCAAAACAAAGGAAAAGAAGAAAGAGATTTTCCATTCCACATTAAAAGCTAAAGTGGTGGAGGGCAATGAAGCCTAGAGAACACAAAATAAATAAACAATAAGAAAAATAATCCCCATTGAAGATAAAAATGTCATTGTTGTTAATATTGTTGCTTAATGCTCAGTTGTCAAGTGTGATGGCAGGCATTGTCACATGTTAATGCGAAAACCACAAAGTGGAACTATAGAATAACCTTTTCTTTAAGGTTTAGTAGACTGATATATACCTGAGATACCAATAGCCTATATTGAACCACTTGTTAAATCATTGCTTTTCTTTTGCATGATGATTTGAATACAAATAATAAGAAAATTAATTTATTTTCCTAAATGGTACATACAGGTCCTACACTGATCCACTAGTTAAAAGAGGTAACTAGGTGTTCTTAGGCACTTCTCACAAGGTACTTACCCAGGCACCCTCGATCAATATCACCTATCTAGAGTGATGCTTTTCCTAGTTTGGTTGCGTAGGTACTCAAAAGAACCCCATTTAATTACACTGTATACTCAGCAACTGGTGTCATTAACCAGAGGGTACTTTTAACAACCATGCAGAATGTTCAAAAGATTCCAAATTAGAGATGAATCTGATAAAAACTCGTGCAGAGCACACCAAAGTAGACAAGCAAATATACAAACATCAACCCTAATCCTAGGCCCTTATTTATAGACTTTTACTACTTAGCGGACCGGGTACGACAAACCAACCCGGAACCACTTTATTAATAACCTACTAACACTAATGGGCCCGTAACAGAATCAATGCTTCATAACCAGCCTCATGTATGCTGCTACTAGAACCTCATGTATGCTGCTACTAGAAGTCAATGCAACAAATATATAAAGGATAAATTTTCCACCGTTAACTCATGGCAAGAAATTACTTTCTGGTTATAATTAGATTTCCCCATTCTTCATTCTACAACAGTTAATCCACTATTATTAAGGAAATACATAAATCCAGTATGCATCTTCAATAACAGCAAACCATGAGTGAACAAAATTATATTATAGAAGTTATGAAAAACTGGAAAATAGAAAAGACATGATAAGCAATCATTACGTTAGTGAAACACAAGTTAGATTATGAACAATATTTTCTTGTTCTTCATTGCAACTATAAAACTAGCACATGGAACTCATTTCAGAGACATTTTATTTAGAAGTTATAAGATGTTTAGTCCTATTTAAAACTATTAAAATAAAAAATAGAAAAATGCGCTCTAAAAAATTCAGTAGCAAATTCAGAATGAAACAACAGTAGCTCTAGCAGCTAGAAATACTTAAATCATTTGTGCTAAGCTTATATGAATCACATTCTAACCCCTAAAAACAGTCAAAACACTTGATACTATGCGAGGTACAAACAAATAATGCCGCTAAAAGAATAAGAATTACCTCATCAACATTCTTTTTCAATGTTCTAGCCCTTTCTTCTCTCTCTTGTCTAAGACGCTTAAATACCCATTGCTCTATATGGTCACTCAACATAGTTTTTGGTAAGTCCTCTGCTCCAGGAACTGCATTATGTGGCAGTGGATCGTGCTTTCCACTTTCTAATTCATCCAAGTAGCAGTTTGGACATATGTACTCTGATTGCAAAGCCTCCTTCCTTTTTCCATTGAAAAGAGCACATATTTGATGTTGCCAAGCTTTGCACTTATCACATTGGACCCACTGAAAAGAACATTTATAAACAAAATTTAGGTACAATTTTATGACATAAAAACATGTTTGAAACTGAAATGTTCTTACCCATTCAGTTTCAGCATCAGTCTCAGCATAATTCATCCTCCTCTCTAGAGTTGACTTCTGAATAACTTGCCTACCAACCTTGATATTGTCACCATAAGCACCATAACACTTGCCACAGAATGATATCTTTGCACCACACTCATATGTTGTACTTTGAGAGCTTCTCATTATATAATAAACTCCTTTTGGATTGATTTGCTTATAACATGATGAGCAATATCTAAGTGGTACTTCATAAGTAAGCTTCTCCATCTGACATAAACTGCATGAATTCTGATCTGCGTAGTGTTCCAAATTCTGGGATTTATCTGTGGTTTCTTTAACCTAAATAATGAGGACCATATGCAAAATAACACGATGACAGCTAAATCAGTATCTTAAATCACCAACAAAAAGCATGTAGTAAGATTTTTTTCTTAAAAAAAAAAAAAAAACATGTTAGCAGGATATAAAATCACATCTTCAAAATCAATCTAACGTCAAAATAATATTGCACAAAAAATAAACTTGATAAAGAAGAGAGCGATAATTGTCATTTATCTATTAGCTTCAATCATGTTGTTTTCATATTTCAAATTAACTATACATCATATTCTTTATAATTTTTGTTAAGAGTTAATTGTGTGACCAATATCCCAAAAGCATATGTTACAAATAAAGAGTCTAGTTTATCCTAAACTGTGGAACTTAGGACAACAGCTCTGCATGACAGGCCTGTGTTAGACAGATAAACTGTATAGTAGAGAAAATAATGGGTGAGCCATGATTTGAATGTGTGCCATGGTAGCTGGTACCATGGTTGAATAATATTTTTCCAAAGCATATATTTCATCCCTAAGGTTGCTTTGGTGCATATAATGCTGCATGGTAATCCACATCATCATGCAAGATAGATTACTAGTTACAATGTTACCATCAATAATCTTACATTAGAACGACTTGCATCACAGCGTTGGAAATATTTGGCATACCAAACAGATTATCAAGAGTTTTGCTTAAACTTAATAATATTTGTTATATATGTAGACCATATTAATATCAAATAAAGGGGAGAAATTTGTGTTTAAAAGAATTCATTATATCTTAAAGGATTATTTTCTATTTTCAAAAGAATTACAAGGTTATTAAGAGGGTGGTAATCCAAATTACCACCTCATTCAAGGTATGGATTCCCATCTATCAAGTAATTTGAGTTCCTTCAGCAACTTTGGTTACTAAGATAACAAAACATGGTAATGTGGATAACTGGTTATAAAATTATCAGGAAGCGTGCAATATTACTGCACAAATGCCATCTAAAATTAAGTTAGTGGATTGTAGAGTGAAATGACTAGAAAAAGGAGTATGAAATATGAATTTTGTAGGAGATGAATAAACTGAACAAGAGAAAGAAGGTGACCCACTGTCCAAAGATGCTCGAGTAGCATGTTAAGGTTTGATTAGGTGAATATTGTTTGAAAATTTCAAACCATTGGATAAAGTAAACCACTTGTAACTTGAAGAGCAACCTACATCCTGAAAAATGAATGAGTCTACCAAGAAACCATAGTTACTGCCAATTATTGATTTTTCCAGCTCAATACACATATCTTATTCACACCTTGACCTTATCGTAACACCATGAAGACCATCTGGCAAAATGGTAAATATCTGACAGTAAATTCTATGCATCAATACTTGATTTGTCAAAAGCCTATAGGCTTTTCTATGGGTTGTGGAGTTTAATCATGGAAAAGGACTTAAGGATAATTACTCAGATGTAGCATTTTGCAGGGCAAATCATAGAACAGAGTACATCAGTTGCAATGAAATAAAAATTGTGCAGCAAAAGAAGAAGAAAAAACCAAACAGAAATGACTTTCGTACAGTATACATTCCTTTTACTATAACATGATGTTCTACTTTAAAAACCATGATGTAGAGTCATATACTTACTAGTCAAACTAAAAATTCACAGGTTATTAGAAGTCCCAATATGAATAAGATTTTTCGTAATTGAATTTGCTAACCTAGGGTACTTAAGTGAACATCAAAACAGACACCAGCAAATTAATCCTCCATGGAACCTTATTTGGACGGTAGCTTAAATCCCTTAGATAATCATGAAATATTTACTAATTGAAGACTAACCAGGTTACCGTGTTGCTGAAGACTTCTGATATGTTCCTTGAGATTTTCTGGCGTGAATGTATCAAGCAGAGAAATAATTCTATGGGGGGTTTGGATTACATTAGCAGAAGTTACTATAGTACTGTGACACTTATCACTACTTCCAACTTCTTCAGAATATGCAGCCACCTGCGTTAACTCTGCAGCCTCATCACCACACCTTTCTTTGATCCGAACTTCTTGTTCATCAGCTATGGAACTATAGGTTTCTCTAGAATTTCTTAATATTGAAACCACTCCTTGTCTTTCTATTAGTTTTCCATTGCCAGTATTTGCATCGACATCCATACATGAATCCAGTGGATCTCTACACCCAATATTGGTATCTATAGGCACCCTCACCTCTGGGCCTGTTTGTAGCTCCCCATCACCACTTATATGGCTGTGGTTTATGACTCGTATGCATGCTTCATAGGTTTCATTTTCAGCACAATGTACAGTCTTTGCACGTTTAAAAGAAGATTCCTCGTGTTCAAGGCTCAAAACAGTAGGAAAACCAATGTTAGATTCAATATGCACGTTGCTAATATTCCTTTGAGAAACCTCTTTCACTCTTCTTCTCACTGGATCACAAACAATACATAAATTTCTAGTGCACTCCCTGTAATGATCAAATAGCCTTTTGTATGTATAACAACGCTTTGAGCAGTTAGCATCTTTACAATGTAAATGATGAGAAAGAACCCTTTTCAAATTTGTGCATCGAAAGAAGTTGCAATCATTTCCTTCATTCTGGCAGTTAATAGCATGCTCGTATAGGAATAGAAGATTATGAATTGCTTGGTATTGTACTGGCCTTCTTGGGATTGTGGAATGTTCACCAAATGAAGCCTCCTTGAATTCAGGATTTTGAAACAAAGCATTTTGTTCCATTTCTGTAGGTTGCTGTTGCTTGATCACATCATGGACAACTTGAGGCTCAGCGGGCACTTTCTCCAACAAATTATTACTATTCATCAGACATGATCCATTGGAAATGCTTTCTGAAGACAATGGAGATACATAAGTATTCCCTTCCAGTATGTGTTGTTGCCTTTGACATTGATCTATTCTCAAAAGTTCATGGTTATCAAAGGTGAAGTCCGCTTCATGAAGCCTTGGCAATGATGGTTCTGAGCACTCATCTTTTTGCTTGTTTTGACACAGCTGCTCTTGTATGGAATCAGGCACGAGTGTGTATTCAGACCGGAGGGTGCTTCCTAAAGCAAGTGATGACTGTTGGAGAGAGTTCTTTTTGGGCAATTCCAAATCACGACCTATGGAAGACTCCTTAATATTTCTGGAATCTTTGGTTGGACTTAATGTTGATGCTTCTGATGCATGCATACTGGAAATTTTTAAATTAGATAACTTCCAATCAAAAATATGATTGATGTCACCTGTCAAACCAAGTCAAGAATTTAAATAGAAGCATGAAGATTATAGAACACATCGCTTTAGAAACACAACAAACCAGACTTTAAGCAAGCAGAAGATTTGATTACCAGTACTTTCATGTAAAAATTGGCTACTTTGGCATTTACTATATTGCTCCGATGGCATATAGTAATAATCAAAATTTGGACTGGTGATAGTTTGTTGTGAAATTGATGGTAGAAATTCAGGAGATTTATGTCCAGCTTTCCCTTCAGACCAAAGTGTAAGGTCTCTAGCTGAATCAAGAGATGCATGGGCAACTACACGATGATGCTCATTAGGTATATACCCTGCAAAGTCCAACACTAAATTAACTAATTAAAAACAAATATGAGAACATGATTCACTCTAACAATTCAACTCACTCTGTGAAGAAGAAAAACCATCATCAAGCACTGGACCTTTAAATAAATTGGCATTACATGAGACACCCTGGAATGAGTTAAATAACATTTTTGCATCGTTGGTTCTTGAAGTTGGAGAAGATACTTGCCCATCTTGGGTTGAATCTGAACGCCACAAATTTGGAACAGTCATCGGGGAGGAGAAAAGAACGTTCTTTGTATGATGTATCGGAGCATAAAATAAGCACTCATAACTTCCGTCTCCCCTTCCTGGTAAGATCAATATAATTAATAAAATCAGAGCAATTTCCATGGTCTAAGAAAAAATACAGCAAACGAAGCTTAAAGAAACTCACAAAAACATTCAATAACCGTTCCATGAACTCAACTTGGAAACGGTTATCAGAAATATCCATGGATCAAGACAAAATACAGCAAAGAGATACAAAACTAGGCTCAAGAAATCATCCAAAAGAAGCTCCATCAACTCAACCAGAAAACTATTATCAGAAAAAAGCAGAGGGCGCTCACGTTTTAAAACTAGGGCATACAAACGCAATTCCCAAGTAATGCATGGCCGCAATTAGCAGAACAGTCATATAAACCACTGCGACCACATCCAAAACTAGAATGCGGCAATTGTTCTAGAGTAAAACATCAGAGATATGCTGCATCCAGGAAAAATCTTCTCAGTTGGTTAACGAAACTACCGAGGCGAAGAAGTTACATTTGTTCCCCGCAAACGCTTCAAAAGGGCAATACGTATAACAAAGTTAGGGTTTTTAAGCAATTCTGCCACGACATCGAGAACCGGGTTGGAATGATTATCGACTGAAGAACCGATAAAGAGGCTTGGCAGCAAAAGAAGGAAGAGAACGGGGAAAAACCAAGTAAAACGTAGAACACCTGAATTAGTTTCTGACCGGAAGCATTGCTCGAATTGCGTCGTCAATTTCGCTTCCGAAGCTTCCGATTAGTGTTTCCCGTGGATTTATCGGCGGAAAAGAAGGGGCGTTAGGGTTTTTAAAGCGCGCCCTGCATCTCGGGGGAAGGGGGAAGGAGGCCCTTTTTGTCTTGTTCGCGCATCTGGCTGCTCCGATCCGATCGGATCGGGAACGGGATCGGTCCGGTTCATACTTGAGATTGTATAAAATGCAAGCTTAATACAACATTTATTCTCTCTGCCAGTACTTGCACCGTGCGTTCTCCAATGTCAAGAAAATTTTTACAGTACCAAGTAATTTATCCAAGCTTGTTTTCTAGAAAATTTCTTTGTAAAGTTTTGAAATTGCACAAGTTTTCATTATAACTTGGCATATACTCGAATTAAAAATTGAAATTATTTATATATGCAAATTTTAAAACAATGACATGCAAATTTCCATCAAAGGATGATTGCCATTTGGGCTTCAACCACAATAAGGTATATTACAACGCATGAAATGCAGTCAAAACTGTTCCAGGTTCAACTGCACCCCCATCTGAACACAAATGCCAATTTTTACTATTTTCCTTTATATATATGGCCATTGCCAGATAGAAACAGTGACTAGATTGGAATTTCCTGAAACCAATGCTCAGCCGACACTCGGACAAAAATGTTTTTAGACGACTAATCAGATCAGGCCGGCAATACGATGACAGTATAATCCTGTTTGAGGGTAAAAAAATTTCCAATGCCTCAGGACTAGTCGCTCTAAGCCTGAATTTAAGATTCCTGATCATCTTGGCACCATAGACTCACCGTTTGAGTAGCACATCTCTGGTGAATATAGTCGCCAGACTGAACTAACGTAAAGAATCCAGGATATGTTCACAGGAAAGGAACGAGGACGCCTTCTACTGCCTCGTAAGAATCATGCAGCATAGCATACTCTTTTCTTTTCCATGTAGAAACCCAGAGTTCATTCCGCTTACTACTGGTTGCAAATGCTGCTCCAACGGGATGCACAACGAATTCAATCATCAAAATATTACATAAAATTCATGTAATCCTGTAAAATTAACGAAACACAAATTAAAAAAATCTAGAAGCGGTTTATAGTCTGTCTTTAAGCAAATATTTGATCCCTCATGCGGAATAAAATCTTATCTTTCACCCAAAGATTCAACTAGGAATCCACTTCTATTAGCGTGTCGACAGAGCGGTTATCAAAGAGATTCTTTCAGTGTTTGAGAGCAAAAATAAAGATCTTTTGATAGAAAATAGAGTTTTTTTCTTTTGTCTCCTTAGAACAATTCATTGCGCATACCTATTAAGTCTAGCCACAATTAATGTCATTATTAATTGATATAATAGCTAGTAATTAAGGCTATTTATTAGTCTTAATTAGGTAAATAAAATAATTGGGCAAAAAATAATAAATAGTAATTTTAAAGTCCAAAAATATTAAATAATATTTTAAGCATAATATATAAATTGTTTGCATTAACAAAATAATTTTATGAGCATTATGCACATGTGGACATAATGCAATATAATGATTATTCTAAATATAATTGATAAAAGTACATGAAATATACAATGTGAATGATATTTCTAATAAAACTAATTTTCATTATTGATATATTGGATAAAATAAATAAAGGGCATAAATTTCATAATAGCATAAAGGACATAAGTTTACTATGCATAAAATAAATAATATATACCTCATATGCATAATGCATTAATTAATTACTTTAACAATATTTAAAATAATTTTTAAGAACATTATGCAAATATAAATGTCATATGCATCATGTATATTCATAATGTCCATAATATACATAATTAACATATTGAACATCAAGTAATTTGAGATCATAAAATACATCATCACAATGGTATATTAATTTAGATAATAAACATGTTGATCATGACAAACTTGATAGGCATAAGTTATGAATTCATAATATTTATAACAATTCTCATAAAAGAAATTTAATTTGGTAGATAATAAAAAAAAATCGTATTCTATTTAAAATTGGCTTTATAAGATAACTTCTAAAAAAATAATTTATTGATGAAATTAGTTTTGCTAGTTAGTAAGAGCAATTAGAAACCTAAAAGTCCACAAAATAATTTCACTCATAAAAAGTTATAACTTTTTTTTTATAAGGACAAAGTATAACAAAGTTATTGACTTAACCAAAAGCTAATTTATAACTATTATCCGAAAGTATTGAGATGAATGTGAGAATCTAACCTTTGTGATAAAAGATATTTTGAAGAAGATTCAATGTAGTAATAACAAGTTGATTGATTAACAGAAAAATATTTTTTAAAAAATAAAAATTATAAAATAATACGTATATAAAAATATTTATATGGTAGAGTTGATGCTCTATACTCTAATTCATAAGGATATTTCTTTTTGCTTCTTATTATAGAGGTAAGAAAATTTTTTCGAAATAGATAATTACCATGAGATAGAGTCACTACACTCATCCCTTATATATAAAAGAATCTATATATGGCCGTGGTTGAATATATTGACAACAACTCATTTAGGAGTTGAATTAAAGCCTATAAAGGCTTAATCTATTCAGTGGAACATAGTGAGAAAGATATTTCAATTTTTTTTTTTTTTACTTCTTCCTCTTTCATTCCCTATTTTTTGGTTTTTCTATGGCTTAGTACTGAAAGGATGTTGATCAGTCTCTCCACAATTATGTCATGTAGAAGAAGTCTCGATTATATCTTTGGTGTTTAGTCTGTATTTAACTTGCATGAAAGTCTGGATTTTCACCTAAGGACAAACTTCAATATGCCTTCGAGTTCTACTATTCCAATATTTTCTTTTATTTTTTTGTATTTCATTTTATGTTATGTTAATTTAAATATTTGATTATAATTTTTTTATAATAATTTTAGATGAATTTTTATTTCATATTTAAATAAAAGTCTAAATAAAATTTTAGGCTAACATGTAGCTCCTTCTTAGCTGATCCCCTTAGTAGCATGTGATCCTCATATGGATATTATTTGAAGCATTTTACATGTTATTTTTGTAGATGGTCTTTGTCTCTCCTAGTGATCTTAGGTTATTGTGCCAAGTAAACTATCCTAGTGTTAGGCCTGTGGGTCGAATTTGGGCGCAGCCCAAATAACAGCCAAGTAATTAGGGCGTGACACCTAGTATAAGTGTTTTGTCCTTGCTTGAATATCGTCAACCCCTTTCAAGTTTTGTTGTTCAAATGCACCCACTAAACTACGTGGCAAAACCATGAGAAATCCAAAAAGTCAAGTAATTATAGTATCCTTAGACAAACAACCCAACCCCCAACCCATAAGAGCATGAGCTGAGGTGCTTGCCCAAGTTTGAACTCGTGCATTATGCATCTCTGTCCTCAAGTATCCTTGCCAAATTGGTCATACTTAGGTCAAGATGTTTACAATTAAACCTCAAAGATCAAGTCAAAGCCTTTTTGACATAGATGGAATGATTCAAAACTGTTAATGCAATCTTATATTGAACTTTCCCCTACGTAACAACACTCCATGTTAGTTCTATTAACTCACACTCCATGTTAGTTCTATTAACTCAACTCTTGGTAGCCATTAGCACCTTCTTTGACTAGCTCGTGGCTAAGTTATTAACATAACTTCTAGGGAGCTATAGAATTCACAAGACTATAATATTCTCATGGTGATAGATGTCATGCCCACCCAATTCAGCCCAAATCACGTCGCCCACCTACCTCGAATAGCATGCAAAAGCAACCCGAATTCGGAGTCGCGCGTTCGAATTGGCGTTGACGTGGTCAACATCTCGTTTCGAACGCCGAATGAGGCATTCGTCTGCTCGCCTCCGCCTTTGCAAACGCTGCCTGTGTTCATTTTTCGTCGCCGATCTTCGATGCCGGAGCAGAATTGGGAGACGGATGGGCTAAGGCGTGCGGCAGGTTCGGCGCCCACGTCGAACCTCAGCCTTCGTCGCCGGAAGCCGCCGCTACCGGGAATAGTGAAGAAGACGACGACGAAGTAGAGAATCAGAAACAGGGGATCTCGCCGTCACCAGAAAAGACAACAAAAGACGCAGAGCTTCAGGGAAAATTTATCTGATTAACCTCTAATCAGTTACATAAAACCCTCACTCGCTCCTCACGTCCGCTCGCCAGATCCTTCCTCACTCACGTCAACGGCGTCGCTCGCCGTCGACTTACAGTCGCACCTCTCGACTGCTTTCGCCACTCGTTCCACAGCCCCCGCTAAGTCCTTCTCTCTCTCCGAAGCTTCCTCACAGGTCGAGCTCTCCTCTCTCAATGCTGCGTTCCTTCCTCTCCTCTCATCGTCATCGACTTCCCGATTTAAAGCCGACGAAGACCTCTGTCTTTGGAAAGGGATCGACTCGCCAGCCGATCCTTCTATTTCTGGCACCCATGAATCGCGCCACCACGCGCGAATCTTTCAGCCTGGTTGCCGTCTTTGTCCGCCCGTCGTCCTTGCCTGCAAAGGGGCCATCGACGGAGCCGAAGATGGCGCTGAGGAAGGCGTTGCCGACACTGATCGAGTCTGCATTATTGCCATCACAGTGGTGGATTTCGTCCGTTGGTGCGGCTCCCTCCACCATTTGGGACTCGTCTGCTTTGGCGACGAGATTTTGGGCCTTTGCCCAAGCCCGGTTGTCTTAAGCGCAGTCCACGCAGAAAGAGGCATCATATTTCTCCCCCGCCAAGTTTAGACGTCGCCCTCAACGTCCTCCACCATCGCTGCCACTGTCGCGATATGTGCCACCTCGTCCGTCGAAGTGGCTATAGAGCTGACTCGCGTCCGTGCAGAGTTCGTTGCTCTCCGCGCCCCTCGCACTCCAAAAGTTGAAGCCGGCAAGCTGCCTCACTCGATGCCGGGGATCCAACAAGCCGCATCCTCGTGGAACACTTGGACTCCTCCCAAGTGTGGCATCACACCCGCCTTAGCTTGCCGAAGTAATTCGTAGCCAAGGATAACATCGAAGTCGTCCATCCTTGCCACTCGGATGTGGTGTCGTCCGCTCCAACGACCTAGTTCCACTGGTGCGTCGTAGGAGATCCTGACCATCCGCTGCTCCGCGGTGTTAACAGTCTTCACCCGCTCCTCCGTTGGTGAAGTGCGTAGATCTAGTCGCGCCGCCATTCGCTCCGATACGAAGAGGTGAGTCGCGCCGGTGTCGACCATCGCCTCCACCTCTACTCCGCGTATCCGTATCGGGACGAAGATCAACCTCGCTCCACTCGAGGTTGCCGCCGTGATCGCGCCGACCGTCATAGATCCGAGTATCAACAGATCATCATCCTCAGCTGACTCTCATGCTGCGATCGCTGCGAGTCGCTTCTGCGTTGGGCAGTCTCTCATCAAGTGGGGCCCTTTGCATAGGAAGCAGTCAAAGACCTGGCGTCAGGGAGGTTCCTGCCGTGGTTGGGATTGTCTTCTATCTTGCTGGGGAGAGGGTCTCCGTCTGTCTGGGGCCCTTGATCTCGCCGGAGAGCCGCGCTTCTGAGGGGATTTTGATTCCCTCGGTGTTGTTGTCCGCGTGTCCACCAAGGCTTCGGCCACCGTTGCGGCCTCCCTCCAACCTTGGGGCACGTGCCATCGGACCTCTGCCTCGGCCCATGGCTGAAGATGTCAGAGGAAGGTGTGGTGTCGGTCCGCCTCCGACATGTCGGGGATCTGCAGCATAAGCGTCGAGTAGGCTCGGACATAATCCTGGATCGATCCAGTATGTTGGAGCTCATCGACCTCGTCGCACGCCCTATCCTCCGAGTTTCCAGGGAGGAATTGCCGTCGCAGTTCATCCCGGAACACCTCCCAAGTCCAATGCACAGCTTCTGGCGACGAATCAACTTTGGTGCGCCACCAAAGCTTTGCGTCATTGGTGAGATAAGCGGTGCACACCTGCACCCGATCGCCGTCTGGGACATGATTGGCGACGAAGTATTGTTCTATGTCCCAGACGAAGTTGCCTAACTCTTTAGACATACGAGCACCTCCGTACGCCTTTGGTTCGGGTATCCGGATTTTGGTCCTTGGAGCCTCCTGCTCCTATGAAGTCCCGGTCCTAGAAGATCCACCTTGTGCTTGCGCCAGGGCCAGGCGCAGCACAGCTAGGTCCGCCTGCATTTGTTGGTGCGCCACCTGCGCACTTGCTACTTGCCCCTCTAGAGCTCATTGGAGTGAGGCAATTTGTAACCGTTGCTCCTCAACGGTTCGATGTAGGTTCTTCAGTTGAGGAACAACACCTTGTTCCCCGGTTCCGGTCAAGCCGAGCACCTCCTCGACTTGATTCAGTCTGTCCCCTTGTGTCACCATGTCCTTGGATCGGCTCTGATACCACTGTCACGCCCACCCAATTTAGCCCAAATCACATCGCCCATCTGCCTTGAATAGCGTGCAAAATCAACCCAAATTCGGAGTCACGCGTTCGAATTAGCGTTGACGTGGTCAATGTCTCGTTTCGAACGCCGAACAAGGCGTTCGTTTGCTCGCCTCCGCCTTCGCGAACGCCGCCTGCGTTCGTTTTTCATTGCCGATCTTTGATGCCTGAGTAGAATTGGGAGACGGATGGGCTAATGTGTGCGGCAGGTTCAGCGCCCACATCGAACCTTAGCCTTCGTCGCCGGAAGCTGCCGCTACTAGGAATAGTGAAGAAGACGACGGCGAAGTAGAGAATCAGAAACAACTTTTTAGTCCATATCGCAAAAACACTAAATCATGTTGATAATATGAAACTATGGAGAATTAAAGACAATCATCACATAAGTAGAATTATCATATTAAAATCATCCTAACGAAATAAAAATTATCTAGTCATTAAGAAATTAAGGGGATTACACCCCCATGTCCCAAAAAGAGTTTAAGCTAGCATAATCGAAGAATTACAATAAACCATAGTTTCAAAGGGTATGAAATCAAAGAGAAAGAGAAAATCAACTAACAGCACGGCTGTAATGAAAATTATAGCTGTAATTTCGTATGATGAACAGTGGCGGTGATGCCTCTTTTGTTGATTTCTCCTCTGATCGATCTCCTTTCACTCTAAAACATATGGGTATGTTCTCCTCTTCCAGGCGTAGCTTCCCTTCAAATTTCACAGCCGGAGATGCATTGTATGCTTCCCGGCGACGAAACCTAGGGCGACAATGAAAATCCTAATTTCTCCCTCGAACATTGATCAAAATTAGGGCTTTTCGTGTGTGTCTCCTCTCCTCGATCCCCCAAGTATTTTCCTTTTTACGGATCTCCAATTGATGGTCTAGATCGTCCGCAATCACCAGCGCAAGAATCGGGCTTCAATAAGTCTGGAAAAATCGACTGCCTGGTTGTAATTACGGCCGTGATTTTGGTTACAACAGTGCTATAATTGCTGCAAAGTTTCTCAGTACAAAAATTGGTCGGAATTACGGTACCATAATATGCATTATGGTAGTGCCGTAATTTCTGCAAAACTTTCGGGGTCAGAAATTGCCTCAAAATACGGCCCGTAATATTGGTTACGGCGGTGCCGTAAAGTTTGCGAAACTTTATGTACAGAAATCGACCTAAAATACGACAGTGCTTGGAAATTACGGCAGTGCCGTGGTTTGTTCTGTAGGTTCAATAAAACCATGGTGCTGTAATTTATATTACGGCCCTACCGTATTTTGGTCTGGAGCTCCAATCGTCGTGAAATTTGATATGTAATCTCCTCTTGATGATGGAAATTCATCTACGCACCTGAATTGCTTGAAAACCCTTGGAAATAATGTCTTTTTACCTAAAAATGATCAAAAACACAAAAAGGTGTAGATTTCGCAATATTTGACAAATAAGACATAAAAATAAGCAAAAGAGCATGAATATGACACAAAAGACCTATCAAATGACACAATCACCAATGAAAAATTTCTCATCCTTTAAATCAAAAACTGATCAAAGGAATAGATTTTCTCATGAAGAATAAATTTCTAAAATACAATCACCAATGAAAAATTTCTTACCAATTGTTTCATAAAATTCTAAACAAACATATCATCCTTTAAATTCAATTCTCAAGATCTATAACTTAATCAAATAAAATTTCACAACTTGTATAATAAGTAGAATTTCAATCTCAAGATTTCACCCAGTTTCAGTTCAAATCTATCATACTTTTGTTTACAGGAATATGATTTCCAAGATCTTTTTCCACTCAAAATTTTTTTAGTTCCTCCCTTTTATGTATCATTCACATTCTCTAATTCGATTACCACCTTTTTTCTGGTGACGAAGTTAGAGTACATTGATCACATAATCAATGTAATAGAACTCATATCCAAAGATAGTGGATTTAATGTGAAATGATTTCTCTCATGGTATGTACCCACATAGGTACATGCTTTTTTTTTTTGGACTTCAACTCTTAACTTAGGTACCGCCGCAAATCAAAATGATGCCAAGACGAGGAGTTATTCCCTTGATTTTTCTTTTTCTCTCATTTTGACTTCAACCCATGTCTTAGGTACCACTACCAATTTTGCGTAGTGCCAAGTAAGGGAGTCATCACTCACTCTTATATGGATCATGAAATCTTTCTTCCCAACAAATAGTAAATAGGATGAACATCAACTAAATTAATCAATCAATATCAATTCAAAAATTATACTCATATGCTAATTTTATTTAAAGAAGTAGCTTCACTTTTTAAACTAAATTCATCAAATAACATGTTCACCCAAAATTTTATTCACCAATCAATGAAAAATTCCAAAAGGCTGATATATATTAGAGAGATAAATTCAACACAATAGGTCTAGTCCTAATCATTGGCATAAACAAATTTATCATAAAAAAAAATCATGCTATCAACAGAATTTTCAGAAATAGACCATACTATTAGATGACAAGATGACAATTAGATGACAAGAATTTTCAGAATTTTCAAAAATCATGCCCAGAACGCCCTATGCTCGAGCTCTACAATTAGATGACAAGATTTACCATAAATCAATTGAAAAGGAGACATATCTATTGGTATTTTAAAAGCAATCCGGTAAGCCCATAGTGCATCATCAAGTTTGGATGCCCAATCTTTTCTTGTGCGTGACACTGTCTTTTCCAAAATTCCTTTGATTTCTCTGTTTGATATTTCCACTTGTCCACTTGTTTAGGGGTGATAAGGTGTTGCAACTTTATGATTTATCCCATATTTTCTAAGCAAGGCTGAGAATTTATGTTCTATGAAATGTGAGCCTCAATCACTAATCACTACTCGTGGTGTCCCAAATATTGGAAAGATAATCTTTTTGAACAGTTTAATAATAACTTAGAATCATTAGTAGGAGAATCAAGAGCCTCGACCCACTTTGAAACATAATCAACTGCCATAAGTATGTATTTGTTACCTCCAGAAGATGAAAAAGGTCCCATGAAATCTATCCCCCAAACATCAAATATCTCAACCTCAAGAATAGTGGATAGTGGGCCAGTGGCATCTCATGTCTTCTGTTAATGTTCCCTGTCTTTTGACATCTTTTACAAAGATATAATAAAATTTCTAGCATCTTTAAAAACTGAAGGCCAATAAAACCCTGATTGCAAAACTTTAAAAGCAGTTTTCTCAGTACTAGCGTGCCTTCCATTAGAGGATCCATGACACTGAAATAATATATTGATTTCCTCTTCAGGTATACATCTTCTAAAAATTTCATCTGCACATCTCCTAAAAACATAAGGCTCATCCCAAAAATAGTTCTTTACCTCAGCTAAGAATCTCTTCTTTCTTTGATTACTTAAATCGAGAGGAGAAACATTAGCTACTAGGTAATTTACTATATCAGCATACCATGGAGCTCTGATTTGTTCAATGGCCAAGAGTTGTTCTTCAGGAAAGGAATCATTGATTACATTATTCTTTTCAGTATCTACCATTATCCTTGAAAGATGATCTACAACAAAGTTTTCTGATCCTTTTTTATCTTTGATTTCTAAATCAAATTCTTGCAAGAGTAAAATCCATCTGAGCAAGCGTGGTTTACTATCCTTTTTCTGCATTAAGTACCTCACCGCTGCATGATCAGTGTACACCACAACTTTAGAGTTAATCAAGTATGATCTAAATTTATTAAAGGCAAACACTATAGCTAAAAGTTCTTTCTTAGTGGTGTGTAATTCCTCTGTGTCTCATCCAAAGTCCTACTAGCATAGTGAATAACATAAGGTTTTTTCTCTTTTCTCTGTCCTAGAACTGCTTCTATCACATAATCACTGGCATCACACATGAGCTCAAAGGGCAAATCCCAATCTGGAGGCTGAATGATGGGTGCTGAAACCAAAGCTTTCTTTAATTCCTAAAAAGCAGATAAACAATCTTCATCAAAAGAAAATTTAACATCTTTACAAAGTACTACATTCTTCAGTTAAAGCCACAGTACCGTAGTCCTTTATCTTTCTCTTCTTAGACAAAATTTCTTTTAAAAATTTAGCATATGTGGGTATTTGAGATAAAGCTTCAGTAAATGGAATATTGATATAAAGCTTTTTTAAGACATTAAGAAATTTCCCAAATTGTTTATCTAATTTTGCTTGCATTAGTCTCTGGGGAAAGGGTATAGGTGGCCTGTATGGTACAGGTGAAAAGATCTAGGAATATCTGACTGACATGGTTCATCACCTTTAGGTTCATCACCCTGGTGAGGTGACAAACTAATTTGGGACTGCTCATGCACAGGAGATTTTTCTAAGTCTAATTCATTGTCATGTTCAATCTCAGGCTCTTTTTTCATTATCCTCAACTCTCCCTTTAGATTCATCTAATTGCCTCCCACTCCTAGTAATGATAGCATTATAGTTCTCCCTAGGGTTTAATTCAAGTTTAGCAGGTATTTGGTTTTCTAGAGATTTACTGTGAGCTGCTAAAGATCCTACTTGAGAAGTAAGATGACTAACCATTCCCTTAAGATCTTCAATCTCCGTATTTTGATTTGTCATGAATTGATTTTGACTAGCCATAAAATTTTTAAGCATGGATTCTACACTAAAAGAGTTTACCTTTTCAGTCAAGGTTTGCCATCCATCATTCTCATTCTTACCATGTTGATGACAATATAGCATTCCTTCTTCAGTAGCCCATTGGTTATGGTTCAGGGCCATCTCCTCAAACAAGGTGAAAGCATCTTTAATTGTTTTGCTCATGAGGGCTCCTCCTGCGACATCATCAACAGTCAGGCGGGTATTATAAAGTAAGCCATTATAAAATGTATGAATTAGAACCCAATTTTCAAGGCCATGGTGATGACACTTCCATTGTAATTCGTTGAAATGCTCCCATGCCTCCCTAAAAGACTTGCCATCCTGCTGTGTAAAGTTTGTAATATGGTTCCTTAACTAGATGGTCTTACTGGGTGGAAAGTACTTCATCAAGAAAGCATTTGATAGTTGTTCTCATGTAATGAAGGTACCGGTAGGTCGAGATTGTAGCCAAGAATGTGCTCGGTCCCTGAGAAAAAAAGAAACAATCTTAGTTTTAATGCATCATAAGAAACACCACTAATTTTAATGGTGTCACATAATTCAAGAAAGAGATATAAATGTTGATAAGGATCTTCAAGTGGTGATCCTCCTAACTGATTTTGCTATATCATGAATAAGAAAGCTGGCTTGATTTCAAAATTATTAGCCTCGATAGTAGGTCTGGCAATGCTAAAGTGTATCTCCTGTGGATTAGGGGCTGCATAGTCCCTAAGTGATTTTCTATATGCCGTGACTACTTCTTCTTCCTGTCTCTCTTCAAATCTAAGTTTCCTGCGAGTCTAAGTAGATAGAGATAATTTACTTCATAAAGATATAATTGACAAAGAAATCATGATAAAGATATAATTTACTTCATAAAGAAATCATCTCGCTTTCGCGCAGACAATTTACAAAGAATCAATCCTCACTTTCACACAAGATTAATTCAATGTTAAAGATAAGTAAATCATTGACAAAGAAATCAAAGATCACTTTCATGCATCCAACTTCTAAGTCAATCATCTCAAGTGAAAACTAAATACTTTCATACTTTAGTTTCACCAGTTTTACTTAAGGTTTTCCAACAATCCGATACTTAATTTCTTACAATATCTTCATGTTTAATTCAATAATCCTTCCTTGATCATATTATCAACAAGGCAATAAACTTCTAAAATCTAAAAAAATAAGAACAACCTTAATTTCTTATGACGAGTTCCTAAATCTCAATTTTAGGGTTCCAAGTTCTCGCAAGTCACTTTTCAGTCCATATCACAAAAACTCCAATACATGCTGATAATATTAAACTAGAAAGAATTAAAAGCAAACATCATTAAGCAGAATTATCATAACAAAAGTTCCCTGACGAAATAAGGTTTATCTAGTCATTATGAAATTAAGGGGATTAAACCCCCCATATCCCAAAAAGTGTTTAAGCTAGCATGGTTGAAGAATTACAATAAGCCATAATTTCGAAGGATCAGAAATCGAAGAGAAAGAGGAAGTTCTACTAACAACACGGCTGCAATGAAAATTACAGCTCTAACTTTGCTCCAGAACTCGTGATTTTGTTGATGACACCTAAATTTATCATAATTTCTATGCCATTTTGTTGATGGTTTTGCGTCATATTCATAAACTTTGCTTATTTTTATGCTCTTTTTATCAATATTTGCGGAATCTACACTCTTTTTTTGTTTTTAATGATTTTCAGGTAAAAAGGTATGTTTTTCAATTGATTTCGAGCAATCCAAGTGCATAATTGAATTCACAACATCAAAAGGAGATCACACCTCAAATTTTAGAAGATTTGGAACTTCAGAGGAAATTACGGCACCTCCAATATATGCTTTACGGTACCGTAATCTGGAGGTTTTCCATGCAGAGAATTGTTGGGGTATGCCCTTAAGGCTAATGTTTGAGGCCTTGGATTAATTACAGTATCATGTATAAACTATATCTTTTTATAAAGGCAATTGTTGTTATTCAGATTGTT
>CM050442.1:26524434-26541409 GCA_027562315.1 Costus pulverulentus | reverse complement strand
CGGGAGACAGTGATGTGTTGCTAGATACCCCTCTCTGATCGTGATAACGTAAGTTATCGTTACCGACAATGAAGGAAACCCTTAGGGTCGCACAATTTGATGATATGGTTTACTTATGTCAGATCGTGTGGACTGGAATTATTCTAGTTCAGTTTAAATCAATTTGAACTCTGATTGGGAGTGAGATCTAGTCTAATCATGTTTGATTGATTAGGGCATGTGATCGGTAAGCTTCGATTGGGAGAATTGATCCTTGATCATAAAGATCAAGAGGTTCAATGAGATGTGTGGTTGGATCTTGAGCCATTTGGTTCAATTAGATCAAAACCAGGGCTGGTTCGATTTGGTCCTTGAACCAAATGAAATTGAACCGGTTCACTTTGTGAACGTATGGTTCGATTGAGAGGGAAGTTTCGCTTGGTTCACTTAGGGTGAACGCATGGGAGTTAAGAGGGAATTAAGAGGGAGTTACACTTTTGGTTCTTGCCATAAGTGGTAACCGAATGTTTCCTTCTTGGGCATTTTTTTTTCTCACGGTTTTCGCTCTCCCTTATGCTTCCTCTCTTTCACATTGCTTGATCATCTTCACGAAGAAGAATTCGGCCAGCCAAGAAAAGACATCTCCTCACACGATCAAAGACCCTTAGTGTCTTTGCTAGCACAAGGAGCACAAGGAAGAAGCAAACTTCATCTTGTGTGTGATACTTTTGGAGGAAAGGCACTCGCCCCTTTCTTCTTCCAAGCCGCCACTCAAAGCATGGCAATGGTAATGCTCTAACCTATCCTTTCAAGGTTGATCATATGTTTAAGTCATGCGATCTTTGAAACCTATTATTTTCGCCACTGCACAATTCTCGAATGCGCATGTGACCTAGGTTTTCTAACAAGAATCTCATATGATTACGGCACTATCGTAAACATTTTTACGGTGCTATATTTTGGAGCATTTTTTATCAGAGGATCGATGGAGATTACGGTACTACCATAAGAAACGTTACGGTACTGTATTTCTGGTCGATTCTCAACCCGAAATATTTTGACATTACGACACTACCGTAAAGAACGTTACGATACCATAATTCCAAAAGATTTCAAGCCGAGACCTCACTGTCTAGATTACGGACTACCGTAAAAACCATTACGGCCGTAATTATACCGCTGCTCGCGACTTTCCCGGTCAACCCCGAAGCCCAATTTTTGCGCGGTTGATTGCGGATGATCCAGGCCCCTATATTTGAAGCAGTCAAAAGGAGAAAAGGAGTCATCGAGGAGACGAAGCAAAGCACACCAAAAGCCCTAATTTTGGTTCACCACAGAGAGAGAAATCGCCTCACATGCCGCTGCCTTAGGTTTTGTCGTCGGGAAGCGTACAGTGCATCTCCGGCAGTGAAATTTGAGTGGAAGCTACGCATAGAGGAGGAAAAGGAGCACCTAAATTTTCAACATGATTGGAGATCAGACGGAGGAGAAATCACCAGAAAACTGAGCGCCGCCGCTGTTCGCCCATATTACGGCCGTAAACTTCTTTACGGCCGTACCGTAATTTTTACTCCTCTGTTTCGATTTTCTTCATCATGAATCATTGTAATCTTCCCTCTATGATAGCTTAAACCTCTTTTGGGACATGGGGGATGATAGGATTCCGCAAGTGCACGGAATTATCGAAGTAATAAAAATATCGATCCACAAAGACCTTATTGTTAATTACCAAATAATTGTTTTCTCGCGAGCTAAGCAAGCCAAATATGATGAAAGTAAATCATCCACCTTGATTCTAATGATTAGACATAAATAAAGGGTCGTTAGTCTAATTCTATCATGATAAAGACATAATTTACTTGATAAGGGCATTGTCTCACTTTCGTGCAGACAATCATGTAGATAATTGATCCTTACTTTCGTGTAAGATCTATTTTCAATGCTGTAGATAAGTAAGTCATCAATCAAAGAACTCAAGGATCACTTTCGTGCATCCGAATTCTAATTTGATTGATAGTCTCAAGTAGAATCTCAAGGATCACTTTCGTGCATCCGAGACTCAACACAGGTTCTACCTATGGTTTTCCAACAGATCGATCTTCACTTTCGTGCAAGATCCATCAATATTTATAACATTAATTAAATCCTAGATCAATATTATTAAACATGACAATTAATCTACTCGAACATATCAAGCTAGATCTAACCTAAGGAAGGGATCCTAACATGCAATTCTAGGGTTCCAAGTTCTCAAGCAAATCACCTTTCAGTCTCATTGCGAAAACTCTAAAACATGGATAATAACATAGATCTATGGAAAATTAAAGACAATTCATCACACAAGTAGAATTATCATGGCAAAATTATCTTGACGAAATAAAAAGTATCTAATCATTAAAAATCAAAGGGATTACACCCCATGTCCCAAATAAAGATTAAGCTTGCATGGAGAAGGGATTACAACAAACCATAATTTTAGAATATTAGAAAGCAAAAAAGGGGAAGAAAAATTACAAAACAGGGTTGTAATTGAAATACAACCCGTAATTTCGCGTATGAACAGTGCTGTCACCACTGTTTTGATGATTTCTCCCTCGATCGGACTCCAAACTCTCTAAAAATTCTGGGGCGTGCTCTCCTACTTCAGACGAAGCTTATGTGTGAAAATCGTTGCCTGAGGTGCCCTCTACGCCCCTCGACATGAGAACAAACCCTAGCCGCCTCTCTGGTGATTTCTCTCTTGATACTGGATGAAAGTTCTCCCTTCTACTTTTTACACCTTCCCCTCTTAAAGATGAGTCTGCAGCAACTTTCAGATCCTAATTTGGAGTTCTAGATCAAAAGTTATGGCCCGAACAAGTTTCTGCCGCGTAAAAATCTCGTTTTTAACTGGGAATTACGGCAGTGTAATATCTCACGCCCGTGCTATAAAATCGGCTGAGTGTTCTGTTCTGGAAACGCTGGAAAATACGGCACCGTAATTTGGTTTACGGTAGTGCCGTAAAATCGGCTGAACCCTCTGGTTGGATTCGTCGGGGAAATATGGCCCGTGTAATTCTTTACGGTAGTGCCGTAATTTCGGCAAAAGTCTATGTTCAAAAAGTGCCCCAAAATACGGCCGTGTAAATCCTTATGGCGGTGCCGTATTTTCATGAAAACCTTCTGTTTGGAAAATCACCAAAATACGGCCGTGATCTCGATAATACAGTAGCCGTGAAAAATACGGTACCGTAAAATCCCTTACGGCACTGCGGTATTTTGGTCTTTAGCCTCGATTTGCATGAAATTCTTGTGTGACCTCCTCTTGATGATGGTAACTCTTCCATGTCTTTGATTTTGCTTAAAAAAGCCCAAAATAGTGTCTTTTTGCTTGAAAATCATGAAAAACCAAAACAGAAGTAGACTTTGCAATACTCGATGAATTTAGCATGAAAACAAGTAAAAGATCCTCAATTTAGCATGAAAAGTATCTAAAATGATACAAAATATACTATATATTTTGGTGTCATCAAACACATAAGGCTCAAACTTTGCTTGTCCTGAAGCAAAAATCAAATTTTGAAATCAAAATTTGATTACAAGAATAACCTTTTCATGCTCAATAAATTTGTAAAATACAATAATTAATTAAAAATTCCATCAATTGCTTTATAAAACTTTAAGTAAACAAGTCATTCTTAGAACTCAACCTTCTAGATCCACAACTCAATCAAATAAAACTTCGCAACTTGTATAATAAAAAAAAAAACTCAGTCTCAAGATTTCACCTTTGTTTTAGTTTAAATCTATCATACAGTTGTTTACAGGAATTAAGTCTCCAAGATCTTTTTCCACACAGAATCTTTCTTTTCTTGCTCTTTCTCTCTCTTTTTAGTTTTTGAACATATGGCATGTACCCACATAGATACACACTTTTTTTTTTACTTCAACTCTTGTCTTCGGTACCACTGTCAATTTTACACAGTGCCAAGTAGAGGAGTCTTATTCTTTTTCACTCTCAAATTTTTTATTGACTTCAACCCATCTCTTAGGAACCACTGTCAATTTTACACAGTTCCAAGTAGGGGAGTCTCTCACTATTTTTTTTATGGATCATGGATTCTTCCTTCCCAATAAATAGTAAAATAGACCAAACATCAACTAGGCTAATCAATTGACATCGATTAAAAATTACACTCATATGCTCATTTTATTTAAAGGAATAGTTTCACCTTTAGATTTTTATCCTTCAAATAACACATCTACCCAAAATTTCATGCATCAACCAATGTCAAATTTCAAAGATAGATATGCATTGAAGAAATAAATCTAACATGATAGAGTTTTTCTCCAATCACAAGTATAAATACTCACATCATCAAGGAAGATATTTTATCAATAGAAATTTTATCAATAAATCATGTCATCATATAGTAGAAAATGGATCATATGCTTATATCAATTTTAACAACAAATTTGAATAATATCATCATCAAAACAATGAGTTCCATAAAGTCATTTTTCAAGAGAAAACCAATAAGTAGTATAAAGTCAAAGATGCACTATAAGAATTAGTCATTAATAAGAGAGTGCAAGTGATACTCACAAAACCATATAGATCATGCTCAATCGTTGTCTGGCTAGTGCAGCTGGGTCCAATAATGTGCCTTTTGAAAATTTTCTGCAAAATTTAAGATACATAAGGCTCACATAAGGCTCAGATAAAAAATAGTCTAAAAAATAATAAAAATAAAAATAATTCTCTCAAAGAAAAATTAGAGATATCATCGAGGGTCCAGAAGAGTGCTGGTGGAACAGATGCTAGCTGAAAAGCTGCTAGCAATAATGGTGATGGTGCCAACATAAGGGTGAGTAATCTCTAATGGCCAGCTAGAGAATACAGTCCTGGAGGTGAGATCGTCGGGCTATGGAAGATAATACTGCACATAAAAAATCAGAGTCAGTAATGAAAAGTCCACTACATAAATAAATAATATCATGGAATAAGAGGTAGCCAAAGAAATAAGAATCTGCAGGTGGTATAATCCAGTGTCGACGACTAGAAACAGTCATGTCAGAGGCAGATGCAGTGGTGGCTAGTGCTGGATGCAAATCTGGAGAAGAAGCTATAACAGGTAGAAAGCAATTTTTGAATTTTTTATGAAAAGTAGTCATACCCAAGAATAAAATTTAATGATCCAAACAGAAAATGGACAGAACCACGTAATAGAATAAGAGATATTCTTTTCAGACGTGTGAAAATCAAAGGATCAAAATCTATTAGAAATTTAGGGCATCAGCAGAAAGAAGGCTACTTAGATTAAAAACTGCACAAACTGCACAAAAGTTAATAAAATTCAAAAAGTTGCTATGTGTCCTAGAATGATCAGAAAATATTTTCGTGAAAATAATTAATCCACAAGGTAAAATGACACACGAACTTTCAATTCCAAGTGAAAAAATCCGGGTTTCAAGTTATTTAAGCAACTTAAAAACTTGCTGCAAAAGTGCTAATCAAATTAGTCAGAAAAAAACTGCTGCAGAAATTAATCATAATCGAAAAGTTGCTAGGTGTTTCAGTATGATCCATGGACTATAAAATTCAGAAAAAATATCCAGATGATAGAGAAAGATAAGTAGTTCAATGCTGTGCCAAAGATCAAAAATTTTCTTAACCCAGTTTCTTAAAATCATAGCTAGAAAACACCTACTCAATAAGCAAACTGCAGAGAGGAATGCAGATTTTTTTTTTCAAAAATAACAAAAAAATTAATTCTAAAAGAAAAACTAGGATAAAAGAAACTAAGCTAAGATAGAGTACTTGGGTTGCCTCCCAAGAAGCGCTAATTTTAAGTTATTAGCTTGACCAAAACTCAATGTCATGGTGAAGCAGGTGAATCGGTTCCAAAATATAAAACATATAATTTTCTGCATTTCCTTTTTCCAAACGGTTTAGCCACAAATCCAGATATCCAGAATTTCACATAAATCATGATTAATGTGGCTTTCTCAAATTTGCAGAAATTAAAATTCTCAGATCAACTCAAAGTAATCTTTATGATCTTCCTATGCTTATCAAAAAGTAAAATCATAAGTCCTTTCTTCAAATTTATGTTTTTAATGACAATGAGAAAAGGACTTTGATCAAAATATTCAAGCATTGGATCATCATAATAATAGTTGTGTCTTTCATTAGATTCCTCAATAAAGCACAAATTTTTAATTAAATCAAAAGGTTGAGCAATAGATATGGGCAAAGCATCAACATGGGATAACATCACTTTTTGCAACATTCAAATAATCTACAGGTTCCTTATGTTCATCATCAAATAATTTATCAATATCAAAATTATCAACAAAGTCAAGATGAGACTCTTCAAAATTAATTTTCTCATGTTTCCCCACAAATAATTCATCATCAGCAGAGTCAATAGAATCATATTTAACCACAAGAGATTTATCATTAATTTCTAAAATATCACCAAAATCAAAGTGGGGCTCATCAATATCTGTAATTTTCAACCCTTCATCATGCTCATCAGATTTAACCATAAATAAGTTTTCATCAAAATCAGAATTATCATCAAAAGAAGGTTTTTCAATTTCAATTTTCTCAATCTTTTCCTCAAGTAGACTATCAGATAAATCAATATCAAAATTATCAACAACAGAGTGAGATTCAATAATATTCACATAAGGCTCAATCTCAAAACAATCATGATCACAGGGAGAATTTTCTAATTCAAGTTTTTCAGTATCAAATTCAAATTGTGGTTCAGAAACATGATCAAAGCAATCATCATATAAAGAAGTTCGATTTTCCCATCTAGAATACAATCGATCTTGTTCTTGCCATGATAAATTTGGTTTTAAAAATGGGCAATTAGAGGAACAATGATCAGGATATCCACAAATAACACAGTAATCAGAAGAACAAGATTGCATATAAGAGTTAAATTGATCTACAAGAGAATTACCTTTTGGCATGTATACCTCACCTCTTTCAGTTCCCCAGGAGTTGTGATTAAATGACATGTTTTCAAATCTATCAAGAAGAGAAAGATAATCCAACACCAATCAATCAAATTTTTTTTTCAGAATATAAAAAAAAATAGAAAATCTAAAACACAAGCAAATTCACAAATTTTAGAAATTCTCAGTTCTATCACAACTGTGAAAATCCAAAACCCGCAAAAAGAAAAAAAACAAAGTTAAATCTAAAACAAATAAAACCTAGTCTAGCAATACTAACTACTATTTTGATATTAACAAAACTAAGGTCCCCGGCAACGGCGCTAACAAACTTGATAGATTTCCGCAAGTGCATGGAACTATCGAAGTAATAAAGAAAAGTATCGATTCCACAGGGACCTTATTGTTAAGTACCAAATAATCATATTTCATCCACCTTAATTTCAATGATAAGATATAAATAAAAAGGTTCGTCAATTAAATCTTGCTACGATAAAGACCTAATTTACTTTATAAAGGGATTATCTCACTTTCGTGCAGACAATCACGCAGAGATAAATCCTCACTTTTGCGCAAGATTTATCCCAGGCTTAAGATAAGTAAATCATCAATCGGAGAATTCAAAGATCACTTTCGTGCATCCGAATTCTAGGTTGATAATCTCTAGTGGAATCTCAAAGATCACTTTCGTGCATTCGAGCCTCAACACTAGTTTTACTCATGGATCTCCAACATTCCGATCCTCACTTTCGTGCAAGATCTCCACGTTTGACAAATAGACTCGATCTATAGATTCATGTTATAATTATGGCAATTAATTTACTAGAACAGATCAAATTAGATCTAACCTAGGGAAGGGATCCTAATATGCAATTCTAGGGGTCCAAGCTCTCAAGCAAATCACCTTTCAGTCTCATTGCGAAAACTCTAAGAACATAATTAATAACATGCAATTATAGAGAATCTAAGCACAATTTATCACAAGAGTAAAATTATCACAACGAAGATTATCATGACGAAAGAAAGAGTTATCTAATCATTAAAAATCAAAGGGATTACACCCCATGTCCCAAATAAAGATTAAGCTTGCATGGAGAAGGGATTACAACAAACCATAATTCTAGAGTATTAGAAAGTGAAAAAGGGGAAAAAATTACAAAATAGGATTGTAATTGAAATACAACCCGTAATTTCGCATATGAACAATGTTGTCACCACTGTTTTGATGATTTCTCCCTCGATCGGACTCCAAATGCTCTAAAACTTTTGGGGCATGCTCTCCTACTCTAGACGAAGCTTCTGTGTGAACATCGTGGCCTGATGTGCCCTCTACACCTCTCGTCATGAGAACAAACCCTAGCCGCCTCTCTTGCGATTTGTCCCTTGATACTGGATGAAAGTTCTCCCTTCCACTTTGTACACCTTCCCCTCTTAAAGACGAGTCCGCATCAACTTTTGGATCCTAATTTAGAGTTCTGGATCAAAAGTTATGGCCCGAACAAGTTTCAGCTGCGTAAAAATCTCGTTTTTGACTGGGAATTACAGCAGTTTAATATCTCACGCCCGTGCCGTAAAATCGGCTGAGTGTTCTGTTCTGGAAATGCTGAAAAATAGGGCACCGTAATTTGGTTTACGGTAGTATCATAAAATCGGCTGAACTCTCTGGTTGGATTCGTCGGGGAAATACGACCTGTGTAATTCTTTACGGCAGTGCCGTAATTTCGGCAAAAGTCTCTGTTCAGAAAGTGCCCCAAAATACGGCCGTGTAAATCCTTACGGCGGTGCCGTATTTTCGCGAAAACCTTCTGTTTGGAAAATCACCAATATACGGTCGTGATCTCGATAATACGGTAGCCGTGAAAAATACGGTACCGTAAAATCCCTTACGGCACTGCCGTATTTTGGTCTTTAGCTTCGATTTGCATGAAAATTCTTGTGTGACCTCCTCTTAATGATGGTAACTATTTCATGTCTTTGATTTTGCTTAAAAATGCCCAAAATAGTGTCTTTTTGCTTGAAAATCATGAAAAACCAAAACAGAAGTAGACTTTGCAATACTCGATGAATTTAGCATGAAAAGATATCTAAAATGAACCAAAGTATACTATATATTTTGGTGTAATTCACTTGAGTTTTAATGACTAGATGACTATCTTTCCTATTATTTCATCTTGTTTAATCTTTGCATGATGATTTTACTCATGTGATGTTTTGTCCATAGACTCTCCTTAGATCTATATTATTATTTATGTTTTATAATTTTCGCTATTGACTGAAAAGTAATTGCTTGAGAATTTGGAACCCTAGAATTGCATGATAGGAACCCTTTTTAGGTTAGTTCTTGTTTGTTTGATTTTAGTAAGCTAACTGCCATGATAATAATATAAATCTAGGATTGAGTTTAAGCCTTCAAACGTGGAGATCTTGTGCGAAAGTAAAGATCGGAACGTTAGAGAACCTTGAGTAAAACTAGTGTCGAGATTCGGATGCACGAAAGTGATACTTGAAATTCCACTAGAGATTATCGACTTAGAACTCGGATGCATGAAAGTGATCCTTGAGTTCTTAGTTTGATGATTTACTTATCATTAGCGTTGAGACAACTCTTACGCGAGAGCGAAGATTTATCCCTGGATGGTTGTCTGCACAAAAGTGAGATAATCCTTTTATTCAAGTAAATTGCATCTTTGTCATGATAAAATTAAACTGATGAAATCTCTATTCATGTCTAGTCATAAAAATTAATGTGAACGAAACCCAGTCCCAGCTTCTCTCTCTGATAATTCTGTTTCAGCGCTTTGGTCTTCGTTTGCTAGTTTGCACTCTTTCGATTGCCTAGATAGTGAAAAAATCAATTATTCGGTACTCAGCAACATAGGTCCCTGTGGATTTGATACTTTCTTTATTACTTCGAGTATCCGTACACTTGCGGACACAACAAGTTTTTTGGCGCCGTTACCAGGGACCTTTGTTTTTGTTGATATCGAAGACATTGAGATTATTGCTAGACTAGGTTTTTAGTTACTGTTTTATTTTCTGTTATTTAGTTTTCTTGAAATCACTTGATCTATTTAATTTGCATGCGCAGGAGTCTTAGGTCAAGACCACATTTTCCATTGGATCCTGAAATCAACAAAACACTTAGAGTGCGCAAGAAGTTAAGACTGGAAGAAGATTTACAAGAGACATTGCAACAGGAGATACAAGTAGAAATCTTAGAGATGGGAGATAATCAGAGAACCCTTAGGGACTATGCAGCCCCTAATTCTCAAGAGATTCACTCTAGCATTACTAGACCAGCGATAGAGGCTAACAACTTTGAAATTAAGCCTGCTTTTATTTCCATGATTCAACAAAATCAGTTTGGAGGATCTCCACTAGAAGATCCAAACCAACACTTGTCTTTGTTCTTAGAATTATGCGATACTATCAAAATTAATGGTGTTTCTAACGATGCTTTGAAATTAAGACTTTTTCCTTTTTCTCTTATGGATCGGGCGAAATCATGGCTACAATCACAACCTACTGGAACCTCCACAACTTGGAATCAACTTTCAAATTCCTTCTTGACAAAATACTTCCCTCCAAGTAAGACAATTCGACTAAGAAATCAAATTATAAGCTTTCAACAAAAAGATGGGGAGTCATTCAGTGAGGCATGGGAAAGATTTAATGAATTACAATGGAAGTGTCCTCACCATGGCATTGAAGATTGAATTTTATTGCATACTTTTTATGATGGATTATTGTATAATACCAAATTAACTGTGGATGCTGTTGCAGGTGGAGCCCTGATGATCAAAACGATTGATGCTGCTTTCAGACTACTAGAGGAGATGACATTGAATCACAATCAATGGACTACTGAGAGAGGAGTACTTTACAAACCTTCTCAGAGTAAGGGTGAAAGTGATGGATGGCGATCCGTAGCAGAGAAGGTAGACTTTTTGTGCAGTAAGTTTAATTCTATGCAGACTGCTTCTATTTCTTCTATCACTTGTGAAATTTGTGGCAATGATAGTCATACTTCTGAAAATTGTAGAATAGTTGTTGATCAGGGTAATGAGCATGTGAATGCCATAGGGAATTATAATCAAAGTAGATCTAATGATCCCTATTCTAGTACCTATAACCCTGGATGGAGAAATCACCCCAACCTTTCATGGAAAAACAATAACAATGTAGGGGGAAACAATGAGAATAAAGGATACCAAAGATCAAATCAGAATTTTAATCACAATCAAAATCAAGATCAGAATTCAAACATAGAATCCATGCTTGAGAAAATATTGGCCAACCAAAATCAATTCATGCAAGCCACAAATAAAGAAATTGAAAACCTTAAGGGAACGATTAGTCAATTAGCTTCACAAATGGGATCCATGGAAGCTCACACCAAAATTCTTGAAAATCAAATAGCATAACAAGCAAGTGTACCTTACAGGCCCCCTAGGAAATTGCCTGCTAAACCTAAGATAAATCCTAGGGAGCACTGTAATGCCATCATGACTCGAAGTGGAAAACAACTAGGAGAACCTAGAGGGAGGTTTGAAAACACTAAAAAAGGGCTTGATGATAATAAAGAGGAACTAGAGTTAGGAGAATCTTCCTCACATGAGGAATCCCAAACTTGTTTACCACCTCAAAAGGGTAATGAACCAAAAAGAGATGAATCATGTGAGAAAGACAATCCTAAACCTAATTTGCCTGCACCTTACAAGCCACCCATACCCTTTCCCCAAAGGTTAGCATAGAATAAATTAGACAAAAAGTTCGGCAAGTTCCTTGAAATCCTGAAAAAGCTTTATATTAACATTCCATTTACTGAAGCTATTTCTGAAATGCCATTTTATGCCAAATTTTTAAAAGAGATTTTGTCTAACAAAAGAAAGCTAGATGATTATGGCACTTGTACTGTTATTTTGACTGAAGATTGTAGTGTTATCATACAAAACAAACTGCCACCAAAACTGAAGGATCCAGGTAATTTTTCTATACCATGTTCTACAGGCACTATGGCTTTTGACCGAGCCTTATGTGACCTAGGTGCTAGCGTGAGTCTAATGCCTCTTTCTGTTTATAGGAAACTGAATATTGGAGAGCTAAAACATACATCCATATCCTTACAGCTCGCGAATTCATCGGTAAAGTATCCGGTAGGTATATTAGAAAATATCCCAATAAAAATAGGTGAGTTTTTCATTCATGCAGATTTTGTAGTGCTAGACATGGAGGAAAATTCTAGAAATCCTATAATTCTTGGTAGACCACTATTAGCCACTGCTAAGGCAAACATAGATGTGAAAGAGGGAAAGATTACTTTTGATATATGTGACAACAAGATTGAATTTAATCTTAATGATTCATTGAACAAACTTTCATACTCAGAATCTTGTTGTAGTGTTGAAATATTTAATGATGATATTTATGATGTTTCAAGCTTATTTGATGAAACCCTGAATTATGAATCTAACAATCTTTCTAAGGGTATTGATAAGAAATTGCAGAAGAAAAAGACAAGAAGGAAGAGAAGAAGATCAAAATTGATGGAGAGAGGAAAGAAAATTTGGAGCAAATTTAGAGATTATTTCAAGACCGAGCCTTATGTTATTCAAAGAGAGGCCCAAATCAAAAGAAAATCAGAAGGACAATCTAGGAGTTCACGATCAAATCTGAGTGTAAAAGGGTCAAGTTAATGACCTTTAAATTAACATTTCTTGGGAGGCAACCCAAGCTTCCTAACTTTGGTTTTGCTTTCTTTTATTTATTTATTTTAGGACTAATTTTTATAATTTTTTTTCTGTAGGAATCGAGATTTGGCGCGAAATTACGGCACTACCGTAATATTCTTTACGGTACCGTAATCTCAATTATTTTTAACTAGAGAGTTTTAACCCATTACGGTACCGCCATAAATTCCTTTACGATACCGTATTTTGTGACAAAATCTTCCTAAGAGTTTTTGTTTTACAGCAGTACCATAAACTTATTTACGGTACCGTAATTTTTGAATTTTTGAATTTTGAATTTTTTCAAAATTTTGATTTTTTTCAAAAAAAAAATCTAATCGTTATTACGGCCCCACCATAAACTTCTTTACGGTGCCGTAATCGCTGCTGCTTTTCGACCCGAGAGTTTTTACCATTATGGCACCGCCGTAAACATATTTATGGTCGTAAATATATCTGAAAAACGCGATAAAGGTGCCGTAACTGAATTTCTTCCGCTACCATTTTGAGGTTTTCTCACTCGCTCGTGCACGGATCTTGAAGCTCCGACCTTCTCTGACCTTCAAAAGACTCAGGCGACCCTTCCCGTCTGGTTATCGCCGCCTATCTGGTACTCTCTCATCCGATTTCATTGTTTTAACGAGTTTTGACCTAGTTTCCGCCCCCTTTGCTCGTGTGCTTCCGTTTCTCAACCAATTTTGGGGCTTTTTGTCTCTATCTACTCGTGATAGGATAGGCTTTCGATTCTCTCTTGTTTCAAGAAATTCGGACCAATTTCTAGGGAGATCTGTGCTGAAACGTAATGAACGAGTTTAGGTTTTACTGTTCACTGTTGCCCTTTTTGATTTTTCATTGATTTTTGAGTCCAAGCATGATTTTAAGTTGACATCTTACTTAATTAATGTTGTTGATGACGATTGGAAGTGCTATCCCTATTTATTTTGCTATATCTATGTTGAATCTTAGTTGCAACTTGTTATTGTAACAATGCCACCAAGAACCAAGGGGATTGTCACCAAGAGAAAAGGAAAGGCACCAGTTGAGCCTTCCTTTCCACCCAACCCACATGGAATTTTGTTCAGAAATGAGATTCAAGCTGCAAGATATAATCAACTAGTTGAGAGAAGAGTAATTGCCACCAAATATGCTGATAAGAGAACTTTAGAGACATTGGGTTTGCATGAAGATGTCATGTGGATGTTTGAGCAAATCAAAGCCCAGAGATTCTTCCAAATAACACCACAAACATATCTACCATTGGTGCTTGAATTTCTGAGTAGTTTTGATGTGCAGCTGTATGAGTATAGTGAAAGACATGCAGACGGTTATATCACCTTCCACATAGCTAATGTAGAAAGGAAGCTGTCCATGCAAGACTTGAGAACCATCTTCTAGTTTGGTACAGGAGGCCGCACATCAGTTTCAGTGGGGTATGCTGAAGATGTGTTTTGGAACCAAATCACTGAAGAGACCCACTTTTCAGCACTTACTGCTAGAGCTTCAAAGATTTCCAATCCTTGCATCAAGTATGTTCACAGAGTTTTGGCTCACACTGTCTTTGGTAGAGGTGACAGTGATGGGATGGTGAGGCAAGTTGAGTTGTTCTTTTTATGGAGTATGCTATTCAGATATCCCTTGGATGTTGCCTTCTTCTTCATGAAACACTTGGAAAAAGTTTCTAGGGCAAAGAAAGGAGCTATTGTGATAGGTGGTTTCATTACACCTATAGCCCTGTACTTGAGAGTTGAGCCCTATGGGACAAAGATTGCAAGAGGGAGTCCAAGACTTGACTTAGAGTCTTGTATTGCAATGAAAATGGTGATAAGAGAAGGAGATGGTTTTTCACTGATTCTTGGACCTAGAGGACATAAGTTACCACTTCCATGCACTGAGAAAACCATAGTTAGAAACCAAGAGAACTGGAGGTTGGTTCCAGAAGATGCTGACATTGCTATGCCACCCCCACTTAGTACCATACCACCGCCACCCTGGGGTAGTAGTGATGACCCTTTTGGGATGGGCATGGAGCAGCCATCTGGAGCTGCAGATTCTTCCACACAACCAGACTCAGGCAGCAGATTCTCCAGTGCCTTCGATCCCGGATTTAGATATCTCTCCACTCAGCTGTACCGACAGGAGCAAAGGATGGAGAGAGTGATGAACACAATGAGTGACATGAGAGGTTTCGTGAGCCAGATGACTGATTCCATGCATCACATGCATAAAGACATCAAAAATCTGAGTACCTATATGGAGGAGATGGGAAACTTCTTGTATGAACGTTTTGATTTTCAGGATCCCAGGAGGAGTGGAGAGAATGGAGGACCCCAGAGAACACCACCTATTGATCCTATGGATGCCGCAGTGCAAAGCACTGAAGAGATAGGATCTGATGACGGTGAAAATTGGTAGAGTCTTGTAAGTATCTCTTTCCCCTTTTATCTTTTGTCTTTCATTTTCTACATCTTATTGATATTTCATGTGTTGAAGGGAAGGATGCTTTTTCTGCATATATGTGTCCGCCGTCACTACTACTCTATTTTTCATACTTATCTTTTTGATCTTCGATGGGGTTGTATAATGATGATTCATCTTCAATATGGTTGTATAATACTCAATGATATTTTGATGATGATATTCTTTTCAATATGGTTGTATTCACTTGATAATATTTTGATGACATGACATGTTAATGTTTGATGATGATGAGATGATTTGTGGTTTTGAATCACTTTTGAAATTATTAATGATTGATGTTGTTGAATGAATCCAAAATTGAGACTAGAATAAGGCCTATCATGTCAAATTTATTTCTCTTATACATATCTACTTTTAAAATTCTTCATTGGTTGAGGAGTAGGATTTTAGGGAGATATGTTGTTTGAAAAATTTGATTTAAAAGTGAAACTACTTCTTGAATAAAATCAGCATATGAGTATGAATATTTGAATTGATATTGATTGATTAGTCTAATTGAGGTTTTGTTTATTTTACTATTTGTTGGGAAAAAGAATCTAAAATCTACAAAAAATAGTGAGAGACTCCCCTACTTGGCATTGTGTAAAATTGATAGTGGTACCGAACGACATGGGTTAAAGTCTAAAAAGAAAAGAAAAAAAAATAATAACAAATGAGAGGAATCTATTCACATTAACTCCGTTATCTTTGGTGAAAATTCCCAATACTAAAAAGACATGAGTTCTACTACACTGACTATGTAGTCAGTGTACTCCGATTTTGTCACCAGAAAAAAGGTGGTAATCAAATTAGAGAATGTGATTGATGCAAAAAGAAACAAAAAAAAGTATGTATCTATGTGGGTACATGCCATCCAAAAACAAAAAGAAAAAGAAAAATATGAGTGGAAAAAGATTTTGGATATCCTATTCCTGTAAGCAAAAGTATGATAAACCTAAACTGAAAATTGGATAAAGTCTTGAGATTGAAATTCTTTATTTTATGCAAATTGCGAAGTTTTATTTGACTAAGTTGTGGATCTTGAGAATTAGATTTAGAAGATGATATATCTATTTTAAAATTTTATAATGCAATTAATGAAGATTTTTCATTGATGATTGTATGTTAGAAATTTACTTTCCATGAGAAAGTCTATGCCTACGATCAATTTTTGAAATTTCTTGGTTTTTGCTTGAGGACAAGCAAAGTTTGAGCCTTATGTGTTTGATGACACCGAAATTTATCGTAATTTCTATGCCATTTTGTTGATGATTTTGTCTCATATTCATAGACTTTGCTTATTTTTATGCCCTTTTTATCAATATTTGTGGAATCTACACTCTTTTCTATTTTTAATGAATTTCAGGTAAAAATGTATGTTTTTCAGTCGATTTCGAGCAATCCAAGTGCATAATTGAATTCACAACATCAAAAGGAGATCACACCTCAAATTTCAGAAGATTTGGAGCTTCAGAGGAAATTACGGCACCTCCAATATATGCTTTACGGTACCGTAATTTGGAGGTTTTCTGGGCAGAGACTCTCATATGATTACGGCACTACCGTAAACATCTTTACGGTGCCGTATTTTGGAGCATTTTTAATCAGAGGATCGATGGAGATTACGGTACTACCGTAAGAAACGTTACGGTACCGTATTTCTGGTCGATTCTCAACCTGAAAGATTTTGACATTACAGCACTACCATAAAGAACGTTGTGGTACCATAATTCCAGAAGATTTCAAGTCGAGACTGTTGGTGTATATGCCCTAGGACCTAGCTTTGGTCAACTTATGTACTACTTGACATTGATATTTATATATCATTCTGGCATTGTCGTTATCATTGTCTGTCTACA
>CM050442.1:26510583-26524334 GCA_027562315.1 Costus pulverulentus | reverse complement strand
CAAGAAGTATTAGCACTTGGCGGTTTGAATAGTCTTCCCTCTTCTATTGGCGCATCATCTTCTATCTTGGTGGCGCAAGAGAAGAGAACATCTCCCTAAAGGCTTGGACCTTCTTCCTCGAGTGATGATCCTCCAAACTGATTCTGTTGTATCATAAAGTAAGGCCGACTTAATTTCGAAATTATTAGCCTCTATCACTGGCCTGGCTATGCTGGAATGAATCCCCTGTGGATTTGGTGTTGCATAGTCTTTAAGCAATCTTCTTTCAGCCATGTTTGGTTCTTCTTTCTTTCCTTCTTCAAATCTGAGTTTCCTACGCAATCTAAAAGTTTTTTCAATTTTAGGATCAAATGGAATTAGTGGTCCCGACCTAAAGGTCCTGCGCATAAACAAGCAAAAAAATTATATGAACTCAGAATTTCAGAAATTAGTAGAGAGAATTCTAAATACAGAGAATCGAAGATGAATTTTTTATTTTTTATTTTTTTTCAGAATGTATATAAAAAAAACTAACAGAAAACAAAATATGCAGGAATAGAAAACAAAGTTAAATTAAAGATAAACAAAACTTAGTTTAGCAATTCTGACTACTATTTTGATATTAACGGAACTAAGATCCCTAGCAACGGCGCCAAAAACTTGATGTGTCCGCAAGTGCATGGATATGTCGAAGTAATAAAATATCGAATCCTACAAAGACCTACGTGTTAAGTACCAAATAGTAGAGTTCTCACTAGCTAAGTAGACGATATATGATGTAATAAGACAAAAGTAAACAATTGAAAACTTGTTGTGAAATTTCAAAGAGAGAAAGCTGGGATTGAGGTTTCGTCCTTCTTAATTTCTATGACTAGTCATAAATAAGTGTTTGTCAGTTATTCTTGTCATGATAAATATAAAATTTACTTAAAAAGAAATTGCCTCCTCTCGGACGAACAATTTACACAGAACAGCCTTCACTCTCGTGACTTACTACTCAGTGTTAAATAAAAGTAAATAAGACTAAGTTATCAAATCTACTTTCGTAAATTTGATTCCTAAGTCGAAACCTCAAGTAAAATTAAATACTCTCGTATCTTAATTTTACAGGTTTTACTAATGGGTTTCCAACAATCAAAATCAACTCTCGGTCTATATTATCATGTTTGTAACAATAAAATACCTAGGTCAAAAAATTAACATGTAAATATGCTTCAAAAATTAGAATTTTAGAACAAATCTATTCTCATAGCCTAAGTTCCTAAAACCACAATTTAAGGATTCCAAGTTTGTAAATCACCTCTCGGTAGAACATGCTAATATTTCAAATCTAGAAACTTTAAAGACAATAATCACAAAAGCAAAATTATCACTTCAAAAACAACTGATAAATTAAAAGATATCTAGTCATTACATAATTTAAGGGGGATTACTCCCTCTGTCCTAAAAAGGTTTTATGATATCATGATGGAAGAAATACAATAATTATTCATCTAACAAAAATCAGAGTTTGAAAAGAAGTAAAAATTAATTTTACTATTTTCATGGGTGAATCTAATTTTCACAACCGTGGTTTTTGATAAAGAACAATTCTAGGCTCGTCGATCCACTGATTTCTCTTCCAATCGAACTCCTTTTGATCTGAAAATTTCTTTGTATCCTCTCCTCTACCAAGCGCACCTTCCCTGAAAATTTGGTCGCTGGAGATGAGCTTGTTGTTTTTCGGTGAGGAACTCTTCTTTGGTGGCGCTTCCCTCTGTAGCTGATCAAAATTCATGATGAATCCTTGCCAACAAATGTAAAAGATCTCCCAAAAATCGATCTAAGCTTCCTTATATAGTTCCCATTCCTTCCAATAGGTTTTCCCCAAAATTCGGAGTGAAATAGAATCAAATCGAGGGAAAATCCGAGTCAAACTCAAAACCTGCAAATGGAATTACATCCATGATAATTTGCACAGCAATGCCGTGATTTTTTCTATGTGTTTTTATGCTCAAATCACTGCCGTGATAAAAATTATAGCCATGATAATTCTCACGACAGTGCTGTAATCTTCTCTGTGCAAAAAATTCAAGAAATCATGGTCAGGAAAATAATCACAGTAGTGCCGTGATTCTTTCTGTACACTCCAATTTATGCCATTAAAATCACGGCCATGATAATTTGCACGGTAGTACCGTTATATTACTTTAAACTCTGATTTGCTTGAAATTTGTCAGGTGACTTCCTCTTGATATCTGGAGTTCATTCATACACTCAAATCATCCAAAATCCATTGAAATTCGATTGTTTTTCCCTGAAATATGTCAAAACCAAAGAAAGGTGAAGATTCTGAATAAGTAAAGGTTTAAAGCCTAATTTAGTGAAAATATGCCCAAAACAAGAGAAATTATGTATAAAAATCATAGTAAAAATACTATGTAAATATGATGCATCAGTAATGTTAGATAAGAGATTTTTAGAGCAATTTGGTCTTTAAACGATTATATAACCTTTCCTGTTAGCATCATAACATTGTTTAAAGTATATCACAAAGTAGTATAATTTAACTCATAGCCTCAATCATAAGGTCAGCGGAATTGTCTACTTATCCTATAGCTTTCTCTCTCTCTCTTCTCTTTTTTTTTAATCATGAGGAAGGCCGGCCAGTGGCATGGTATTTAAATCGTTATCGATCTTTCTACAAGAGGGTTAAATATTTATTTTTAAGATTTTCCTTTGTTACTTGATCGCAACAGACTTAAAGTATACCACTCATGGTACAATATAACTTATGACCTTAGACTACTAAACTAGAAGAGTTGGAGCTATTGGTGTTTATGCCCTAAGACTTAGTTTTGGTTTATCTTTGTACTACTTGACATTGATATTTCTTATATATCATTTTGGCATTGCCATTATCATGTTTAGTTTACATCTGTGATTGTGTTCTTACATGATAATGTCCCTAGAGACAGATTGGATTTGTGATCAAACTCTATTCCCTAGTCAATGTACCTTAGTGGATATGGGATAGCTATGGTACTTGTGAGACTGGTATATGAGCTGGTTAGGCATGAGGTGCTAACATAAGTCATAATACAAACATATGGGTATATCAGTGGTGGATATACTCGACCGACCCGCTGTAAGGCAATGGCATGGTGTCATGAGTTATCCTCATAAGTCACAGGAGATGCATTGATCCCTTGACTTGAGGTCATTGACTCATCTATATGGTTAGGAACATCCTTTGATACAACATAACACCTCACTATAGTTGGAAGGTCATAACTGTTGTCATTGAGCATGCAACAACCCATATGAGAAGGTCAATATACAGACAGAGGATTTGCCTCTTCTTGAGGGAAGCATGATATCCATGGGCCCCCATGGTTCTTTGACTGAAAGTGTATGGCCATACCCAGGTGAGAACCTGATTTAGTCATAACCATAAGATTGGGTAAAAACAAGTGGTGACACACTTGTCCAATCAGATATCAGTTTGACAAAGAGATTGTAATGCATCTGTACCTAGTTGCGATGATGGGGATGTCGATGTCAATATTCATTCCGATGACTTGGGTAGCAGTGATGCATTGCTAGGTGCCACTCACTGCTTGTGATGATCTTAGGACATCACTGCCAACGTCAAAGGAACCTACAGGGTCGCATACCTTGATACTCGAGTTCTCGTATTGATTGAGAAGCCTTATAATCGGAGTTATTGGATAGCTCGAATCTATTTGGGAGATTTCATTAGCACCAATGGGCATGATAAGATGGAAGATAGTTATTGGAGGCAAACTTTAATTTTGGCTGGTTGACCCAAAATTGACCATGGTTGGTCACATTTGAGTTAGGGTTGCATTGTATTGGATCTAATGAATCAACTTGTTTAATGAAGTTTGGGCTAGCTAATTGCCCAATGAGGCGCAATAACGAGTTGTCATGAAGAGATAATGGGCTAAAAGGGTATAATGGGGAGAAACCCAACCCCATTGGCGCCTAAGGGCATAATGGGGTGTGGGTGGCGCAATTTGCTTCATAAGGAAGCAATTGGCGCCTCCCCCTTGATCCTTGAATGGTATGCATGCCTCTATGGCTAGGCAAGTGGATCCATGGGCTTGTTTAGGCAAGTGCCAAACGCATATGGTTGATGGGAAGATGAATATGGAAATGTCTTGGAGTCTTATCTTATCATCTAACCCTAATTGCATCCCCACTTACCCTAGCCGCAAGTCTCTTGGTGAGTTGCGCCCACACTCTTGTGTTGCCGCCCCTTTGCTCTTTATATCATTGTATATGCGAGAGCCCTATAGTAATGCAATTGGCGTGAACAATAAGGGGTGAGAGCAAGAACCAAGTGGCGCAACCTCTTCCATCCATAGCCGCAAGTTTCATCCTCTTCTTCTCTTAGCGCAAGAAGGCATTAAGCTTGGCGGTTTCATCTCTTCACCTCTTCTCTTGGCACATCTCTTCCTCAACCTTGGCGCAAGTGAAGTGGTGGTCTCCCTAAGGCTTGGATCTTCTTCCCGAGGCTAGCACCGGGCGTGGAAGAAGTGGACTCAAGGCATCCATGTGTGTGAGACTGCAGAGGGAGCATGCTTGAATGCCTACCTCGACATTGACTTGCACTTACTCTAGGCACTTTCTTACTACATTGTGTCGACCCCCTCACAAGAGCGATCCATTAGGTTTTTGGGACCGGCCTGTTTTGGAGATATGCTTCTGCTTTGTGTATATTTTTTTTGATAAAAATTTGTAAATATCCCCAGGGTTTTCCAACAGTGGTATCAGAGGGACTTGCGAGGGCGCACACTTGGGTGCCTACATCGGCATCGCTCCAAATTGCTCTAAGGTATTTTCTAACTCATCGTGTCGACTCCCTTGCATGCGATCTTCACTGGGTTTTTGGGACGGGCCTGTTTCGGGGACATTCTTCCGCTGTGCAATGAATGTATGAATGTTTACAACTCTGAAAAATTGTAAAATGTCCCCGGGGTTTCCCAACAGAGACCTCACTGTCCAGATTATAGCACTGCCGTAAAAATCATTATGGCCGTAATTACATCGCTGCTCGTGACTTTCCCGGTCAACTCCGAAGCCCAATTTTTGCACGGTTGATTGCGGATGATCCAGGCCCCTATATTCGAATCAATAAGAAGGAGAAAAGGAGCCATCGAGGAGACAAAGCAAAACACACTAAAAGCCCTAATTTTCGTTCACCATAGAGAGAGAAATCGCCTCACACGCCGCCGCCCTAGGTTTCACTGCCGGGAAGCATACAGTGCATCTCCAGCCATGAAATTTGAGTGGAAGCTACGCATAGAGGAGGAGAAGGAGCACCTAAAGTTTCAACATGATCAGAGATCAGACGGAGGAGAAATCACCAGAAAACTGAGCGCCGCTGCTGTTCGCCCAGATTACGGCTGTAAACTTCTTTACGGTCGTACCGTAATTTTTACTTTTCCTCTGTTTCAATTTTTTTTCATCATGAATCATTGTAATCTTCCCTCTATGATAGCTTAAACCTCTTTTGGGACATGGGGGAGTAATTCACTTGAGTTTTAATGACTAGATGACTATCTTTCCTATTATTTCATCTTGTTTAATCTTAGCATGATTTTACTCATGTGATGTTTTGTCCTTAGACTCTCCTTAGATCTATATTATTATTTATGTTTTAGAATTTTCGCTATTGACTGAAAAGTAATTGCTTGAGAATTTGGAACCCTAGAATTGCATGATAGGAACCCTTTTTAGGTTAGTTCTTGTTTGTTTGATTCTAGTAAGCTAACTGCCATGATAATAATATAAATCTAGGATTGAGTCTAAGCCTTCAAGAACAATGTTTTCCATGCTTTTCTATACTCACATGCCATGTAGTAATTTTCACATATCTTATGTATGTGGCACATGAGTTTTCTAAGTAGAAAAATTGTAGGTCTTTAGTTCCTTACTTCTATTCAATTTCTTTTGGTTCTTTGCTCTCTTCATATGACTGGGATAGACCCATATGTGGAAGGGATAATTTCTCCTCTCAAGGTGGGATAGACCCATCATGAGAGACTTGTTGAGATTACGCGGGGCATGGACTGGGTGATTGCCCTAATCTCAGCAGGTTAAGGATTGCAAGGAGGGCAACCAATATGCCTCTCGTAGACTCCTGAGAGAAACCTAGAACTAAGGATTTGTGATAAGAGGGGAAGGAAGAGAGACATGTTTTATGAGAAACTAAAAATTTCATATTTTATGTTTTTCATGAGCATATAGAATTGCATGAGTAAGTACCTTGTTTGTGCATGATGTTGTGATCATTAGTCAAGCCCCTTTGCATGCCTGTGTTGTATCGTTGTGTTGTGTTGTATCATTGTGCGGCCAGTGTGCCACTTTCCTTTTTCTTTTGTTTTGTAATCATAAGAAGAAGATTAGGGGCGCAAGTACATGGAGCTTTGGCACATGCATGCTTGCTTGCGCACCTTGCATGATGGCGCAACAAGCACCCATCCTTGGTGGCGCATCCTTGCATAGGGGCGCAAGATGGGCTTGGCCGAGCCCTAGGGCTTGAGTGCTATCCCTCTTGTGGCTTGCATGGTGGCACACTGATGCAGGAGCATACAACATGAAAGAAGGGGAAAATCTAGCCCCGATGGTGCCCCAAAAATTTTCCACAGAAAGTTCCTCGGGGTACCTAGTGACGGAAGCCACGCCCCGTGATTCTTGCGGGCAACGACCTTGCCCCTAGAATCCTGTAGACAACTTCTCGAAGATTCACATGCACAAGTCGGGTTCCCCATAGAAAGTTCCTCGGGACACCCAGCGATGAAGACCTCGCCCCGAGAGTCCTGCAGACAACTACGAGAGGATTCACACGCACAAGTCAGGTATTCCACAGAAAGTTCCTCAGGGTACCCAGCGACAAAAACCTCATCCCATGGAACCTGCAACCAACTATATGAAGAAAGTCACGCAGAATTGCCCCGACGACCCTGTTTTGACGTCCACAACCCTCCGTACCATGTTGAATCACCCATGGAGGACCCGAAGGAGCCCAATAAGATGGAGGTACGGTGATCCCAATGCACTTCTCACCCACCGGACTGCTTCGTGGGTATTATCAGCCCACTCTCCATCCACACCAAAGTGACCCGGCCCAAGGACGCTACAAGCCAACCCCCGAAGAGCCCAAGTCCAGATGGGCCTCACAACCACATCAACAACACGGCCCAAGAGAAGGCCGCGACGATCGTTACATAGCCCAGTACTTCAAAATTCTGCTGCTTTGTCGCGGTATGCTCCGAGCGCGTCTGATCGCCTAACCGCCTCCGTACGAAGACCAGAGGACCATGCGACCAGCTTCAAGAATATTAGGTAGAAGTTTGTTTCTCTTTTGTCTTGTAGCTACAGCTTGACTACTTTATGGGCTGCAAGAGTAGTTATTTATTAAAGTAGCTTGTCTTTTTTTGCTTTGTCTTGTTCCCTCCCCTCTTGTTCTATAAAAGAGGAGGCTGGGGTGTTGTGTTCCTTAGTTCTCTTTGAGCGTGAGAGTACTCCTGGTGAGCTGAGAGCCTCCAGCTTTGTAGAAGTCAAAGAGGAGCTTCGCCTCAGAGTTTCTAGGTTGAGGTCGGTGCCTTGATTCCTCGTTGTTTTGTTTATAGCTTTTCAAAGAAGTAAATCCCAACCCTCGCGGTGGGTCAGGTTCGCCTGTTTCTTCACTTCATTGCATTCTTGTGTTTCCGTCACGATTTCTCTTTCTCCATAGGTATCCGTACGCTGTAGACGTGGACATTCCGTGCTGTTCTTTGGTGTATTTCAAGCGCATAGGCGTGCGAGCTGTGCGCTGTGAATCCGCTGGTTCCCATTGCAACGTGCTGAGCTTAAAATCTGCTGCGTGAGCGTACTAAATTGGTATGAGGTTAGTGGGTTACATTCTATAGTTGAGTGCTGTTGTGTTCTTTTCGCATTTGTGTTGCCCCGATCAAACTCGACGCTGATTTCATCGTGTTTCCCGGCATTTCCGAAGCACTTTTCACTTCCCTCATCTAAAGACCCTCTCCAGATTTCGCGTGCATTGTGTAATCCCTTAGAGTACGACTTTAAGGACCCTCCCACCTATGGTAGCTACTTCAATTCTGGTATTAGAGGATGTTGCACGTTCAATTCTTATCGTTCGCACGGTCCAACTCCGTTGCATCGCATATTTCCGCATTGGTTTCGCGTTTTCAACATCCTGCACTTAGTCATTTTTAGCCTTGATTGTGCATGGTGACCACAAGGTCGCAACTCATGTCGTCCCAGTTTCCCGAAACTATCCCGGACACCCAAGAGTCGATCCAACCCTCAGAAGAGACTAGTACCCCTTTAGATCCTATCGCGGCGCTTAATGCGCGAGTGGACGCACTAACTACGTAGCTCGCTGCATACAAGCAGTCCACGGATGCTGCCGTGCAGCAAATCGAGCTATCATCAGAGACCCGGTTCTAGCAGCTCATGGCTGGTTTTCAAGGCCTTACTGATGCCATTAATGCCTCAGGGCAACTATGCCCTAACTTGAGTCAACCTCTCAGTCCGCTCGAACTGCCCCAACTAGGGAGTTACCACCCGTAGTCGCGCCCGTTCGGCGCCAGCCCATTTTGGATGACCCTGGCCACCATGGGACGTACGTGGGCCCAGGGTATGAGGATGAGCCTTTTGACGAAGATGATGTGTGGGCCGCACAAAGGCCTGCAACCCAACCCCAGTTTGATTGACAGCGAACCATTATTAACGTCCATCTCTTTATTCGTGAGACACCCCAACACTTTGAGGGTGGTCTTGACCCCACTAAGTTCTTGGATTGGGTCGCATCGATAGACACCTACTTTGACTTGGCTAGCACCCCTCAGTACATGTGAGTCCGAATCGTCTGCACCTTGTTAGATGGTCCCATGCGCCTACATTGGCAAAATGTGGAGCGCCAAAATGAGCAGAATGCTCTCCCACCCATCACTTGATGGGACGAGATGAAGTATCATCTTCGCGAGCGATACGTCCCAGCCTCCTATAGGCAGTATCTCCTTGACCAATATAGCAACCTTCACCAAGGTTCCGGTACCGTTGCAGAGTACCGCTTGACTTTCGACACGTTGCAACTCCGTTGCAACTTGCAAGAGGATCCTGAATTGGTTTTGTCCAAGTTCAAGAATAGGCTCCATTCGGATATCCGATGGGCCTTACCTGCGTATGGGTCCGAATCATTAGACCAAACCTATCAGCGCACATTAGACATTGAGCAGGACCTTCGCGCAGCGAGTTCGCCCCTTCGCGGCGTCCGCACCACGGTGGACCCCTGCATGTTCCCCATCGGGTTGAGCGCTCTGAGCCACGTTTGGACCCGCGTCCCACACATAGACCTCAGGGGTCCCCTCGGCGCCTAGCCTAGGCGGTTGCGCCTTCTCGTCCCACTTGGGAGGAGAAGGGAAAGGCCCCTGCCGTTGGGCCGGCCGAGTGCGTCCATTGCTACAATTGTTTGCAGTCAGGCCACTATTCTAGGGACTGCCCAAAGAAGTCCACCACCGTGGACAAGACCCGTGTAGCCACTATTACCCATGAGCGCGAGGAGCGTGATGTCGAAGCTGAGTGTTACACGAGTGGAGAGGAGTCGGGTCATCCAACACTTGCAGTTGTGAGATGCACCCTTGTCCAAACCCTGCCCTCCGAGGACTGGAGGCGCACAAGCATCTTCACAACTTACATTAAGTGCAATGGGCACTCATGTAAGATTGTCATCGATGGGGGTAGTAGTTTGAATGTGGTCTCCTGGACTGCGATCACTCGCTTCAGCCTTCACTTAGAGCCCCACCCCAAGCCCTACTTGATCGCGTGGGTTAATGCGTCGAACCTCCCGGTTACTCATCGTTGCCAAGTTCCCATCGCATTTGGCGACTATCGTGAGAAGGTGTGGTGTGACGTGGCAGCAATGGATGTTGCCCACGTCCCTTTAGGGCGTCCCTGGCTCTTTGATCGCGATGTGGTTCATTATGGCCGGTCGAACACCTATGTGTTTGACCACGGTGACCAAAAGATCCGTTTGATCCCAGCTCCACCTAAGGAACTGCGCGCGTCCACCTCCAAAGGTGTAGTTGTCTCTCCTGCGGCTGCTTCGCCGGCACCCGCCCTCCTGTCCCTTATGCGCACCTCGGCACTTATGTGCGAGGCCACAGAATCTAAGGTTATTTATGCCTTGATGTTGTGCGAGTCCCTGGAGTCCTCTCCCGCAGTAGATACGACACCCCCAGAAGTCTCAACCCTTTTAACTTAGTTTGCTGACATTAGTCCGGAGGACTTGCCCCTCGGTCTCCCTCTGGCTAGGGAGATTCAGCACGCCATTGATCTTATCCCGGGAGCTCCCCTCCCAAATCTGCTCCATCATCGTTTGAACCCAACTGAACACGCTCAACTGCAGCATCAAGTGGATGACCTCGTCACTAAGGGGTACATCCGTGAGAGCCTAAGTCCATTTGCAGTCCCGGCTTTGCTCACACCCAAGAAGGAGGGGTCGTGGCGGATGTGCATCGTCAGTCGCGCCATCAATCGGATCACCATCAAGTATAGGTTCCCTATACCTCGACTTGATGATATGTTAGACTTAGTTTCTGGGGCATCCTGATTCTCTAAGCTGGACCATCGCAGCAGATATCACCAAGTCCGCATCCGCGAAGGTGATGAGTGGAAAACTGCATTTAAGACCAAGGACGGTCTTTATGAATGGCTTGTCATGCCATTCGGGTTGTCCAACGCCCCGTCCACTTTTATGCGGCTCATGAGTCAAGTTCTCAAGCCTTACATGGGCAAATTCCTGGTCTTCTATTTTGACGACATCTTGACTTTCAGCCGGACCACCGAAGAACACCTGGAGCATCTTCGCTCCACGTTCGACCTCCTACGCAAGGAGCGCCTCTTCCTTAATACGAAGAAGTGCTCCTTCATGACCAACCGCGTCCACTTCCTAGGCTACATTGTGTCCGACGAGGGTCTTTCTGTTGACCCAGTCAAAGTTGAAGCCATCCGGCATTGGCCCGAACCCCGTACCGTGTCTGAGGTCCGCAGCTTTTTGGGCCTGGCGAGCTTTTATCGCCACTTCATTCGCGGGTTCAGCACACTTGCGACCCCGCTAACCCAACGGCTGTCTAAGGATGACTTCGAGTGGACTACGGCCACTCAACGCGCCTTTGAGTCCATTAAGGATGTCATCACCACTGCCCCTGTCCTGCACCTCCCTGACTTCTCCAAAGTCTTTGAGGTCGCGTGTGATGCCTCCGGTATCGGTATCAGGGGTTGCCTTAGTCAAGAAGGTCACCCAGTCACCTTCTTCAGTGAGAAATTGAACGCTGTCCGTCAACGTTATTCCACGTACGACAAGGAATTTTATGCCATTGTCCAGTCGCTTCGTCAGTGGAGGCACTATCTCCTCCACCGTGAGTTCATCCTCTATAGCGACCACCAGGCCTTGTCATTCCTTAGTGCCCAAAAGAAATTGGCCGCCCGCCATGCGAAATGGGTTGAGTACCTCCAACAGTATTCATTTGTGATTAATCACAAGGCGGGGAAAGAATATGTGGTAGCGGATGCCTTGAGTCGTGTCCGCACCCTCCTCTGCGTGATGTGAACACACATTAACACCTTCGACCATGTTAAGGAGGAGTACACCACTTGTCTTGATTTCAGCACCGTGTATGCCGCCTTGACCACGTCCGCTGATCCTAAGTCTCCCTACCAGCTCTGCAAGGGCTATCTCTTCTTAGGGAATCGCCTGTGCATTCCCCGCACTTCGCTTCGAGATCATCTATTGCTCGAGTTGCACGCGGGTGGCGTTGCTGGCCACCATGGCCGGGACAAAACCCTTAACATGGCGGAGGAGCGCTTTTTCTGGCCCTCTCTTCGTAAGGACATGGAGCGCATTGTGCACCACTGTGGCACCTGCCAACTAGCCAAGCCACGTCCCCCGAACACTGGTCACTACACACCGTTACCAGTCGCTGACAGCCCTTGGCAACACCTCAGCATGGATTTTGTCTTAGGGCTGCCCCGCATCGCGTCCCGATTTGATTCTGTCTACGTGGTCGTAGATTGGTTTTCGAAGATGGCCCACTTCATACCATGCTTGCGAACCGCTAATGTGACCCATGTCACACACCTATTCTTTCGGGAGATTGTCCGTCTCCATGGTCTCCCCCGTACCATTGTGTCCGACCGTGATACTTGCTTCGTGAGCCACTTTTGGCGCTCACTGTGAGCTCTCATGAGCGCCACGCTGAAGTTTTCCACTGCCTACCATCCCCAAACTGATGGGCAAACTGAGGTTGTTAATCGTAGTTTGGGCAATTTGCTCCAGTGCCTTATCAGCGAGCATCCGAGGTCTTGGGATTCCATTCTCCCCATGGTGGAATTCGCATACAATAGCGCCGCTAATAGGTCTACGGGTCTTAGTCCCTTCCAGATTGTTACGGGCCGTCAACCCCGCAAACCCTTTGACTTACATGACACACATGATCTACCCATGGAGTCCCATCTGTCTGAACATGGATATTCCTTTACCCAGCATATAGATAGCTTGCATGACGAAGTTCGGCATCGTATCTTTTTAGACAACACTCATACTGCGATGAAGGCCAACGAGCACCGTAGGCCACATCATTTCTCTATCGGTGAGTTGGTGAGGGTGCGCATCCACCCAGAGAGAGTGTCAAACAGGGCTCATTTTAAGCTCCAGCCACGTTACATGGGGCCCTATGCAGTGGTGCGGCGAATCGGCTCCAACGCCTATGTGCTGAACATACCCACGTGTTGGTGTATATGCCCTGCAGACCAATGTATGGACATGGTCAGGCATTGCTTGAATGCACTTTGATAGAATTAATGAAATTGATATAATCAATAAAGGCATGGTCGTTATTATGCAGATTGCTTTACCTGCGTTGATGTATTGAATTGCATAGATAATGTCCCAGGAGTTTGGATTGGATCCATTCTCACAAGCTATCCCCAGTCAAGGTACCTTAGCAGATATGGGACAGCTTTGATATATGTGAGACTGGTGTATGGGCTGGTTAGGTGCGGGGCACAGTAACGCAGACATACAGGTGCATTGGATGCACTAGAGTGATCCATCGTGAGGATTGACTTGTCTAGTCAACAAGTCAATCTCACATGCAAGAGGTTTGCATTAATCCTTAGACTTGAGGTATTCATGTCTAGATATCATGATGGGTATGTTTTGATACAGTCTTACGTCTCTCCGTAATCGGGAGACCAAAACGACTGTCATTGAGCATGTCATAAGTCACATAGAGACATGAATGACCAATAGTAGGATTTGCCCCTTCCTTCAGAGGAAGTATGATATCCATTTTGGGGCGCCCCACCTTATTGGTGCATGACAGGAATGTGTGGCCACACTAGTTAAGTCATGACCAATGCATTGGATTGATAAACATGAGACTAATCCAGTGGCAGGATATCAGTTTAGGCAAAGGGATATATAATGCAATGAGAATCCTCGTTGCTGGTTAGGAGTCGTTGCCATAATGACTTAAGTCCTATGACATGGGTAGTAGTGATGTGTTGCTAGATATCCCTCACTACTTATGATGTTTACATCATTGCCATCGTCATATGGATCCTACGGGGTCACATGCAATAGACTCTTTGTTGGTGTATATGCCCTACAGACCAATGTATGGACATGGTCAGGCATTGTTTGAATGTACTTTGATAGAATTAATTGATAAAGGCATAGTCGTTATTATGCA
>CM050442.1:26452073-26510483 GCA_027562315.1 Costus pulverulentus | reverse complement strand
CTATCCCAACTCACTCCTCCTGGAATACCTCAATGGAATGGTGTGTCTGAAAGGAGAAATCGAACTTTGTTGGACATGGTTCGATCTATGATGAGTCATGCAACTCTAGCACCCTCGTTTTGGGGACATGCACTTGAGATAGCTTCTCTCATACTGAATAATGTTCCATCCATGAGTGCCTCTAAGATTCCATACGAGGTGTGGAGTGGGAGATGCCTGAATCTCTCATTTATCAGCGTCTAGGGATGTGAGGCTTATGTCTAACGTCAGGATTCTAGCAAGCTAGAGCCCAGATATGATAAATGCGTATTTGTGGGATATCCTAAGGAAACTAAAGGATATTACTTCTATATTCCCAGTGAGAAGAAAGTTTTTGTTGTTCGGGGTGCTGTCTTTCTAGAGAAAGAATTTCTCATGAAAGAAGTCAGTGGGAAGAAGTTTGACTTAGACGAGGTTCAAGTGCAACCACAAGATATTGAGATGGAACCTGAGCCACCTGCACCGGTTGCTGGGCAATCAAAGGCTCGGACACTGGCCCTGCATAGGCCTAGGAGGATTCGTCGTACACCTGAGAGCTATGGGTCATTGCCGACCCAACACGACGGGATCTTCATCATTGAGGATGAACCCAGGACTTATGATGAGGCGGTCGCTAGACCAGACTCTGAGAAATGGCTTGAGGCCATGAGATCCGAGATGGATTCCATGTCGGCTAACCAAGTCTGGGATTTGGTTGAGCTACCTAATGGGGTAAAACCCATAGTGTGTAAATGGGTCTTCAAGAGGAAGACTGGCATGCGTGGCAACATAGTTACCTATAAGGGTAGACTTGTGGCTAAAGGATTCAAACAAGTCTACGGGGTGGACTATGACGAAACCTTCTCGCCATTTGCCGTGTTCAAATCCATTCGAATCTTGCTTGCTATAGCTGCATATCACGATAATGAGATATGACAGATGTATGTAAAGACAGCATTCCTTAACGGAAAGCTGATAGAGAATGTGTTTATGACACAACCTGATAGTTTCATCCATCCTACAGAGGCCAATAAGGTCTACAGGCTAAAGATATCCATTTATGGATTAAAGCAAGCTTTTCGAAGTTGGAATCTTTGATTTGATGAGGCAGTAAAAGATTATGGCTTTATCAAGAGCAAAGATGACGCGTGTGTATACAAAAAATTCAGTGGGAGCTTGGTGACATTTCTGGTCTTATATGTCGACGACATACTACTCATTGGAAACGACATCCCTAGTCTTCAAGCTATGAAGACATGGTTGGGGAAGTGTTTCCAGATGAAAGACTTAGGGGAGGCCGTCTATATCCTAGGCGTGAGGAACTACCGGAATAGATCCAAGAAGCTCCTGGCCCTTAGTCAGTGTACTTACATTGATAAGGTCCTAGAGAGGTTAAACTTGGAGCAAGCCAGGAAAGGATACCTTCCAGTGAGACATGACCTTATTCTCTCCAAGAGCTAGTGTCCCACCACACAGGCTGAGAGGGACGACATGAGTCGAGTACCCTATGCTTCGGCAGTAGGTTCGATCATGTATGCGATGTTATGTACTAGACTAGATGTGGCTTATGCTGTGAGCATAACCAGTAGATATCAATCTAATCCAGGTCTATAGCACTGGGTGGCTGTAAAGAACATTCTGAAGTTTCTGAGAAGAACTAAGGATTTGTTCTTGGTATATGGGGGACAAGAAGAGCTCAGTGTTCAGGGCTACACTAACGCATTGTTTCAGTCTAACCCTGATGACTTTAGATCACAGGCAAGCTATGTGTTCAGATTGTGTAGATGTGCGATGAGCTGAGAGAGCTCTAGGCAATCCACAATAGCTTATTCTACAATCGAGGCTGAGTATGTTGCTTTTGGGGTAGCCAAAGAAGCTGTTTGGATAAGGAAGTTCATTTCTGAACTTTAGATCGTTCCAACTGCTGTGGATGCGTTTGAGCTCTATTGTGACAATAATAAAAGTGATGGCACAGGCAAAGGAACCACGGTCTCATCAAAAATCCAAACACATACTCAAGAGATTTCACCTGATCTTGGAGATCATTGACATAAGTGATATCAAGATTAGCAGAGTTGACACAGATAACAATCTGGCAGACCCACTGACCAGGGCTTTGGCGCAGCAGAAGCGTGTTGGTGATACAAGGGACATGAGGTTGAGATTTCTCAACAACAAAGTCTAAGTGCAAGTGGGAGATTGTTAGTGTATATGCCCTTGGACCCGTTGTTGGTCCATCTTGTACTACTTGACGTTGATATTTAATATATCATTCTGACATTGTCGTTATTATGCTATGTTTACATCTGTGATTATGTACATGGATAATAATATCCCTAGAGACAGATTGGATCTGTGCTCAAACGGTGTGTCCCTAGTTTAAGTATCTGAGTGGATAAGGGACAACTCTAGTACATGTGAGACTGCTATATGGGCTGGTTAGGCAAGGGTTGCTAACGCAGACATATGGGTATATCTGTGGTGGATATACTGGACCGACCCGCTGTGAGGCTCTAACTTGGTGTCGTGAGTTAAGCTCACAAGTGACAGGAGATGCATTGATCCCTTGACTTGAGGTCATTGACTCTTCTATATGGTTAGGGACATGCTTTGATACAACCCAACACCTCGCCATAGCAGGGAGGTCATAACAGTTGTCATTGGGTATGTCACGACCCATATGAGAAGATCAATGGACAGACATAGGATTTGCCCCTTCCTGCAGGAAGCTTGATATCCATGGGGCCCCCCTATTGTTGCATGACTGAAAGTGAATGACCATACCCAGGTGAAAGCCTAATTTAGTCATGACCATGAGATTGGATGAAAACGAAGTGGTGACACACTTTGTCCAATCAGATATTAGTTTGGCAAAAAGACTATAATGTATCGATATCTTGTTGCGTTGATGGGGATGTCGATGTTGATATCCATTTTGAAGACTTGGGTAGCAGCGATGCATTGTTAGGTGTCACTCACTGCTTGTGATGACCTGAGTTCATCACTGCCAACGTCAGAGGAACCTACAGGGTCGCAAAACTTGAAACTCGGGTTCTCGTATTGATCGGGTAGCTTAATGATCGAGTTATTGGATAACTCGGATCTATTTGGGAGAATTCATCAGCGCCATTTTGTCTGATGAGATGGAAGAGACTTATTAGAGCTAACTTCATTTTTGGGCCAAATGGGCCTAATAGGTCAAATGGGTCAAATGGGCCAAATAGGCCCAATAGGCAAATTGGGTTAAATAAAGTCTAAGCTTGTAGCATGGACCAATGGGCCATCCACGCCCAATGGGCGTGAAGCCCAGTTGGGGCGTGAGGCCCAATGGGCCATTAGGAGTAATGAGCCATAACAATAAGTTGTCTGGCCCAATAGACATCATGGTGAATTAAATCATGTAATTTATTCTGGGAATTAAATTCTGTATTTAATTCTGTAATTAATTTTGAGTTTAATGATGAATTTAATTCTAAATTTAACTTTAAATTTAATTCTGAATTTGAAGAGTCACATCATTAATTACCATTATGAAATTTTAATTCAAGGTTTTAATAGGTCATTATGAGACTTTAATTCAAGTTTAATTCTATAATTAATTCTGAATTTAATTCTATAACTAATGAAGAGCTTAATTGTGGAATACCAAAGGTCACCATGTTTTCTATAAAAGAAGAAGGGGAGAGTTGAGTTTTCGCCTAAGGCTTTACTTCTATTCTTTGGAAGAATCTCTCCTTGGCGCCTTCTCTATTCCTCCCTCTCCTCTGGGCGACTGCAAGGTTGGACCTTGGCAGATTATTCCATCGTCTCTACTCCTCTTGACGCACTTTCTATGATGGTGGCACAAGTGTTTGAGGAGAATTCCCAAAAGAGCGTGGATCTTCTTCCCGAGGCTAGCACCGGGCGTGGAAGATGAGAACTCGAGCATCGGCTGTGTGCGAGACTACAGAGGGCGAACATTTGGGTGTCTGCATCGCATCATTCGCATCGCTGCATGGTATCATCTCCTACTCACCGTGTCGATTCCTTCGCAAGACTCGATCTTTTGGGTTTTTGGGACTGGCCTGTTTCGGGGATTGCTTTCGCTGTGCTTGTTTTAAAATTTTAAATCCCCAGGGTTTCCAAACAAATTTTCATACAGAAAGTTTTCGAGATTTGGCTCATATTACGGTAGTACCACAAATCTTTTCACGGTATCGTAATTTTTGTAAAAAAAAAAATGGTTCGGACCCAAGGACACAAAGGAGGTTGGATCTGACACAGACGAGTAGGGCTCTGTGAGTATCTTTTTCCTATTTATTTGCACTTCATCTTTTATATTTTTCTGATAATTCAAGTGTTCAAATGTAAGGATAAATCCTTCAAACTTCTTATATTCGCCAATGCTATTGATATGTTCCGCAAGTGTACGGATTTATCGAAGTAATAAAAAAATTATCATTCCCTACGAGGATCAGGCGGTCAAGTACTGATTACACGGTCGATCTATATCTAGATGAATCAAATTGTGGTTTTTGTTTTGTTTGGAAACTTCAAAGTATGAAAAGAAATAAAAGCGAGCGTTCGAGTAAAAATCAATGCGGATAAAATCAGGATTTGGGTTTTCACCACGCTGACGATTGTGAATTTAATAAAGATAAAATATTTGAAAGGGATTTTTCCTAAGGTATAGATTACCTCCTCTCGGAGCGTAATCCGATATCTGTTTATATTAATTCTCTACTCTCGTGACAATTAACATAAATAGACCCATTAAGTTATGTGAAAAACCTTGGAATTCTTTAAACGAATCCAAACTACTCTCGTGATTGGATTCGTAGGGTTGAAAAGAATAGTTCCGATGTTGCGATTAACCTCTCGGTCCTTCTCGCAATGTCTAAGACGTAAAGATACTTGATTAGGGTAAATTACGGAATAGACACAATTCTAATCAAATCAAATCTATAAAATCCATGACAAAGATTTAAATAACAAGTTTAATTCATAAATCATTCAACGGGCTACTTCCCAAATCCCAAATAATGTTTACACGTTCATGTTCAAAGCAAACAGCATGTTCATCAATGAATTCAACATGTAATCTCTCTAAAATAATGCAAAGAGACACTAAGAAAGTAATTAGAACTTTTCCCCTTGATCTGGTGATGAAGATGAAGCGTCAAATCCCCTCCTTTGCATAATCTCTCACCGGAATTTTGCCCTAAAACTGATTTCCGCCGCCGCCGCTACAACCATTCGTTTTCATTCTAGCAGCCCCCGAAAACCCACCAAAACCCTTCCTTTTATAGTTTGATCAGTATATAACCCATCTAGGAAGGTTTCTGCAAGGTTTGGATCAATTCTAATTCAATTTGGGTTCGAATCGAGTGAAAAACCAAAAGGGCGAACGTTTTTACGGCCCGTAATGAGTTTATGGCCGAGGCCATAAATGCTTCTATGTGTACAACGCCTTTGTACACAGAAATTTTCATAGACCGTGATGGATTCACGGCCTCACCCACGAAAGTCTCTGTGCACTATTTAACTTTGCCAATTTTCTTCGCCCGTTCGAACACAAAATAATTGCCGGCCTAGTAATTACGGTCAAGGCCGTGAAAGTCTCGATCTTCACTGTTTTCGCCCCAAATTTGACAAGTAAGCTTGTTATTTTCTTGGGAATCGTGCTTTGGCTTTAAAACTTGCAAAATTCATCAATTTTACGCCATTTTACCTAGATTTTCAATAAAACCAAGAAAAGTGAAGATTTTGTGCAAAATGAAGTAAAAACACTAAAAATTGCATAAAATCATTCAATTAAGCCCAAAATATCATGTAAAATATAGGCAAAAAGATGATGAAAATGCAACGCATTAGCTATCTTACCTTGTCTTTGTTTGACTTTCTCATGATTCAATTGGGTTGTTTTGATATGATATTCATTCGATTTGGTTGTATGTGATGTTCTGATATTTGGGATCGACACTTTGTGTTGGTATGGTGCATGACTTGGTTAATGCAATGATGATTTTAGTTCTGATTTAGTAATGATGTGATAAACGTCTGTATGGTTTGTTCTAATCATGAAAATACTGTTGTTATCATGTCAAAATTTTTCTTGATGATAAATTATTATACATGACAATACTTGAGAATTGGAAATAGACCTAATATGCTGAATTTATTTCTTTGATATAATTTATCTGTTGGAATTTTCCATTGATTAATACATGAAGTTTTGAATAAATATGTTATTTTAGGAATAAAATTTAAAAGAGAAATAACTCCTTTAAATAAAATGAGCATATGTTGTATGATTTTTGGATTGATATCAATTGATGAAACATAGTAAATCATTAAAGTCCATCTTGTCATTTGTTAGGAAGAAAGAATCCGAAATCCAAAAAGAAAAGTGACTCCCCTATTTGGCACAGCGAAAAATTGGCAGTGGGACCTAAATACATGGGTTGAAGTCTGAAAACAATAACTCCTCTTCTTGGCATTGTATTGGCAATGGTACCGAAGATAAGAATTGAAGTTCAATTAAAAAGTATGTATCTATGTGAGTGCATGCCGTGAGAGAGATTCTTTGACATTAACTCCGCTATCTCAAGAAAATTTCTTCCTACTTAAAGAGATATGAGTTCTATTATGTTGGTTATGTGACCAATATATTCTAAATTTGTCACCAGAAGAAAGGTGGTATACATTTTAGAAAATGTCAAAGATACATAAAAAGAAGAGAGAAAATTTGAGTGGAAAAAGATTTTGAGGTTCCTATTCCTGTAATCAAAAACATCGTGGACTCAAAACTTAAACTAGGTGAACTCATGAGATTGAAGTTCTATTTATGCACATTGTGAAATTTTATTTGATTGAGTCATGGATCTTAAATATTGAATTCGGAGGACGATATATTTATTTGAAATTTTAAGTTATTATTTGATGTGAATTTTTCATATGTAATTGTATCTTAGAAATTTATTCATCATCTGAAAGTTTATTTTCATAATCAGTATTGATTTCTTTATTTGCTTGAGGACAAGCAACGTTTGAGCCTTATGTATTTTGATGACTCTAAATTTCATAGCATATTTCTTGCTAAATTCACTGCACTTTTGGGTCATAAGCATGTTCGGTTGTTTATTTTTATAACTTATTTATCAAATATTTCAGAATCTACACCTTTCTTGGTTTTTTATCAATTTCAGGTAAAAGGCATCATTATCATGAGTTTTCAAGCAATTTCAATGCATGGACGAGTTCTAATCATCAAGAGGAGTTTACACATCAAATTTCAAATCAAACCAAGTTTTCTAGCAAAATTATAGTAGTGCCGTAATGAATTTTAGGACCATAATCTACGAAGATTTCGTAATGCTTTTTACAGCACTATCGTAATGCTTTTCACGGCTGCTTCCCACAGAAACTTTTTTAGAAAATTACAGCATTATCGTAATGCTTTTTACGGTGCCATAATTTAGGTCTAAATTCATACAGAGACTTTGGAAGATTTCGAAATAATAACGACACTATCGTAACGTTTTTCATGGTGCCATAATTATGGGTGAATTTCACACAAAAACTTTCAGAAACAATTGAGAAGAATACGACACTACGGTAAGGAGAAGATTTTCCATGAAAAAGGACTAATTTTTATTACGAATTCATGACAAATTTTAGGGAATCGCCATTGCCCTAGGGTTCATTAGTTCTCAGCGTACAGAGCACCTCCGGCCACGAAATTTAAAAGGAAGCTTCGCTTGAAGGAGGAGAACATACTACAGAAGTTTTAGAGTGAATGGAGATCAATCGAGGGAGAAATCAACAAAAACGTGGGCACCACCACTGTTCATCGCGTCCAGGAGCAAAATTACGGGTTGTAATGAAAATTACAGCCCTGTTTTGTAACTTTTTACTCTTCTCTTTCAATTTATAATCACTCTAAACGATGTTTTATTGTAATTCTTCGATCATGCTAGCTTAAACTTTCTTTTGGGACATGGGGGAGTAATCCCCTAAAATCTCTTAATGACTAGATTAATTTTACTTTCATCTTAACAATTTTACTGTGATAATTCTACTTAGGTGATGATTGCCCTTAATTCTCCATAGATGCTTATTTATCAGCATGATTTAGAGTTTTTACATTATGGACTGAAAAGTGATTTGTGAAAACTGTTGGGAATCCCCGGGCTAAATGAAAATGAAAACAGCGGAAGCGAGCCCGAAATGAGATTCCTAACTCAACAATAAGGACCGTCTTAAGAAGAATACAAAGGATGTGAAGAGGGCAGTACCTTATCAAGCAACTTTTAGGAGCAGCCGATGATGAAGACGCATAAGGGCCTGTCCTCTGCAATCGTGCACACACGGACTCCTCAAGTCCTCTCCAATCTCCGCGCTGGGTGCTAGCCCCGGAAGATGAGATCCACGCCGCTAGCCTTCTCAACTTGCGCCAATGCCAAGGAGAAGAAGGGGTGTTGGCGACAAGGAGTGGGTAGCACTGCCACTTGTCCCAACCTTTGATACCGAAAAACTTTTATTTGTTGTCACCTCCTAGACCCTCGCGCAAAGGAGCAGAGGGGAGGCGACAACTAGAGACAAGAGAAGAGTCTGCTACAAAACATCTCCCAGGTGGGCCTCTCAAATTATAATAGTAGAGCCAGACGCACACTGGAGATCTTTCCCATGTGGGATAATGAGCATAGGCATCTATTCACAATTAAGTGTCATGGGTTCGAATCCCCATAGACGCAATTAATTATAAATTGCACTCAAGCTTATTAATTAGCCAAGAGAAAAATTCTCTTGCCAATTAATAATTTTATTTTATTCATGTGACTAAAGTGTCAAACCCAAACTTGCACCTAGACCCTTGTTTGACTCATTTTGACAACACAGGTCAACAGAGGTCAAACGTGGTCCACTAGAGTCAACTAGTGGCGGTACTTGGCAAATGACGTCTCTGTGGTTCGATATCTTAATTATAACTTTGAGTATCCCTGCACTTGCGGATTACAACAAGTTTTTGGCATCGTTGCCGGGGACCTTGGTTTTTGTCAATATTGAAGATATTGAATGTATTGCTAGATAAGGTTTTGTTTTATTTACTGTTTTCTATTCTTTTTCTGCTTATTTTGAGTTATTTGAGCTATCTACTTGTGCATGCGCAAGAATCTTAGATCAAGAACTCTATTTCCTCTAGACCCTGAGATTAACAAAACTCTTAGATTGCGCAAGAAACTTAGATTCGCAGAGGAAAGAGAAGAAGAATCAATCATGGCTATGAGAAGAATCAATCCTTGGTTAAAAGCAATCCTTGTCTCTTATTTCAATGACAAATTCCTGTAGGAGCAATATCCACCGAATCAATCTGGGTCTTGCATCTTTCTTATTCACCAAGTATTTTATTGCCGCATGGTCTATAAAAACAACTTTAGAATTAACAATATAGGAGCGAAATTTATTAAAAGCAAACACAATAGCAAGAAACTCTTTCTCAATTGTTGCGTAGTTGATCTGCGTCTAAAGTTTTATTGGCATAGTAAATGGCATGAAGATTGTTATCCTTTCGCTGTCCCAAAACTGCACTGCACCCACTGCTTGGTCACTTGCATCATACATTAACTCATATGGAAGTCTCCAATCTAGTGGTTGCATAATGTGTGCTGAGACAAAGGCCTTCTTTAACTTTTCAAAAGCTTATGTACAGTCCCAATCAAAAAGAAAAATAGTGTCTTTAGCCAATAAATTTGTGAGAGGCCTAGCAATGTTAGAAAAATTTTTAATAAATCGATGATAAAATCTAGCATGGCCCAAAAAACTACAGAGTGCTTTGACGGAGGTAGGCGGAGGTAATTTCTCAATGACTTCAATTTTAGCCATATCCACTTCAATGCCTCTTTGTGAGATAAGATGTCTGATACATCCGCAAGTGCATGGATTTATTGAAGTAATAAAAATTAGATATCATTCCCAACGAGGATCAGGTGGTCAAGTATCGATTACACGGTCGATCTATATCTAGACGAATCAAATCGTGGTTTTTGTTTTGGAAACTTCTAAGTACAAAATTAAAAGAAACAGAGGTAACGTTTTTGGGTAAAAATCAATATGGAGAAAATCGGAATTTGGGGTTTCACCACATTGACAAATATGAATTTAGTAAAAATAAATCTTTGAACAGAAAATTATAGTTTTGTAAGGAATTTTTCCTAGGATACAGATTACCTCCTCCCGAAGCGTAATCTAGTACTTAATTACACTAATCCCCGGGCCAATTTTAAAATTTTAATAACAGCCGAAGCGTTGGCCCGGAACAGGATAACCCTAAGAGCTAGGATCCCTTACGAGTGATCCACTGGATTTGTAAGAGTAATATACCTTTATTTACATAATCCAAGGGGCAGATGATGACGAAAAAGAGGCGCACAAGTGTCCGCCCTCTACAATCGTGCACACACGGACTGCTCGAGATCCTCTTCACTCTGCGCCTGGTGCTAGCCTTCGGGAGGAAGATCATGTTGCCTATGTTGCTGCCCTCTTTGCTTGCGCCATCTCCAAGATGCGCCAAAGAGGAGATCAAGGGAGAATATTGACCACAAGGAGAGGGAAGCTCGACAACTTGTGTCAATCTCATGTCTAGCCACTTTTCCTCGTGGCATGCACCACCATGAAGATGCGCCCATGAGGAAGATCTCCTTCTCCATCAACGTAAGCACCAATCTCCCCAAAGAGATGCACTAACATGATGAGAAGAGATATTGTAAACTCCTCTTCTTCTTCTTCCTTTACCATATGCGCCAACTTCATGTAAGTTGCGCCCATGGTATGAAGATGCCCTTCCACATGTACCAATCCACTATAGGGATTCACCATTAGGGAAGCAAGAAGACTCCAAGCCTTCTCTGGTGATCTTTGAAGAAGAAGACACCATCTCCACCATGTGGGCGCCACTCCTTCCTTGGAGGTGCCATGGAGAGGAAGATATCATCTCCTCTTGTGCCAATCCCACTTAGAATAGATTATCAAGAAAGGAAGAAAGCTCCAAGCCTTTTTCTTGCATCCATAGTGGAAGAACATGGCACATCCACCTTGGGGCACATGTTCTTGCATGGTGTCTCCATGGGGAAGAAGGAGAGGTGTCTTGGCGGCTAGGTTAGAGAGTTATGTGATGATTTTGGCTAGGGTTCTATTTAATTACGAAAATTCATAATAAATAAGCTCCTAGATCCATTATCTCTTCATGGATGCGGATCCACAACTTAGGTGATGAATATATTTAATATAAATATTCACTTAAGTTGTGCGTGGCCCCCATGACTTAAGTTATGAATAAAATGAATATTTATATTCATTTTAGCACTTAAGTCGCGGTCCCCCATGTTATGTTTAAATCAATCTCAAAAAGCCTCCGAACAAAACCGGAGCTTAAACCCAATATTTGACCACTCAACTGAACCTAGTTCATCGAGGTCAAACGTGGTCACCCGAAGGTCAACCGGGGTCAACTGAAGTCAAAACGCAACATCATCCCATAAGATCATCTCCAACTCATCAGACGCATCCGCGGCGCATTGGACTCCCAAATTGACTCGAATCAACCAAATGACTCGATTATAGGCAACTCGATCAATACGAGATTTCGAGTGTCTAGATGTGCGACCCTGTAGGATCCTCAGACGTTGGCAGTGATAACCTCACATCATCACAAGCAATGAGTGGCACCTAGCAGTACAACATTGCTACCCAAGTCCTCGGAATGGAGTCATCATCGACATCCCCTAAAACTGTGACAAGAAATATGTACACTCTACTCCTTTTGCGAGGCTAATCGTCCAAGTCGGACAAGTGTGTCACACTTGTTAATTCCAACATCAATGGTCATGACTCAATTCAGGCTTAACCTGGGTGTGGCCACACACTTTTAGTCATGCACCATGTAGGGGCCCATGGACATCAAACTTCCCCACAGGGAAGGGGCAAATCCTCTATTGGCACATTGAATCTCTCATATGGCTCAAGATATACTTAATGACAACCGTTATGATTTCCCTATTATGCGGAGTGTTAGGTTGTATCAAAGTACATCCCTTACCATATAGAGGTATCAATGCCCTCAAGTCAAAAACGAGTAACTCTATCATTGTGAGATTTGACATGTGACACCAAATCAAATCCTCACAACGGATTGATCCAGTATATCTCCCTTGATATACCCATATGCCTGCGATAGCAACCCGTGCTCAACCAGCGCATATACTAATCTCAAGTGCATTACAGTTGTCCCTTATCCACTATGACACTTGACCGGGACTTATTCTTTGAGACTAGATAAAATCTATCTCCAGGGACATTGTAAATGCTGATGACACCAAAATATACAGTATATTTTGTATCATTCTATGTATCTTTTTATGCTACATTGAGGATCTTTTTGCTTATTTTTATGCTGAATTCATCAAATATTGCAAAGTCTACTTCTATTTTGGTTTTTCATGGTTTTCAGGTAAAAAGGCACTATTTCAAGGCATTTTCAAGCAAAATCAAACACATAAAAGAGTTACCATCATCAAGAGGAGGTCACCCAAGCAATTTCACGCAAAACGGAGCAACTAAGCAAAATACGACAATGCCGTAATTCATTTTATAGTACCATAATTTCAGACAGTACCGTAAAATCAGAACACTACCGTAATTTAGAGGATTTTCCAAATAGAAATTTTTTGTGATTTTACGGCACTGCCGTAAAGAATTACACTGTCATATTTTTCAGCGCTTTTAGAACAGAAACCTTTGCTAATTTTATGGCATGGCCGTAAACTATTCTACAGTACCGTATTTCCCAAGCGATCCAGACCAGACAACTTGTCCGATTTTACGGCACCATCGAGAAATATTTTACAGGCCATAGTTTTGACTTTCGGTACACATAATGAAAATATGGTATTGCCGTAAAATATTACACTGCCATAATTTCCAATCAAAATCGTGAATTTTCCGCGCCTGAAACTTGTTCGGGCAATAACTTTTGATCCAGAGCTCCAAATTGGAATCCGAAAGTTGCTGTCGCTTCGTCTTTAAGAGAAAAAGACACACGCACTGAAAAGGAAAATTTTTATCACATATCCAGAGAGCAATCGGTAGAGAGGCGGTTAGGGTTTGTTCTCACGCTAAGAGGCGTAGAGACCATATCCGGTTGTGATTTTTACACAGAAGCTTCGCCTGAAAGAGAGGAAGACACCACAGAAGTTTCAAAGCGTTTGGAGTCTGATCGAAGGAGAAACCAACAAAATAGCGAAGACAGCGTTGTTCATTGAAGCAAATTACGGCTGTAAACTATTTTACAGCTGTGGTGTAAAGTTGTTTCTCCTTTCTTTTCGTTTTCTAATCACTCTGAGACTATGATTCACTATATTTCTTCCTCCATGCAAGCTTAGACATATTTGGGACGTGGGGTGTAATCCCCTTGATTTTGTATGACTAGATAATCTTTTTCTTTCGTCATGATAATTTTCGTTGTGATAATTCTACTTTTGTGATGAATTGTCTTTAATTCTCTATAGATCTATATTATTATCCATGTTTTAGAGTTTTCGCAATGAGACTGAAAGGTGATTTGCTTGAGAACTTGGAACCCTATAATTGCATGTTAGGATCCCTTTCTTATGTTAGATCTAATTTGATCTGTTCTAGTAGATTAATTGTCATGCCAAACGTGGAGATCTTGCACGAAAGTGAGGATCGGAACGTCGGAGAACCATAAGTAGAACTTGTGTTGAGTCTCGGATGCACGAAAGTCATCATTGAGATTCCGCTTGAGACAATCAACTTGAAATTCGGATGCACAAAAGTGATCTTTGAATTCTCTAATTTATGATTTAATTATCATTAGCTTGGGATGAATCTTGCACAAAAGTGAGGATTTATCTCTGCATGGTTATCTGCACGAAAGTGAGATGATCCCTTTATGAAGTAAATTAAGTCTTTATCATGATAGGATTTGATTGACAACCTTTTATATATATATAGTCATTGAAATCAAGGTTGATGAAACCCTAGTCCCATGTTTATCTTTACACTTTTTCTATCAATCACTTGCATCATATTCGGTTTACTTAGCTAGTAGGAATACAATTATTTAGTACTTAACACGTAGGTCCCTGTGGATTCGATACTTCCTTTATTACTTCGAGTATCCGTGCACTTGCGGATGACAACAAGTTTTTGGTGCCGTTGTCGGGGACTTTAGTTTTGTTAATATTAAAATAGTTGTTAGTATTGCTAGACTAGGTTTTAATTGTTTTAGATTTAACTTTATTTTTTTTTGCAGGTTTTGGATTTTCACAGTTGTGACAGAGCTGTGATATCTGAAATTTTTTAATTGCTTGGGTTTATTATTTTCTGTTTTTTTTATATTATAAAAAAAATATCTTTGATTAATTGGTGTTGGATAATCTTTATGTTTTGAAGAGATGTCTTTTAATCACTACTCATAGGCAACAGGTATGAAGATGATTCATGGTGCACTGTTGCAGATAAGTTAGATTATTTGGCTCATAAATTAGATACTTTTAATATGCACCCTGTTATGAATTGATCAGGATAAATTACGGAATAGACACAATTCTAATCAAATCAAATCTATAAAATTCATATAAATGATTTAAAACAATAGATATTATCCATGAATTGTCAACAGGCTACTTCCCAAATCCAGAAATAGAGTTTACACGATCATGTTTATAGCAAACAGCATGTTCAATGATATAGATTGCATGAAAACTCAATCAGATTACAAGAAAACACTAGAAAGGTAATTGGAAATCCTTATCCTCGATCTGGAGATGAAGATGGATCGTCCAAATCCTCCTTTGAGTGATCTTCTTGCTCGAATTTTGACCTAGAAAGTTGATTCTCGCCGTTGCTGCTGCCTCTCTTCATTTTCATGCATAGAAGCCCACTTAAACCCTCCAAAAATACTTCCTTTTATAGTTTAATCAGTTTACAACCCATATAGGAGGGTTTCTGTAAAGTTTGGCTCAATTCTAACTCGATTCAGGTTTGAATCGAGTGAAAAACGTGAAGGGATGGATGTTTTCACGGGCTGTAAATTGTTTGCAGCCTAGGGAGAAAATATGCATTTATGTATAGTACTGTTTTCACAGCCTATGAATATATTCACGGCCTTGGGTGTAAAAGTTGCGTTTGACCTCTAATTCGGCTCAAATTTGATGTACAACCTCGTCTTTTCATCACGAATCATCCCGTGGCATCAAAACTTATAAAATCCATCATTTTGAGTAATATTCACAACCCATGAAAGATTCATGGGTGCAACCGTGAATCTTGCATCTAGGCTCCATTTCACTCCAAATTTGATGTGCGAGCTCGTAATCTCCTCGGGAATCGCGTTATGGCTCTAAAACTCGTGAAATTCATTATTTTTGAGTCATTTTACTTACATTTTCATAAAAACTAATAAAAGTGAAAATTTTGTGCCAAGTGAAGTAAAAATATTAAAAATTGCATAAAATCATTCAATTAAGCCCAAAATATCATGTAAAATATAGGCAAAAACTTGTTGAAAATACAACGCATCAGAAACTCTAGACTTAAAAGTTTGCTTGTCCTCAAGCAATACCTTAATATGTATAAAGAATGTAAAGATAAGGAACACTCATTTGTTTTTGCCCCTAATAACATCCTTAGTTCACAAATTAAGTAATCAATCTTTCTAACTCAAGTAATTCAAGAAAAATTAATATAGAGATAAATTCTCAAGCGGTTACAATCTAAGAAAGATAAAATTCACAATTCATGTCATAATATTCGTTCTACATTTACTAAATATCACATACTTTCAACTTAATAAATCTATTTTACTCAATAGATAAAAATTTATTTCAAGAATCTCGGTAATGTTAAAGATAAGAGATTTTTAAAGCAATTTGGTCTTTAAACGGTTATATGTCATTTACAGTTAGCATCATAATATTGTTTAAAGTATACCACATAGCAGTATAATTTAATTCATAGTCTCAATCTGAAAGTCAGCGGAGTTTCCACTAAACCTACAACTTTCTCTTTTTCTCATTTTTTTTTCTTCTCTTTTTTTTTCTGGAGAAAGCTGGTTAGTGGCATGGTATTTAAATCGTTGTTAATCTTTCTACAAGAGGGATAGATATTTACTTTTAAGATTTTTCCACTGTTACTTGATCGCAACAGACTTAAAGTATACCAACTTGTGGTATAATATAACTCATGACTTAAATTTCTCAACTAGAGGAGTTGGATCAAATCTCAATTTAAAGAAATATCACCAAATTCTATTCATAAAAATTTCCATCAAGCAAAATTAGATAAATTAAACTTCAAGTATAAAGATACTATGCATGTGTCGCATGAACATATAACAATTCATATATGTATTTTATCAATACGAAAATTAAATTTACTCAACAATTTAAATCCACATAAAATTTTAAAAATTTCCTAAGTCATCAAATCAATCACTCAAAATGTTTCCTAAGTTTAAAATTAAGGATTAAACAAATTTAATTATCCTTAACTTTCATAAACATTCAAGATATATGCCTATAAAGCTTTGAAGGAAAAAGCAAAACATGAAAGGACACGCTAGACTTAAATTGTTGTCTATATATATAAACTTCAAATAAATGAATGAAGGATTTCAGAAAAATTTTGCAAGAATTCCCTTTGTAAGGTTGGCGAAAACCTGTACAATTATATCAAAAGATGAAAATATGACCCAGAAAAATCTAAAAACTATATCATATCGAAAATATTCATATTGTACACAGTAAACAAGTCTCAAATATCAAATACCGTCATGTTCACTATCAAAATCACAGTTACATATACTCACAAAGAGATTGTCGCAAGAATCACGGTCCGTGAGTGACTCACGGCTGCACCCATGAATGTCTCGTTTGGTGCTCGTTCTTCTTATAAAAATTTTAAAAAATTTCCTGCATATAAAACAACTTATTACAAAATTTTTCATCAATAGAAATTCATTAAATCATGCTGCAAAAATTCCTAAAAATTAAAAGAAAATCAAAAACTTAAAATAAGAGTAATAAAAGTAAGAAATTTGGGTAGCCTCCCAAAAAGCTCTTATTTAAGATCATTAGCGTGACCACAGCTTCATGTCATGGTGGAGTTGGTGAATCAGTGCCATAGTAGAGAGCATATAGTCTTATGTCTTTCCTCCGTCTCAAGAGTATGCCCACCAAATATATCCAGTTAAACAGGTGGATCCAGTTGCAGTAGCCTGTACTTGCATACAAAAATAAAAGTTAGAGTCATACAAAGAATACTCAATAATTTTTCTATATTTATCCAAGAGTAAAATCGTGCATTCTTCCATTAGATTTGTATTAGCAATTGGAAGAAGTCTGAAATTAAGATTAAAAAAATCCATGCCTTAGATTATTCAAGAAATTTTCAAACTTTATTTTGGGTTTTTCACTTACCTCAATGCCAATGTGATCAAGAATCTCATGTGTTATCATCTTTTGGGTATCTCCTTCATCATCTGTCATGCAAATTTCTAATAGATTTTTCTCAAGAAAAGGAATTGATGGTTCACATAGTAGTGGTGGTGTTATATGCTCAGGATTCTCTTTTTCATCTTTTTCCTCAATTTGTTTCTCTTCAATGGAGTATTCCATCCTCACACTATCAAATTCATCACCATCTATCTCACTAGTTCTTACTTGAGGATCCTTAAATTCTTCATCTTTATTCTCATAAGACTTCAAAAGTTCAAATTTCTCTTCAAACATGTCCCAAATATTTGTGTTGCAAGGCACTTCATTATGTGAGAGGGGACTAGATGGCTGGTAAACTGCAGAGGAAGGGTTAATGTTATAATTTTTAGAATCATCAAAATTTGAAGAAAGTAAATCATAATCCGTGACTGGAGTTATGTCTAATGATTGTACCAACTTTACAAAATTTTCAGATTCATCATGGAGTTCTTCTTCTATGTTATTTTTATCAGTGCCATAAATCTTTGTGTGAAGTTCCTCATTTTGTTTCTTCATAGCAGCTATAGTATTTTCAAGCATGACTTCTAGGTTGGATTTTTGAGGTTGACTAAAGTTTGATTGTGGAATAAATGTTGGGTCGTTTTGATAAAACAAATTTTCATGGTTCTCCCAACTTGAATTGAAAACACAAGGGCAAGAGTTAAGGCATGGAGGAATTCCTAATTGACATTCAGTAAAATGATGCTCATAATATCCACAAATATCACAAATAACATATTTCAACTTAAAATATTGCATGTTTAAATAATCAGTATGTTCAGTAAAAGAATTTACCTTTGCTGCAAGTGATTCCGATGCATCTGTACCATATTCTCTTGTCATCATCGGTGGCACATACCTCTGATTTGACCATTGACATTGGTTAAATATCATTTTTGCAATAAAATTCAAAAATATAAAATGTAAAACAGGAATGCAAAACAAAGCTTAAAATATGTAGTCTAGTGATTTTTGAGTTCTCCTATTTATACAACATGTTAATCCAAAAAGAGAAAAATAAAATAAACTAACTAAAAAAATACGAAAAATAAATAAAAAAATAAAAAACAAAAACAAAATAAATAAATAAATAAAATGTCTAGTCTATAAATCTCACGATTAAATTGATATTGGCTGGCCTAATCCCCGGCAACGGTGCCAAAAACATGATACATCCGCAAGTGCACAAATTTATCGACGTAATAAAGATAAGATATCGTTCCCAACAAGAACCAAATCGTAGTTTTTGTTTTGGAAACTTCCAAGTGCAAAATTAAAAGAAACTGTGGTAACATTTTTGGGTAAAAATCAATATGGAGAAAATCGGGATTCAGGGTTTCCCCACATTGACAAATATAAATTTAGTAAAAATAAATCTTTGAACAAAAAATTATAGTTTTGAAAGAGATTTTTCCTAGGGTACGGATTACCTCCTCCTGAAGCGTAATCTGGGACTTAATTACACTAATCCCCTACTCTCGTGACAATTAATTTAACTAAGCCCATTATGTTCGGTGAAAAACCATGGAATCCTTTGAACGAATCCAAACTACTCTCGTGATCGAATTCGTAGGTATGAAAATAATAGATCTGACGTCGCAATTCACCTCTCGGTCATTCTCACAACGTCTAAGATGTAAAATTACTTGATCAGGGTAAATTACATAATAGACACAATTCTAATCAAATTAAATCTGTAAAATTCCTATAAAAGATTTCAAACAATAGATACAATCCATGAATTGACAACGGGCTACTTCCCAAATCCAGAAATAGAGTTTATACGATCATGTTTATAGCAAACAACATGTTCATTGATGTAGATTGCATGAAAAATCAATAAGATTACAAGAAAACACTAGAAAGGAAAAAGGAAATCCTTATGCTCGATCTGGAGATGATGATGAAACGTCCAAATCCTCCTTTGTGTGATCTTCTAGCTCGAATTTTGCCCTAGAAAGTTGATTCTCGCCATCGCCGCCGCCTCTCTTCATTTCGTGCATAGAAGCCCCCTTAAACCCTCCAAAATCCTTCCTTTTATAATTTAATCAGTTTAGAACCAATCCAGGAAGGTTTCTGCAAAGTTTGGTTCAATTCTGACTCGATTCAGAATCGAATCGAGTAAAAAACGTGACAGGGCGAACGTTTTCATGGGCTATAAACTGTTTACAGCCTAGGTTGTAAATGTGCATTTTTGTACAGTACTATTTTCACAGCCCAAGAATATATTCATGGCCTAGGGTGCGAAAGTTGCGTTTGAACTCGTTTGACCTCCGATTCGGCTCAAATTTGATGTACAACCTCATCTTTTCATCACGAATCGTCCGGTGGCATCAAAACTTATAAAATCCATTGTTTTGAATGATATTCACAGCCCATGAAAGATTCACGAGTGCAACCGTGAATGTTGCGTCTACGCTCCGTTTCACTTCAAATTTGATGTGCAAGCTTGTAATCTCCTCGGGAATCGCATTATGGCTTTAAAACTCGTGAAATTCATCATTTTTGAACCATTTTGCCTCCATTTTTATAAAAACCAAGGAAAGTGAAGATTCTATACCAAGTGAAGTAAAAACATTAAAAATTACATAAAATCATTCAATTAAGCCCAAAATATCATGTAAAATATAGGCAAAAACATGATGAAAATGCAACGCATGAATGTCCGAGGACAATTCCCTCTCGACCCATGAAGTGGCATTTCTCCTAATTAAGGACTAAATTCACCTCCTCGCATCTTTGCAAAACACGTGATAAATTAGATAGACAATCATCAAATGAAGAACCATATACCAAAAAATTATCCATAAAGACATCCATGATATTTTCAAAAAAGTCAGAAAAAATAGCCATCATGTATCGTTGAAAAGTGGTCGGCGCATTGCATAAACCAAAAGGCATGCGCCTGTAAGCAAAGGTTCCGTAGGGACACATAAAAGTGGTCGTCTCTTGATCTTCAGGATGAATCGGTATCTAAAAGAATCCTAAAAAACCATCAAGAAAACTAAAGTAAGAATTAGTGGCCAATTGTTCAAGCATCTGATCAGTAAAAGGGAGAGGAAAATGATCTTTCCGAGTGACCTTGTTTAGCTTTCGGTAATCAATGCACATGCACCACCCGGTCACCGTTCTCATTGAAATTAATTCATTGTTCTCATTTCTTACTGCCGTAATTCCTCCTTTCTTTGGAACCACATGAACAGGACTAATCCATTTACTGTCAAAAATTGGGTATATCACCTCAGCATCTAGTAACTTCAGGATCTCTTTTTTTACCACCTCCTTCATGATGGGATTCAACTGATGTTGATATTCTATGGACGGTTTGTAATTTTCCTCAATAAAAATCCTGTGTAGACATAAAGAAGGGTTAATACCATGTATATCATTTAATGAATAATCAATTACCTTCCTATGCAGTTGAAGCTCATCAAGCAACTTTTTTGTCTGAACCTGATCTAAATCCGCGCTGACAATCACTGGGTATGTAGAGCCTTCTCCCAAAAATTCATACTTTAAATTTGGTAGGAGTGATTTGAGTTCCAACTTATTCATCTTCATTGGTTCAGGTTTTACCAAAATAAGTTTCTTGGCTTTGCCTTTATGTGGCTCGACCGTTAGTCTTCAATCCAAAATTTTTCTATAGGCTTGAGCTTCTTCCCCGATATCTTTTCTTCACCCTTTTCTTTCACAAGACATATCTCCAATGGGTCTATTTCTTTTTGCATAATTTTCTTCATTTGTCTCCAGTTCAAGTGCATTAACATTAAAACAAGAATCTGTAAAAGAAAGTCTTTTAAGAGAAGACGAAAGATCAAAATCAATATTATTCTCACCGACATTTAGAGTCAATCTCTCTCTTAACATCTATCACAGCTCCTACAGTAGCTAAGAATGGTCTCCCTAAAATGATAGGCAATTTAATGTCTTCTTCCATCTCCAACATTACAAAATCCACAGGTATAAAAAATTCACCAACTTTAATGGGGACATCCGCCAAAATCCCCACAGGGTGTCGAACAGATCGGTTAGCAAGCTGTAGTGAAATGGTGGTTGGCTTCATGTCTCCTATTGTTGGTGTATATGCCCTAGGACCTAGTTTTGGTCCATTATTGTACTACTTGACTTTGATATTTATATATCTTTCTAGCATTGTCATTATTTATGTTTGTTTACATCGCGAATTATGTACTTACATGATAATGTCCCAAGAGATAGATTGGATTTGTGTTCAAATGATTGTCCCCAGTCGATGTACCTGAGTAGATATGGGACAGCTCTGGTACTTGTGAGACTGGTATATGGGCTGGTTAGGCACAAGGTGCTAACGCAGACATATGGGTATATCAGTGGTGGATATACTAGATAGACCCGCTGTGAGGCAATGACTTGGTGTCATGAGTTATCCTCACAAGTCACAGGAGATGCATTGATCCCTTAACTTGAGGTCATTGGTCATTCTATATGGTTAAAGACATACTTTGATACAACCTAAAGTCTCGCCGTAGTTGGGAGGTAATAACGGTTGTCATTGAGCATGTCACGACCCATATGAGAAGGTCAATAGACAGACAAAGGATTTGTCCCTTCCTAAGGGAAGGTTGATATCCATGGAGCTCCTCTATGGTTCTATGACTAAAAGTGTATGGTCATACCCAGGTGAGAACCTAATTTAGTCATAGCCATGTGATTAGGTGAAAACAAGTGGTGACACACTTATCCAATCGGATATCAGTTCGACAAAGAGACTGTAATGCATCTGTAGCTAGTCGCGATGATGGGGATATCGATGTCGATATCCATTCCAATGACCTGAGTAGTAGCGATGCACTGCTAGGTGCCACTCACTGCTTGTGGTGACCTTTGGTCAGCACTGCCAGCGTCAGAGGAACCTACAGAGTCGCACACCTTGATACTTGAGTTCACGTATTGATCGGGAAGCCTTATGATCGAGTTATTAGATAACTCGGATCTAATTGGGAGATTTCATCAGCGCCAATGGGCCTAATGAGATGGAAGAGAGTTATTAGAGCCAAACTTCATTTTTGGCAGGTTGACTCATATTTGACCATGGTTGGTCACATTTGGATTAGGGTTGTATTGGATTGGATCCAATTGCTTAATCAACCCATGTAATGAAGTTTGGGCTAGCTCATTACCCAATGAGGCCAAATAATAAGTTGTCATGAAGAGGCAATGGGCTAAAAAGGTATAATGGCGAGAAATCTCCACCCCATTGGCGCCTAGGGGCATAATGGGGGTGGAGTGGGTAAATTTGCTTCATTAACGAAGTAATATGCGCCTAGCCGTTGTTCCTTTGATGGTATGAATGCCTTTAAGGCTTGTCTTGAGCTGATATGGTGTTTTGGCAATTATGGATAGGTTGAATGAGGTTTATGGTAGAGTCTTGGAGACTTTCCTTGCCTCAAACCTTCTCATCCTAGCCATACACTTGTCATGATCCTAGCCCTTGCCCAAACCGCCTCTTGCCCTATTTATTGGACCCTAGCCGCCCCTCTCTTAGTGTTCTATTCCTTGGAGGAATGAGAACACATCTAAGAGGTGAGAGCAAGGGCTTTGGCACAACTTTCATCTTCCAACAAGAGGGCCGCAAGCTTCTTCCCTTCTTCCTCCTTCCTCTCGGTGCTTCTTCCTTTGAAGGTGGTGCAAGTGGTGTAGAAGGAGCACAAGGCTTGGATCTTCTTCCCGAGGCTAGCATCAGGCGTGGGAGAAGAGGACTTGAAGCATCCGTGTGTGTGAGACTGCAAAGGGCACATGCTTGAGTGCCTACCTCGACATCGGCCTCATCTTACTCCGAAGTATTTTCTAACTCATCATGTCGACTCTCTCGCATGCGATCTTCACTGGATTTTTGGGACCAGCTCGTTTCGGGAATATTTCTTCCGCTGTGCAATGTATTTGTGTAATCTCTATTTCTAAAAATTATAAAATATTCCCGGAGTTTCCCAACACCTATATCAAGCTTTTTACAAATTAACAAAGGCATCAAGTTTAAGCTTACACCTAAGTCACATAAAGCTCCTTCAAAGGACATGTCGTTGATCTTACAAGGAATCGAGAAGCTCCCTGGATCTTTCATCTTTTGAGGTATCTTGTTCTGGATTATCGTGCTACATTCCTCTGTAAGTGCCATAGTTTCATACTCTTCAATTTTACACTTATTGGAAAGGATGTCTTTTAGAAACTTCGCATATATAGGCATCTGTGACAAAGCATCAGTAAAGGGAATGTTTATGTATAACTTTTTCAATACCTCCAAGAATTTGCCGAATTGGTTATCTAACTTTGCCTTAGCTAGCCTTTGAGGGAAAGGGATAGGTGGAACATATGCAGGAGGGCCTACATAAACTTCCTCCTTTTCCTTTTCCTTCTCCTTCTATTTATCCACAAGTTTCTTCTTATTAGGTAGAGATTCCGTAGACTACTCTTCACCAACTACAGGTGTAGGTTCTTTGTCAGGCATCTGGGGCTCATCCAATTGCTTACCACTCCTTGTGGTTATTGCGCTACAGTGCTCTCAAGAATTCATCTCTGGTTGTCTTAGAAGTTTACTTATAGGACCTTTGAAAATGTTTGTTTGCTGAGCTATTTGGCTCTTGATAGGTTTCTGCAAGTGCACGGAATTATCGAAGTAATAAAGAAAGATATCGAACTACAGAGACCTACGTGTTAAATACCAAATAATTATTTTCTTACTCGCTAAGTAAACTGAATATGATGCAATAATCAACGGAAAGAGTGTAAAGTAAATCAAAGAGATAAATATGGGACTAGGGTTTCATCCACCTTGATTTCAATGATTAGATATAAATAAAACGTCATCAGTCTAATTTTATCATGATAAAGACTTAATTTACTTGATAAAGGAATCATCTCACTTTCGTGCAGACAATCATACAGGGACCAATCTTCGCTTTCGCGCAAGACTTATCCCAGGCTAATGATAAGTAAATCATCAATCAATGAACTCAAGGATTACTTTCGTGCCTCCGAGTTCTAGGTTGATAATCTCTAGTGGAATCTCAAGGATCACTTTCGTGCATCCGAGCCTCAACACTAGTTTTACTCATGGATCTCCAACGTTCCGATCTCACTTTCGTGCAAGATCTCCACGTTTGACAAATAGACGTCGATCTATAGATTCATGTTATAATTATGCTAATTATTCTACTAGAATAGATCAAGTTGGATCTAACCTAAGGAAGGGTTCATATCATGCAATTCTAGGGTTCTGAATTATCAAGCAATTACCTTTCTGTCAATAGCGAAAATTCTAAAAACATAATTAGTAACATGGATCTATAGAGAGACTAAGCACAAATATCACATGATCAAAATTATCATCATAAAAATATTCTGACGATGATAAAAAATTATCTAATCATTAAAAATCAAAGGGAATTACACTCATGTCCCAAACATGTTTAAGCTTGCATGGAGAAGAAAATACAGTAATACATGGCGATCAGAAATCGAAAATCAAAAGAAAAGAAGAGTTAAGAAAATACAGCACGGATGTGAAATATTTCACAGCCGTATTTTGCAATTTCAATGATGAATAGTATTGGCGCCTCTTCTTTCTTTGATTTCTCCTCCAATTGATCTCCTTTTGCTCTGAAACTTCTGTGGTGTCCTCCTCTCCTCCCGGTGAAGCTTCTGCGTGAAAATCACGACCGGAGGTGTCCTCCACGCCTCTCGGTGCGAAGCCAAACCCTAACCGCCTCTCTGATAATTGCTCTCTCGATACGTGATAAAAGTTCCCCCCCCCTCCACTTCGTGCATCTTCTCCTCTTTAAGACGAGTCCGCAGCAACTTTCGGATTTCAATTTGGAGCTCTAGATCAAAAGTTATGGCCCGAACAAATTTCAGCCGCGGAAAACTCATGATTTTGCCTGGAAATTACGGCCGTGTAATAATTTACGGCAGTGCCGTATTTTCATTCTGTGCACCGAAAGTCAAAATTACGGCCCGTAAAATATTTCTCGATGGTGCCGTAAAATCGGACGAGTTCTCTGGTCTGGATCGCCTGGGAAATACGGTACCGTAGAATTGTTTACGGCCGTGCCGTAAAGTCAGCAAAGGTTTCTGTTCCGAAAGCTCTGAAAAATACGGCAGTGTAATTCTTTACGGTGGTGCCGTAAAATCACAAAAACTTTTAGTTCGGAAAATCCTCCAAATTACGGCAATGTTCTGATTTTACGGTACTGCCTGAAATTACGGTACCGTAAACTAGATTACGGCACTACCGTATTTTGCTGAGTTGCTCCGTTTAGCGTGAAATTTCTTGGGTGACCTCTTGATAATGGTAACTCTTTTATGTGTTTGATTTTGCTTGAAAACGCCTTGAAATAATATCTTTTTACCTGAAAACCATGAAAAATCAAAATAGAAGTAGACTTTACAATATTTGATGAATTCAGAATAGAAATAAGCAAAAAAATTCTCAATTTAGCATGAAAAGATACATATAATGATACAAAATATACTATATATTTTGGTGTCATCAAAATACAAAAGGCTCAAACTTTGCTTGTCCTCAAGCAAAAATCAAAACTTGATTAAAAGAATAACCTTTTCATACTCAATAAATTTCAAAAATACAATCATCAATGAAAAATTTCATCAATTGATTTATAAAACTTCAAGCAAACATATTATTCTTAGAATTCAACCCTCTAGATCTACAATTCAATCAAATAAAATTTCACAACTTGTATAATAAATAGAATTATCAATCTCATGATTTCACCTAGTTTTTAGTTCAAATCTATCATACTTTTGTTTACAGGAATTAGGTTTTCTAAGATCTTTTTCCACACATGATTTTTTTTTCTTTTTATGTATTTTGCTTGTTTTTGTAAAGATGGCATGTACCCACTTAGATACACACTTTTTATTTTTGACTTCAACTCTTGTCTTTGGTACCACTATCAATTTTACACAGTGTCAAGTAGAGGAGTCTTATTATTTTTCACTCTCATTATTTTTCATTCATAGACTTCAACCCATGTCTTAGGTACCACTATCAATTTTACATAGTGCCAAGTAGGGGAATCTCTCACAATTTTTATAGATCTTGGATTCTTATTTCCCAACAAATAGCAAAAATAGACTACACATTTACTAGGTTGATCAATTGATTTCAATTCTCAAATCATACTCATATGCTCATTTTATTTAAAGGAGTAGTTTCACCTTTAGATCTTATTCATCAAATAACACATCTACTCAAAATTTCATGCATCAACCAATGTCAAATTTCAAAAATAGATATGCAGTGAAGAAATAAATTTAACATGATAGGGTTTTTCTCTAATCACAAGTATAAATACTCACATCATCAAGAAAGACATTTTATCAATAGAAATTTTATCAATAAATCCTGCCATCATATAGTTTAAAGTGGATCATATGCTTTCATCAATTTTAACAACACATTTGAATAATATCATCATCAAAACAATGAGTTTCATATATCCATAAAATCATCTTTCAAGAGAAAACCAATAAGTAGTATAAATATGATAAAGTCAAAGATGCACTATATGAAATAGTCATTAATAAGAGAGTGCAAGTGATACTCACAAAACTATATAGATCATGCTCAATCATTGTCAAGCCAATGCAGCTGGGTCCAAAGATATACTTTTTGAAACTTTTCTGCAAAACTTAAGGTACATAAGGCTCAGATCAAAAACAGTCTTAAAAATAACAATGATAAAAATAATTTTCTGAAGGGAGAATCAGAGATGTAGCCAGAGGTCTGAAGAGGATGCCAGTGGAAAGAGTCGAGCAAGCAAGAAGCAGAGGGTGAACAGAAGCTAGCTAAAAAGCTACTGTCAATGATGATGATGCCGACAGTAGAATGAGTAATCTCTAGTGGCCTGCTAGAGATCACAGTCCTGGAGGTGAGATCGTCGGCTGGTGGGTGTGAGAGATAGCTCTACAAAAATAGAAAATCAGTCACTAATGAATATTCTATTGCATAAATAAAATAAATGGAATAAGAGGCACTAGAAGAAGTAAGAATCTGCAGATGGTATAATCCAGTGTCGCCGGCAGGATACAGTGATGTCAGAGGCAAATGCAGTGGTGGCTAGAGATGGAAGACAATTGTCCTTGAAGATTTTAGAATCTGGATGCAAAATAAGCAATAACTGGTAGAAAGCAAACTGTGCAGTTTTTGAATTTTTTATGAAAAACAGCAATACCTTAGAATAAAATTTAATGATCCAAATAGAAAATGGACAGAACCAAGTTGTAGAATAAGATATGTTCTTTTTAGACGTATGAAAAATAAAGGATCAAAATATGTTAGAAATTTAGGGTATCAACAGAAAGAAGACTACTTAGATTACAAAACTGCAAAAACTGCAAAAAAGTTAATCAAATTCGAAAAGTTACCATGTGCAAAGTGTCATCATGGTGAGATTCATCAAAATAATTTTTAATATTTTCAATAGCAATAAGAAAAGGATTCTGATAAAAAGAATCAAGTATTAGATCATCAAAATAATTTTTATGTCTTTCATTAGATTCCTCAATAAAACACAATTTTTCAATAAAATCAGAAGAGTGAACAATAGATATGGGCAAAGTGTCATCATGGTGAGATTCATCAGTGTTTGTAAAATTCAAATCCTTTTCAAATTCCTCATGCACATCATCAAATAATTTGTCAATTTCAAAATTATCATTAAAATCAAAGTGAGATTTTTCAAAATCAGTCCCCTCATACCTTTCATCAAATAATTCATCATCAGAAGAGTCAAAATCAGAATCATAAGAAAAAGAATTAATAGAATTAGAGTTAACCACAAAAGATTTATCATTAATTTCAAAAATATCACCAAAATCACAGTGGGGTTCATTAATGTCTATAATTTTCGAACCTTCATCATGCTCATCAGATTTAACCATATATAAATTTACAACAAAATCAGAATTATCATCAAAAGAAGGTTTTTCAATTTCAATTTCTTCAAACTTTTCCTCAACTAAACTATCAAAGGAATCAATTTTATAATCATCAAAATCAGAGTGAGATTCATGAATATTCACATAAGGCTCAATCTCAAAACAATCATAATCAGTGGGGGAATTTTCTAAATCAAGTCTTTCAGTATCAAACTCAAATAACCAATCTTGTTGCGCAATCTGGTTTTCTAGCAATTCAGAATTAGCAGTCAAAGATTCTTCTTGTAAAGAATTTTGATTAACTAAACTCTTAAGATCCTCAATGTGCTTACTTTGATTTGCCATAATTTTTTTCACACATGCATTCTAAGCTAGATTTTTCAATGTCCTCATAGTATGGCAGAAAAACATGATCATGGCAATCATCATAAAAAGAATTTTGATTTTCCCAACTAGAATAATAATAATCATCATGATAATATGGTAAATTGGGATTTGCATGATTTCTAAATTGACATCATAAGTAAAATGATAAGAAGACTTACAAATATTACATATAACAAGATAAGAGTGGAATTTCGCTATTTCTGCAATAGACATCCCAGAATAATCTTTATGCTAAGAGTGGAATTTCGCTATTTCTACAATAGACATCCCAGAATAATCTTTATGCTCACCTTTTTGCATGTATACCTTACCTCTTTCAGAAGCCCAGGAATTATGATAAAAAGATATTTTTTTTTCTCAAAAAGATAATCCAACACCAATCAAATAAAACCCCTTTTTTTCAAAATATCTAACAAAAATAGAAAATCTAAAACACAAGTAAATTCACAAATTTCAGAAATTCTTAGTTCTGTCACAACTATGAAAATCCAAAACCTGCAAAAAGAAAAAAAAACAAAGTTAAATCTAAAACAAATAAAACCTAGTCTAGCAATACTAACAATTATTTTGATATTAACAAAACTAAGATCCCTAACAACGGCGCCAAAAACTTGATAGGTTTCCGCAAGTGCACGGACTTATCGAAGTAATAAAGAAAGATATCGAACCATAGAGACCTACGTGTTAAATACCAAATAATTATTTTCTTACTAGCTAAGTAAACCGAATATGATGCAATAATCAACGGAAAGAGTGTAAAGTAAATTAGAGAGATAAATATGGGACTAGGGTTTCATCCACCTTGATTTCAATGATTAGATATAAATAAAAGGTCGTCAGCCTAATTTTATCATGATAAAGACTTAATTTACTTCATAAAGGGATCATCTCACTTTCGTGCAGACAATCATGCAGGGACCAATCTTCGCTTTCGCGCAAGACTTATCCTAGGCTAATGATAAGTAAATCATCAATCAATGAACTCAAGGATCACTTTCGTGCATCCGAGTTCTAGGTTGATAATCTCTAGTGGAAACTCAAGCATCACTTTCGTGCATCCGAGCCTCAACACTAGTTTTACTCATGGATCTCCAACGTTCTGATCCTCACTTTCGTGCAAGATCTCCATGTTTGACAAATAGACATCGATCTATAGATTCATGTTATAATTATAGCAATTATTCTACTAGCATAGATCAAGTTGGATCTAACCTAAGGAAGGGTTCCTATTATGCAATTCTAGGATTATGAATTCTCAAGCAATTACCTTTCAGTCAATAGCGAAAATTCTAAAAACATAATTAGTAACATGGATCTATAGAGAGTCTAAGCACAAATAGCACATGAGCAAAATTATCATCATAAAAATATTGTGACGATGATAAAAAATTATCTAATCATTAAAAATCAAAGGGAATTACACCCATGTCCCAAACATATTCAAGCTTGCAGGAAGAAAAAAATACAATAATTCATGGCGATCAGAAATAAAAAATCAAAGGAAAAGAAGGGTTAAGAAAATACAGCACGGCTGTGAAATATTTCACGGCTGTATTTTGTAATTTCAATGATGAATAGTGTCGGCACCTCTTCTTTCTTTGATTTCTCCTCCAATTAATCTCCTTTTGCTCTAAAACCTTTGTGGTGTCTTCCTCTCCTCCCGGCAAAGCTTCTATGAGAAAATAACGGCCGGAGGCGCGAAGCCAAACCCTAACCACTTCTCTGATAATTGCTCTCTCAATACGTGATAAAAGTCCCCCCCCCCCTCCACATCGTGCGTCTTCGCCTCTTTAAGACGAATCCGCAGCAACTCTTGGATTTCAATTTGGAGCTATGGATCAAAAGTTATGGCCCGAGCAAGTTTCAGCCACGGAAAACTCACGATTTTGACTGAAAATTACGGCCGTGTAATACTTTACGGCAGTGCTGTATTTCCATTCTGTGCACCGAAAGTCAAAATTACGGCCCGTAAAATATTTCTCGATGGTGCCATAAAATCGGACGAGTTCTCTGGTCTGGATCGCCTGGGAAATACGGTACAGTAGAATCGTTTACGACCGTGCTGTAAACTCAACAAAGGTTTCTATTCCGAAAGCACTGAAAAATACGGTAGTGTAATTCTTTATGGCGGTGCCATAAAATCACAAAAACTTTCTGTTCGGAAAATCCTCCAAATTACGGCAGTGTTCTGGTTTTACGGTACTATCTGAAATTACGGTACCGTAAACTAGATTACGGCACTGCCGTATTTTGCTGAGTAACTCCGTTTTGCGTGAAATTTCTTGGGTGACCTCCTCTTGATGATGGTAACTCTTTTATGTGTTTGATTTTGCTTGAAAACGCCTTGAAATAATGCCTTTTTACATGAAAACCATGAAAAACTAAAATAAAAGTAGATTTTGCAATATTTGATGAATTAAGCATAAAAATAAGCAAAAAGATCCTCAATTTAGCATGAAAAGATACATAGAATGATACAAAATATACTATATATTTTGGTGTCATCAGCTCTCTAGCATCTCGCTGTGGGTTGCCAAAGCGCCCACATGAGATGTTAGATGCTTAATAGCATCAGAGACATCTTCGTTGTGCTTTTTCTGAGAAACAACGAAACCTTCCAAAAGGAACTCCAAGTTGGACTTTTGAGGCTGATTGAAGTGCCTGGACTCAAAACCTGGTGGCGGCCTATTATTCTACTGAATAAACTACTGAGGAATTTGCCCTTGATTATTCTTGCATGACAAATTGGGGTGATTCCTCTAGTTTGGATTATATGTAACTGAATAATGGTTATTTACCTGCCTTTGGTTGTAGTTATCTAAAGCATTGACATGCTCCTGATAAGAGTCATCCTGTGGTGAAGCTAAAAGTTGACAATCAGTAGAAATATGACCTAAAACACCACAGACCTGACAAGAAACAGAATTAACTGCAACTGAAGGAAAAGTAAAAGAATCTAATTTTTGAGCCAAAGAATCAACCTTTGCAGCTAAAGATGTCAAGGAATCACTATTATACTTACTAATTCCTATCGATGTAATACTCCACTCATTGGACCAATGATTATGATTTATGGCCATGTCCTCAAGTAAGGTTATTGCATCTTCTATATTCTTGCTCATGATAGCTCCCCCAACAGCAGCATCCACCATGAGTTTTGTGCTATAGTCCAATCCACTGAAGGAGATATGGATTAGGACCCACTTCTCAAGCCCATGATGAGGACACATGCGCTGAAGTTCCTTGAAATGATCCCAAGTGTCATAGAGTGATTCTCCTTCTTTTTGTCCAAAGCAAGTTATCATATTCCTCAGCTGAACTATTTTGCTTGGTGAAAAGTATTTAGTCAGAAAAGCACATGAAAGCTCGTCTCATATAATAATCTATCCAGTGGGAAGAGAATATAACTAAGCCCGTGCGTGATCCCTGAGAGAATGGAAATGGTCTTAGTCTTACTGTACCAGAAGATACACCGTTTACCTTAACGGTGTCACAATATTCTAAAAAGACAGCTAGATGAAGGGTAGGATCGAGTATTGGGGAACCCCCAAACAGGTTTTGCTGAACCATAGTCATCAGTGTTGGTTTAAGCTCAAAGTTGTTCACCTCCACATTAGGTCGAACGATGCTAAAATTAAAACCCTGTATGTGAGGTACTGCAAAATCCCTTAGTGACTGATTTGTTCACCATCATACCTTCTTCAGCAACTTTCTTAGTCTAGAACTGTAGTTTTCTTCGAAGGTGAAGGTGCGTTCAATCTCTGGATCTTTAGGAAATAGAGTACCTGTCTTTAAAGCTCAGGGCATACAATGTGTTAATCAATAAAAAAAACTGAAATAACAGAAAATAGCAATAGAAGAAAAACTAAGTAATTGCTAAAATCAAAAGAAAAAAAATACCTAGTCTATAAACTTATCGATTAAATCAATATTGGCTGGCCTAATCCCCGGTAATGGCGCCAAAAACTTGATTTGTCTGCAAGTGCACAGATTTATCGAAGTAAAAAAAATTATTGTTCCCAATCAGGATCTGGCGGTCAAGTACCAATTATACGACTCGTTTATATCTAAGCGATTCAAGTTGTGATTTTGTGTGAACTTCTAAGTATGAAAAGTAGCAGAGGGTACATCAAGGACAAAAATCAGTTTTTAGAAGGTCGGGACTCGGGGTTTCACCACATTGACAATTATGAATTTGATAAAAATCAATCTTTGAATAGAAATATTATAGTAATGAAAGAGATTTTCCTAAGGTACAAATTACCTCCTCCCGAAGCGTAATATCATAGCAATTCAAACAATTAAAATAAAGAAATAAGAATCTAACCTAATTTCTTAGGGTGAATTCCTATCAATCAATTTTAGGGTTCCAAGTTCTCAAGCAAATCACCTTTCGGTCCTTATTGCGAAAACTCTAAATCATGATGACAAAAAGTAAACTAAGGAGAATCTTAAAGCGATAATCGCATAGGCAAAATCCTTGATTTCTCCTCCAATTCGTCTTCTTTCACTCTGAAACTTCTGGGATGTTGTCTCCTCCTCCAGACGAAGCTTATGTATGAAAATCACGGCCGGAGATGCCCTGGATTGGTCGTGGCGGCGGAACCCTAGGTGGCGGCGTGGATTGCGATTTCTCTCTCAACAATCGATCAAATTTGGGGCTTTTTGTCTCTTCGTGTTATCCACGTCAAAAACTCCCCCTTTTCCTTTTACGGTTTTTAGTTTAAGGCCTTGGATTGTCCACAATCTTCTCCTCAAAAATCGGGCTTCAAAATTGACCTCGGAGTCGCGTTCAAAAGTAGAAATACGGCAGTGTAATATTTTCACGGCACTGCCGTAAAATCGGTCGCATTCTCTTATCTATTTTTGTCTGAAAAATATGGCACCGTAATATGGTTCACGGCACTGCCGTAAAATCGGCTGAACTCTATGCTCGAAAATGTCCGGAAATTACGCCCCGTAAAATGGTTTACGGCCGTGCTGTAATTTCTAGAAGTGTCTCTGGTCTGAATCGCTCCAAAATACGGCCCGTGTCAAAGATTACGGCAGTGCCGTAATTTTGGTGGATATCTCTGTTCGGAACGTCTGGAAAATACGGCCCGTGTCAAAGTTTATGGCAGTGCCATAATTTCAGCAGTTGTTTCTGTCCTGAAGTGCTCCAAAATACGGCCCGTGTAATTCTTTACGGCAGTGCCATATTTTCAGGAAAATCTTCTGATTGGAAAAACTCTCCAAATTACGGAAGTGCTCTGATATTACGGTAGCACGTAAAAATACGATACCGTCATATAGATTACGGCACTGTCGTATTTTGGATTGTTACTCTGAATTGCGTGGAATTTGTTGTGTGAACTCCTCTTGATGATGGTAACTCTTCCATGTATTTAATTTTGCTCGAAAATGCCTCAAAATATGCCTTTTTGACCTGAAAATCACCAAAAACCAAAATAGAAGTAGATTTTGCAATATCTGGTAAATTTATCATAAAAATAAGCAAAAAATCTTCAATTGAGCATGAAAAGATATATGAAATGATACAAAATATAATATATATTTTGGTGTCATCAGCCGCCACCTGGGATGCTCGCTGGAGGAAGAAATAAGGTCGCCGCCGCCGTTGGATGAACAAGAAGCATCGGCGTCTCTTCCTGATGCCGCCGGACACACGCGCTCGCTGCTGTCGAAGGACACGAAGGCAGGAGACGCGAGCACGAGAAGGGAAAAAAATAGAGGGGAGCAGTGGCTTCAAGGGAAAAGGATTAAGGGGAAAAATAGGTTTAGGGCAAAATAAATTTGGATTAGGGAAAGGTTTAGGGATTATTTATAGATTTTTCTAAAAATTTCAAAATTTAAATAAAATTAATAAATTAATAAAAATGAAGGTATAACATCTCCCACCTTCACCATCAACTTAAATGGGCAAGACGTGGGTTACTTCAAAGGCACCAGGGGTTTGTGACAAGGTTGCCCCATGTCTCCTTACCTCTTCCTCCTCGTTATGCAGTATCTCACGAACCTGCTCCATGAACAACTCCGAGGGGGCATCTCCGTCCCCATGAAAAATGCAGAAAGTTGGGGATCACTCATCTCTAATTTGCCGACGACATGATCATCTTCTGTGAGCCCTCCGTAAATTTCGCCCATACTATAGTTAGCGCTTTGCAAATCTTCTACCAGAATACGGGTCTGAGAATTAACAAGGCCAAATCACAAGTTTTTTTCTCAGCGACATGCCACCCCCATAATCCTCTCTATTCTTGGGATTCCAAAAGGTGACTTGCCCTTCCGGTACTTAGGCATACCAATCACAAGTAAGCAAATAAAGGCAGCGGATTACATGCCCCTAATTGAGAAACTGACCAAATATCTCACTGCTTGGAAAGCGCAAAAATTATCTTATGCGGGGTGGGTTGAGCTGATGAAATCAATATGCTATGGCAACCTAAACTTCTGGTGCAGCGCCCTTAAATTGCCAGCGTGGGGGGGGGGGTGATCATAAAGATAAATTCCATTCTTGCACATTTCCTCTAGTCAAGGGGGCATAACAAAGGTATTGCAAAAGTTGCGTGGTGCAATGTTACCAAGCCCACGCGCCTTAGTGGGACTGGTCTGCCAGACCTTGGGAAGCTAAACTTGGCTTTCCTCATGTGCCATAGTTGGAGTGTCGTGACCGATAAGAACTCGCTCTGGGTCAAATGGATTCATAAGAGGTATTTGCATTCTGACACCATATGGTCAGTTAAGCTGACGGGTCACGCTCCTTGGGCCATTCGAAATATTTTATCAGCTAGGGACCATTGTAAGAGGATGATGGGCTTCAAGATAGCGAACGGCCTCCTCTATTCATCTATGGCTACACCCATGGTTTGAGTCCAGAATATTGCTCGACCTAGTAGAAGACACCAGATTCGAAAACCCCCTGGGGAGGGAAACGCACCTTGACTCCTTGATTGTTAATGGTAGGTAGGAGATCCCTATTCCGAGATCCCACAGGCTGCTTGATGTGTTTGGAGCCTTCCCGCAGATCCCAATCCATCAACGTCAAAGTGAGGATCAAATCTACTGGAGAATGACTACTCACGAGGCCTTCACAATCAAATCAGACTACGAAGGACTCTTTCATGCAAACACTGGGCACTAGAATGATATAGTCTGGTTTAAAGGCAAGATCCCATGCTACTCTTTCTTCATGTGGATGCTATGTCTAGAGCGGTTAAGCACCCGCCAATGGCTTTTTGATTGGGGAATTGTGCCGGATCCAACCTGCATCCTCTACAAATCCTACCCAAAAACCATAAACCACCTTTTTTTTTCAACTATGAAGTTGTTGCTGATCTATGGGGGCGGGTAAAGAGAGGTTGTGGCATTACTTTTGTGGGGAGCACTTGGGCTAACACCCTTGGCCGGCTGTCGCACCAATGGGGACAGGGGATAGATTATAAGTTATACGTCAAAAAGCTAATTTTTACCGGGGCAGCCTATTACATTTGGAGATTCAGAAATATGACACTATTTGGTTCGCGGGAAAGGGGGATTCTGGACTTCTATAAGCTCTTGGTCTCTGATGTCAAAACCAAGATAATGAGCCGTGTTAGGGGGGAGAATTTGAACATGGAGATCCTGAACTACATGCGCTCCTGGGAGACCTCTTAATGAGGAGTTGTGCCCTTGTACTGTTCTGCCTATGTTTATGCTTTGGGCTCTGGTTTTTCTGCCTATGATCCTCTTTCGCTCCTAATGTTTCGAGAGATCTGCATTTTTGCATCCTTATCCTTCCTGCCACATGTTGTTGCTATTGATCTTCATTGTTGTTCACTCGCCCACAAGAGGGCTTGGCCTTACCTGCAGGTATGGGGTCGTTTTGTATGGTGGACGTCTCCCTGCTACTTCACGCAAGGTGGCTCCATTGAGGGGCTTCCTAGATGGTTACAGGAAGCACAAATCCTCTCCAGGATGATCCATGGCATGGCGGAAGAGTGGGGTCTAGGCTGGCCTTTTCTTACGTGTATCTCCATGATGGTTGGCGGCAGTAGGGCTGTTATCCATATTTGGTAAGAGTGCTGTCCAAAACCAAAGGCCACAGCGAAAAGGCAATAATAATGTCTTGCATCTACAGTGTGGTTGGAATGTAAAATGTTGAATGGGTGTTGGATCGAACTGTTTTCCACTCTCCTTTTCTTTTTGATTTGGTTTTGGGGGATAGAAACATATAGCACAGGCTCCTCCCCGCATCAGATATTATAGGGGAGACTCTGTCAAAATTTTCTTTGGGGTTCTGAAAGGATGAAAGGAGTTGGAGTGATGGTACACAATCTATATATATATATATTAGATTATATAAAATCGCATTCTTGCCATTGGCAAAAAAAAAGAATTATACTTAAGATACCAGTGTAGCAAATGTCTCTAGGAAAGCTATAAATTCTGCTTACAAACCCAAAATTGTTTACCAAATACCCAAAGAAGTTTTAAAAAATCTGCCTGTAACACCAAGACATAACACCATAGAATAAATAGTAAGAACATATATAAAATGGATAGTAGCATAGTAAAAGAAAACATAGTGGCGTTTAGCACATGGAAGCATAGTAATTTAACAGTAAAAGCATTAAACTATGAATAGGATATTGAAACATATGGCTCTGAATTGAAAGCGTGGACTAAATCAAATTAAGTAGAAACTAAGAACAAATAAATGCATGGTGAAGGGGTCCCTGGGGAGAGTGAGCTTTTCCCTTTACCTGGTGGAAAGTTGAAGAGTCCTTGTTGTTTGCTTCTTTAATTTTTTTTGTCCTTGAAGTCTTCTCTCCTTGAGAATTTCTTAGAACATTTTAAAATACCTACAGAAATGTACTCATACTAAGAAAAGTTTCTTAGAGAAACAGCTAGAGCTGCATGAGAAGCATATAAAAGAGAATATCCATAAGACATTATAAGAGACAGAATTAGGAGCAAATCCCAATAACTTTACAAATAAAATTCAACTATTAACCAAACACTGGATTTAATAAACAATAGCAAGAGGCTATTAGAAAGTTAGAGAATATAGATAATAAAAAGAAAGAATCCAAAAAAGATAGTAGATACACAAGTCCAAGCCAATGGTACCCAAATACAAGAAAAATTACACTAAGACATGGAAAAGTTAAATGAGTAATTTTCTTATTTACAAATAAATACAGATCTAGTGAAGAAACCAAAAAAGCCATCAACCTCTGAACGTACTTAAGGATTGCGCCCCATCCTTTTTCACATCCGTCTATTTCAATTATTAGGTAATCTGAGTCTAAAGGTAGTTCTAATCTTGGTATACATGTAATGGCATTTTTTATTTTTTCTATTTTTTGGGCATTAAGAGTTTAAAAAAGAAAATTAGAAAATAGTCTATCAAAAATTAATCAAATAATATGACAATTAAACAAAACCGAGATCAAAACCAGATAAATTTAGAAGAATTAAAAAATCAGAACCTAATTGAGCAAAACCAAGAACTAAGAAGAGACATGGAATATATACAAATTATAATCTTATTATGTCAACTTTGTAAACAATTAATACAAGTAAATAAAACCTTAAAGAAAAAGAAATTAAGCCACAATAATAAACATAGGGATAATAATAAGGGTAATGGACAAGAAAAGTTGTTATAGAAAGTTGTTCGTCCAAAAGAGAAACAAAGGAAGAATTATAAATGTGATACACTTTAAAGATCGAATTATAAATGTTGGATATTGACTAAGCTTTCATAAGGTATATCTTTAATATATCTTCATTTTGACTTTTGAGATAATCTTGGTTATCATGTATTTTATCAATAACTAGTTGCAACAGTTTTAATAAAATATTATCAAATCTTCCTTAGTTAATTATCCCCACAATGCATTTATACTGATAAGAAAAAGACGAAAACTATCTAAAGCATATATGATTGCTAATATCTCAAATCAATACTTGAAGTCAAAGATTTTTTCTCTAAATTACCCGCTACTATATCTATAAATTTCTTCTTAAATTTTTGGCACATATTTGTTTGGTTTTCTCTTAAGGACTACGCCCCATTTGGCAGATAAAAATGCATCCTAAAAGCATTGAATGGATAGCATTTACTTGCCCATTAGGACATTTTGAATGGCTAGTAATGTAATTTGGACTTAAAAATGCACCTAGTATATTCCAACGAAAAATGGATGAGTGCTATAATAAGTATAGATCATTTGTATGCATATATATAGATGATATTTTAGTATTTTCAAAAAATAAAGAGGTACACGTTAGTCATCTTAAAATGGTGTTAAGTGAATTCTTAAAATATGGAATTGTAATTGGTGGAAAGAAAGCACAATTTTTTAAACAACATTGTTCTTACTATTCACATCACTATTAGGTCCACATGCTTCAATTAGACATCAGATACATATGAGAATTTATATTAGTAAAGGATATTAGATCCACATGAGAAATTATTGTAGTAAAAGAGATAAGTATAAAATAAACAAGTTCATATATGATACTAGTCAAACTATTAAAGAACATAAGAATTAAGAAGATATAGAATAAGATTCCTTTATATTAAGATGTCAACAGAGTAAAGACCAGATAATTCATCTTAAAAATAAAATAAAAAGGCTAAATGAAAACATTAATGAATTAAATAGTAATATTAATAAATTTAAAGAAGAGACTAACAATCCATTATCTCGAAGTAAAAACCCCGAAGATTTAAGGTTTAAACTTTTAGAAAAAAGGAAAATTAGAAAATAGAAAATGAATAGTTATTTTACAAAAGCTGAAAGAGTTCAGTTAAGTAAATTCATATTTAACATAAGTAAATCTTGATTTGTTGTAGATCTTGATCTTAATCAAGATTTCAATATTGATCTTACGATCTTCTTATTTATTTTGCTTTTAATCTTCATTTTAAACCCGATTTTGATCTTATTTTTAATCTAGGTCTTCAATCTTGTTATTGATATTGATTTTCATCTTATCATAATGAGGATCTTGATCTTAATTTTTATCTCTATTTGCTCTTGATCATATTCTCAATCAAAATTTTAACATTGATCTAGTTCTCGATAATGTTATTGATCTTAATTTTGATCTCGATTTTAATCTAAATTTCAATCTTGATCTTATAATCTTCATCTTTAACGTGCTTTTTAATCTTAATGTTAAACTCAATTTTGATCTTTTTTGTAATCTTGATCTTCAATGTTGATATTAATATTAATATAGATCTTGATCTTATCACGATGAGGATCTTGATCTTGGTTATGATCTCTATTTGTTCTTGATTAAATTCACAATCTTAATTTTAACATTGATCTTGTTCTTGATCATGAGTTTGATCTTGAAGTTGATCTTGATTTTGATCTAGATTTCAATTTTGATCTTACGATCTTCATGTTTATCTTGCTTTTAATCTTCATCTTAAATATGCAGAACTTCATCTTGATTATGATCTTGATCTTTATCAAGATCTTGATCATATTCTCAATCTTAATTTTAATATTGATCTTATTCTTGATGATAATCTCGATCTTAATCAAGATTTTTTTTTTTTTTTTGCCGAAGGCAAGAAGGAGATTTTGTATAATAAATAGAAAGTATGTTACAAGGTATATACAGGCACTTGCACTCATTCCTCAACCTTGATCTTATGATTTTGTATAATAAATAGAAAGTATCTTAATCAAGATTTCAATCTAAATCTTATGATTTTCTTATTTATCTTGCATTTCACCTTCATTTTAAACTCGATTTTGATCTAATTTGTAATCTTAGTCTTCAATCTTGATTTTGATAATCATCTTGATCTTATCATCATGAGCATCTTGATCTTGATTATGATCTCTATTTGATCATGATCCTCATCAAGATCTTGATCATATTCTCAATACTAATTTTTACATTGATCTTATTCATGATCTTGATTTGACGTAGATCTCGATCTTAATCTAGATTTCAATATTGATCTTATGATTTTCTTATTTATCTTGCTTTTAATCTTTATTTTAAACTTGATTTTGAACTTATTTTTAATCTTGGTCTTCAATCTTGTTATTGATATTGATCATGATCCTATCATAATGAGGATCTTGATATTAATTATTATCTCTATTTGATCTTGATCCTCATCAAGATTTTGATCATATTCTCAATCTAAATTTTAACGTTGATCTTGTTTTTGATAATTATCTTGATCTTGAAGTAGATCTCAATCTTAATATAGATTTCAATCTTCATCTTATGATCTTCTTATTTTTCTTGCTTTTAATATTCATTTTAAACTCTATTTAGATCTTACTTGTAATCTTGATCTTCAATCTTTATATCTCTATTTGATCATGATCTTCATCATACTCTAAATCTTAATTTTAACATTGATCTTGTTCATGATCATGATCTTGATCATGTTGGTGATCTCGATCTTAATCTAGATTATAATCTTAATCTTATGACCTCCTTATTTTTCTTGCTTTTAATATTTGGTTTAAACTCTATTTTGATCTTATTAGTAATCTCGGTCTTCAATCATAAACGGAATTAAATTTAACGATCTTATCATTGTTCGAATATGATTAAAGTTTCGCTCGTGTTAAGAGCTTATAACTTTTGGTAAATTGTCAACTATAATAGGAATTGAAATTCACAATCTAACCATAGTTTGAAAGAGATCAAATTTTCGCTAGTGTTAGGAGCATACAATTTTTGGTAAATTGTCAACTATAAAAAGAATTGAAATTCACGATCTTATCACGTTCGAATAAGGTCGAATTTTTTCTCATATTAAAAGCTTAATTTTTGGTAAATTTTCAACCATAAAATGAATTGAAATTCACTATCTCATCACCCTTAGAAAAAGAGCTAATTTTCAAGAGTGTTAGGAGTATATAATTTTTAGTAAATTGTACACAAGAAACAGAATTGAAATTTACTATCTTATCACCATTCGAATATGATCAAAGTTTCGCTTGTGTCAGGATCTTATAATTTTTGGTAAATTATCAACTATAATAAAAATTGAAATTCACGATATAATCAGAGTTCTAATGAGATTAAATTTTTGCTAGTGTGGAGCATACAACTTTTGGTAAATTGTCAAATAAAAATGGAATTAAAATTTACGATTTTATCATTATTCGAACAAGATAAAATTTTCACTAGTATCTGGGTTTTTCAATTTTTAGTAAATTGTCAACTAAAAATGTAATTAAATTTCATGTTCTTATCATCGTTTAAATAAGATCAAATTTTTGTTGGTGTTAGGAGTATACAATTTTTGGTTAATTGTCTATAATAAACAGAATTAAAATTCATGATCTTATCACCGTTCGAATAAGATTGAAGTTTCGCTCCTGTTATGAGCTTATAATTTTTGGGAAATTGTCAACTATATTAGGAATTGAAATTCACGATCTAAGCAAAGTTCGAATAAGATCAAATTTTTGCTGGTGTTAGGAGTTTACACATTTTGCAAATTATCAACTATAAATAGAATTAAAATTCACGATCTTATCACCATTCGAATAAGATTAAATTTTCGATAGTGCTAGGACCTTATAATTTTTTAAAAAATTATCAACTATAATCGGAATTAAATTTCATGAACTTATCACCGTTCGAATAAGATCGAATTTTCGCTCATGTTAGGAGTATACAATTTTTGATAAATTGTCAAACATAAATAGAATTGAAATTCATGATCTTATCACCGTTTAAGATAAAATTTTTGTTTGTATTTGGAGCTTATTATTTTTGGTAAATTATAAACCATAAATAGAATTGAAATTCACAATCTTATTACTGTTCGAATAAGATCGAATTTTCGCTCATGTTAGAAGCTTATAATTTTTGGCAAATTGTCAACCACAAAAGAATTAAAATTCACGATCTTATCACCGTTCTACTAAGATCAAATTTCAGCTTGTGTTTGAGGCTTATAATTTTTAGTAAATTTTCAACCATAAGTAGAATTGAAATTCACGATTCTATCACCGTTTGAACAAGATCGAATTTTCACTCGTGTTAAGAACTTATAATTTTTGGTAAATTGTTAACTATTAAAGGATGAAATTCATGATTTTATCACGTTCGAATAAGATCGAATTTTCGCTCATGTAAGAAGTATACAGTTTTTGGTAAATGGAATTTAAATTCACAATCTTATTATCGTTCAAATAAAGATCAAATTTCAACTTGTGTTTGAAGCTTACAATTTTTGGTAAATTTTCATCCATAAATGGAATTGAATTTTACGATCTTATCACCGTTTGAATAAAATTGAATTTCCTCACGTGTAAGTAACTTACAAGTTTTAGTAAATTGTCAACCATAATAAAATCTATTTTTCGTTTGTGTTAGAAGTATACAATTTTCAGTAAATTATCAACCATAAACAAAATTAAAATTCATAATCTTATCACCATTCAAATAAGATCTAATTTTTGCTCATGTTAGGAGGTTACAATTCTTGGTAAATTTTCAACCATAAATAAAATTAAAATCATGATCTTATCACCGTTCGAGTAAGATCGAATTTTCGCTCATGTTAAGAGCTTACAATTTTTAGTAAATTATCAATCATAAACGGAATTGAAACTCACTATCTTGTCACCGTTTGAATACGATCGAATTTCCTCACATATAAGGAGTTTACAATTTTTGATAAATTGTCAACTATAAACAATATTAAAATCTTATCACCGTTCGAATATGATTGAAGTTTCGCTTGTTAGTGTATATGCCCTTGGACACGTTGTTGGTCCATCTTGTACTACTTGACATTGATATTTAATATATCATTCTGGCATTGTTGTTATTATGCTATGTTTACATGTGCGATGGATAATAATGTCCCTGGAGACAGATTGTATCTGTGCTCAAACGGTGTGTCTCCAGTCGAGTACCTGAGTGGATATGAGACAGCTCTAGTACATGTGAGACTGGTATATGAGTTGGTTAGGCACGGGGTACTAACGCAGGCATATGTATATATCAGTGGTGGATATACTGGACTGACCCGCTGTGAGGCTCTAACTTGGTGTCATGAGTTAAGCTCACAAGTGACAGGAGATGCATTGATCCCTTGACTTGAGGTCATTGACTCTTCTATATGGTTAGGGATATGCTTTGATACAACCTAACGCATCGCCGTAGCAGGGAGGTCATAACGGTTGCCATTGGGTATGTCACAACTCATATAAGAAGATCAATGGACAGACATAGGATTTGCCCCTTCCTGCGGGAAGCATGATATCCACAGGGCCCCCCTATGGTTGCATGACTAAAAGTGTGTGGTCATACCCAAGTGAAAGCCTGATTTAGTCATGACCAGAGATTGGATGAAAACAAAGTGGAGACACACTTTGTCCAATCGGATATTAGTTTGGCAAAGAGACTGTAATGCATCAGTATCTTGTTGCGATGATGGGGATGTCGATGCTGATATCCATTCTGAAGACTTGGGTAGCAGCGATGCACTTCTAGGTGTCACTCACTGCTTGTGATGACCTGAGTTCATCACTACCAATGTCAGAGGAACCTACAGGGTAGCACAACTTGAAACTCGGGTTTTCGTATTGATCGGGTAGCCTAATGATCGAGTAATTGGATAACTCGGATCTTTTTGGGAGAATTCATCGGCGCCATTATGCCTAATGAGATAGAAGGGACTTATTGGAGCTAACTTCATTTTTGAGCCTGTTGGGCCTAATGGGCCAAGTGGGGCCTAGTGGACTAAATAGGCCAATTGGGCCAAATAGGCTAAATGAAGTCTAGCATGGAGCATGGACCAATGGGCCTCCAAGCCCAATGGGTGTGAAGCCCAGTTGGGGCGTGAGGCCTAATGGGCCATGACAATAAGTTGCATGGGCCCAATAGACATCATGGTAAATTAAATCATGTATTTAATTCTGAAAATTAATTCTGTATGTAATTCTGCATTTAATTATGTGATTAATTGTGAATTTAATTCTGAATTTGAAGAGTCACGTTATTAATGACCATTATGAAACTTTAATTTAGAGTTTTAATTGGGTCATTATAAGACTTAATTCAGAGTTTAAATTCTATAATTAATTCTGAATTTAATTCTATAATTAATGATGAACTTAATGCAGACATTAATTTTAAATTTATTTCAAAATACCAGAGGTTATCGTGATTTCTATAAAAAGGCTAGGAGGGTTGTGAGGAAAAATGTTACTCTCTCGGAGATTTCATTCGCAAGCTTGGAGCTTGGCGTTTTCTTTCTTCCTCCTTCTCCTCTTGGTGTCTGCAAGGATGGACCTTGGCAATGACTTCCATACTACCCTCTCATCTTGGCACCTTCTTGAGGAGGACTCCCAAAAACGTGGATCTTCTTCCCGAGGCTAGCACCGGGAGTGGAAGAAGAGAACTCGAGCGTCAGTTGTGTGCGAGACTACAGAGAGCGAACATTTGGGCGCCTGCATTGCATCCTTTTCTTCGCTTCAAGGTATCATCTCCTACTCACCGTGTCGATTCCCTCGCATGACTCGATCTTCTGGGTTTTTGGGACTGGCCTATTTTGGGGATTGCTTCCGCTGTGCTTGTTTCTAAAATTTTAAAATCCCCGAGGTTTTCCAATAGTGGTATCAGAGCAACTTGCGAACTCTAACAGTGTTTTATGCTTTTATTGTATGCTCACATGTCATCTGAAATTTTTAAAAAATTTACATATACACAGATTTTTCTTAGTAGGAAAAATTATAAGTTTTTCGTTCCTAACATCAATTCGATCTCTTTGGTTTTTCAATTTCTTCGCATGGTGGGATAGACCCATATGTGAGAGAATTAATTTCTCCCCACGCATGTAGGATACACCTACTGTGTGGGACTTATCAAGATTATGGGGCATGGTAATTGTCCTAATCCTTGGCAGGTTAAGGATTGCAAGGGTGGGCGGCAAGCATGCTTGGAGCATGCATGCGCCACTTGTAGACTCCTGAGAGAAACGAAAGATCCTAGATTTGCGAAGCGACGTTGAGGTTGAAAGACATGTTTTCTAAGAAACTAAAATCGAAGTTTATGATTTCTTGGGCATATAGAAAAGCATGAAATGACTGTGCATCGTGTTGTGGTCATAGTCAAGCCTCTTATATACCTGTGATGTATTTTTGTGTGGCCTGTGTGCCGCCTTTTTCTTTTTGTTTTGTAAACGCACAAAGAATATTAGGGGTGCATCCCTCATGGAGCTTACATCTTGACGCCTGAACCATGATGACGCATCTTGCTTGGTGGCGCAAATATGGGCTTGACCGAACCATAGGATTCGTGAGCTATCCCTCTTGGCACAAGCATGATGGCACATCATGCATGGAGGAGCCATCAAGGTCGCCAATCCCTAGGATTTATGTGTTATGCCTTGGTGTAAAGGACCTTGGAGCCGCACTTGAAGATATTGCTTAGAGGCGGATAGGTTAGGTCTTGTCGGGGCTTGTCACCTAGGTCAAGCATTGAACATCCTTTGGCATGTGATGGTTCAATGTGTTGATTAGGATATGACCACATCGCTTGTTTACTGATAGCCCTAAAGTTATTTGGAGTTTTCCTTGGACTAATCCTCGGCGCAAAAAATTAATCGGTATCCGCAAGTGCATGGATTTATCGAAGTAATAAAAATATCGAACCACAGACACCTTATTGTTAAGTACCAAATATTTGTTTTCTTACTAGCACAGCAAATCGAATATGATGCAAAGCAATGATGGAAAACACACGAGAAGGATAATCAGAGAGATAAATTGGGACTAGGGTTTCATCCATCTTGATTTCAATGATTAGATATGAATAAAAGATCGTCAGCCGAATTCTATTATGATAAAGACATAATTTACTTCATAAAGGTATTGTCTCACTTTCGTGTAGACAATCATGCAGGGATCGATCCTCACTTTCAAGCAAGATCAATCACTAAAATCACAAAATAAGAACTAACTTAATCTCTTACAAAAAGCTCCTAACATGCAATTCTAAGGTTCCAAGTTCTCAAGCAAGTCACCATTCGGTCCTTATTGCGAGAACTCTAAAACATGAATAATAACATCAATCTATGGAGAATCAAAGTACAATTATTCACATAAGTAAAATTATCATCATAAAACTATTCTGACGAAGGTAAAAAGTCATCTAGTCATTAAAAATCAAGTGAATTACTCACCAATGTCCCAAAGTAAGTTTAAGTTATCATAGAGGGAAGATTACAATAATCCATGTTGAAGAAAATCGAAAGGAAGAAGAAAGCGAAATTACGGTACGGCCGTAATCTTCAGCTAACAGCGATGGCACTCGATTTTCTGGTGAATTCTCCTCCGTCTGATCTCCGAACACGTTGAAACTTTAGGTGCACCTTCTCCTCCTCTATGTGTAGCTTCCACTAAAATTTCACGGCCAGAGATACGTTGTATGCTTCCTGGCGGCGAAACCTAGAGCGGCGGCGTGTACGTCGATTTCTCTCTCGGTGGTGGACGAAAATTAGGGCTTTCGCCCTTAGCGTGTTCTCCTCGAAGGAGGCTCTCAGATTGCTTCTTACAGCAACGTATTTAATGGCCTGAATTGATCGCAATCGTCTCCGCAAAAATCAGGCTTCAGAGTTGGCCAGGAAAATCGCACGCAGCGTTGTAATTACGGCCGTAATAGATCTTACGGCAGTGCCGTAATCTTGACAGCAAGTTATCAGATTGAAATCTTATGTAATTACGGTACCGTAACATTCTTTACGGTAATGTCGTAATGTCAACAATCTTTCGGGCGACCCGAATTACGGTACCGTGATAGTTTTGCTCAACAATACGGCAGTGCCGTATTCTTGCCAAATCCTCCTGGTCAGAACTGCTCCAAAATACGGCACCGTAAAGAGGTTTACGGTAGTGCCGTAATCATATGAAATTGTCTGCCTGGAAAAACTGCAAATTATGATACCGTAAAGATCATGTTGAGGGTGCCGTAATTTACTCTGAAGCTCCAAATCTTCTGAAATTTGATATGTGATCTCCTTTTGATTGTGACTTTAATTATACACTTGGATTGCTCGAAATCGACTGAAAAACATGCCTTTTTGCCTGAAAATCATTAAAAACAGAAAAGAATGCAGATTCCGCAAATATTGATAAAAAGGAGCATAAAAAGAAGCAAAGTCTATGAATACGACATAAAAAAATATATAAAATTGCATGAAATTTACTATGAATTTCGGTGTCATTAAACACATAAGGCTCAAACTTTGTCTGTCCTCAAGCAAATAAATAAAATAAAAAACAATGCTATGGAAAATATACCTTCTTATGAAAAAATAAATTTCTAAAATATAATCACTCCTGAAATATTCCACCAACTTTTTGCACAAAATTTCAGATAAATGCATCGTCCTCTGAAATCAATCCTTAAGACTCACAACTTTGATCAAATAAAATTTTGCAACTCGTATAATAAAAAAAATCTTAGTCTCATAATTTCACCTTTATTTCAGTTTAGATCTATCATACCTTTGTTTACAGGAATTAAGTCTCCAAGATCTTTTTCCACATTTAATTTTTCATATTTTTTTTTCTTTTATTTTTGCATAGGTGGCATGCACCCATATATATTTTTTTTTTAGACTTCAACTCTTGTCTTAGATACCACTGTTAATTTTACACAATGTCAAGTAGAGGACTCATGTTCTTTTTCTCTCCTTTTTTATAGACTTCAACTCATCTCTTAGGTACCAATGTCAATTTTACACAATACCAAGTAGGGGAGTCTCTCACTATTTTTGTGGATCATGGATTCTTCCTTCCCAACAAATAGTAAGATAGACCAAACATCAACTAGGTTAATCAATTGACATCAATTAAAAATTACACTCATATGCTCATTTTATTCAAGAAAGATGTTTCACCCTTAGATTGCATTCATCAAACATACCTACCCAAAACCATATGCATCAATCAATGAAAAATTTCAACAAATAGATATATATTGAAGAAATAAATTCAGCATAAGAAGTATATTCTCATTCACAGACATGCATGAACATTCATCATCATAGAAGAATTTACACACTACTCATCACATGGATTCAAGTCATAAAAATTGTCTTTAAGCATCAAATATGTCAAAATCAATGAAAAAGGAGTGAAGCATGAAATTCATATAATTAGAAGATGAAAAGTGATATATCCGCATAAATACATAAGGCTCAAACAATACAAAGGATAGAAATTTTAGGAGAAGAAAAGTGTAGACAATCTTATCAAATGATCAAATCACAAAAAAGTGCAAACAATACTCACAAAACAATATAGCAAGCTCCGACCAAAAACACATAAGGCTCAGACCAAAAATAGTGTCGGGGCAAATACTGCAAGGTCCAAAGATGTGTCTTCTGAAAATTTTACCTACACAATTTTTAAGACACATAAGGCTCAGTCAAAAATAGTCTCAAAAAAAATAATAATGATAAAAATAATTTTCTCAATGGAGAATCAGAAATGTCGTCGGAGGTCTGAAGAGGATGCCGGTGGAAAGAGTTGATGCAGATGAGTAGCAAAGGTGGAACAGATGCTAGCTGAAAAGCTGCTAGCAATGATGATGGTGCCGACAATAGAGTGAGTAATCTATATTGGACTGCTAGATATCATAGTTCTGGAGGTGAAATCGTCAGTCGATGCAAAAGATAGCACTACATAGATAAAAAAAATATTAGAGTCAATAATAAAGATCTTGCTGCAAAAATAAATAAAATCATGGAATAAGAGGCAGCAAAAGAAGTAAGAGTCTGCTGGTGGCATAATCCAGTGTCAACGGCTGGAAACAGTGGTGTCAAAGGCAGATGAAGTGGTAGATTTCTGGATCTGGAGCCAAAAGAAGCTATAACATGTAGAAGCAAGTAGAGCAGCCAGTGAATTTTTTTTATGAAAAGTAGTCATACCCTAGAATAAAATTTAATGATCCAAAAAGAAAATGGACAGAACCATGTAATAGAATGAAACTCGTTTTTTCCAGGCATGTGAAAAATAAAGGATCAAAATCTATCAGGAATTTAGGGTATCAACAGAAAAAAGGCTACTCAGATTACAAAATGAAAAACTGCACAGAATTTAATCAGATTCAAAAGGTTGTCATGTGTCCTAGAATGATCAGAAAATATTTTCATGAAAACAACTAATCCACGAGATAGAACGCCACATGTCCTTTATATTACAAGTGAAAAATTTGGGTTTCAAGTTGTTAAAACAACTTAAAAACTTGCAGCAAGAACGCTAATCAGAATAGTCAAAAGAAAACCGCTGCAGAAATTAATCAGAATCGAAAAGTTGCTATGTGTTTTAGGGTGATCCATGGACTTTAAAATTCAGCAAAAATATCCAGATGATAGACAAAGATGAGTACTTCAATGTTGTGCCAAAGATCAAAAATTTTCCCAACCCAGTTTCTTAAAATCATAACGAGAAAACACCTAATCAGATAAGCAGACTGCAGTTCAAGAATTACGGGCGTAATGTTCTTTACGGCAGTGTTGTAAAGCTATAAAACTCTTGGGTCAAAAATCTGCGAAAATACGGTACCGTGAAACATAATACGGCAGTGCCGTAAAACTCAAAAACTCTTGGGTCAGAAAACGTCACGAATTACGGTACCGTAAAAACCTATACGGTACCGCCGTAATAGACTAAAAACTCTCGGGATGAACTCAGATGAATATTACGGCTCCGTAAAGATGATTAAGGCAGTGCCGTAATTTGTGCAAAATTTCATTTCTCCCGGCAAAAAGAAAAGAAAAATTAATTCTAAAAAAACTAAATAAAAGAAACTAAACTAAGCAAAAGTGTTTAGATTGCCTCCCAAGAAGCGCTATTCTTTTAGGTCATTAGCATGACCAAAAATCAAATCTCATGGTGAAGCAGGTGAATCAGTTCTAAAGTAAATAGCATGTAATTTCTTTCTTTTCCGCTGTCCAAAAAGTTTCGCCACTAATTCAAATATCCAGAATTTCATGTAAACCACAATCACCGTGGCTTTCTTAAATATACAGAATTTAAAATCAAAATTATCAAATCCACTTAAAGAAATCTTTATGATCTTCTTATGTTTATCAAAAAGTAAAATCATCAGTCCTTTCTTCAAATTAATATTTTCAATTGAAATAAGAATAGGACTTTGATCAAAAAATTCGAATATTGGGTCATTAAAATAGTCTTTCTGTCCCAAAATAGATTCTTCAATAAAGCATAGTTTTTCAGATAAATCAGAAGATATGGGTAAAGCATCAGAGTGAGGTTCAACAGTGTTCCAATCATTTTCAAGTTTTTCATGCACTGAATCAATTTCAAAATTACCAATAAAATCAGAGTAAGATTTTCCTAAATCAGTCCTCTCATATCCTTCATCAGAATTAACTATAAACAACATATCATCAAAAGAATTAATTTCATCAAAAGAGGGCTTTTCAATTTCAATTTCCTCAAACTTTTTCACACATAAATCATCAAAAGAATCAATTTTATAATCATCAAAATGAGATTCATTAATGTTCACATAAGGCTCAATCTCAAAACAATCATAATCAGAAGGAGATTTTTCTAAATCAATTTCTTCTTTTTCCAAATCAAACTCAAATAAACAAGCTTGTTGTGCTATCCGGTTTTCTAACATTTCAGTATCAGCACATATATCAATAAGGCAACAATTTATTTGCCTTAGTGTCTCATTTACATCATCATTATGTTTCATCTGGGCTTCCATAAACTGAGCAAACATAGAATCTAAGCTAGAATTTTCAGTATCCTCAAAGTATGGTTCAGAAATAAGATTAGAGCAATCATCATAAAAAGATCTAGAATCATATTGATCATCTTGATGCCATGGTGAATTGGGATATGGAGAAATTAAAATTGGGCAATCAGAGGAATAATGATCAAAATATCCACAAATATCAGATCTAATAGAAGAAACAGAGTGCATATAAGAGTTAAATTGATCTGCAAGATAATTAATTACCTTGTGGCTTGTATATCTCACCTCTTTCAGTTGCTCAAGAGTTGTGATTAAAAGACATTTTCAAATCTATCAAGAATAGAAAGATTATCCAACACCAATAAATCAGAAAAAAATTTATTTTTTTTCAGAATATAAACACAAGCAAATTCACAAATTTAAGAATTCAAAGTTCTGTCACAACTTGTGAAATCCAAAACCTGCAAAAATAGAAAACAAAGTTAAATCTAAAACAAATAAAACTTAGATTAGCAATACTCAAAACTATTTTGATATTAAAAAAACTAAGATCCCCGGCAACGGCGCCAAAAACTTGATAGCCCCAAAGTTGTTTGGCGTTTTCCTTGGAATAATCTTCGGCGCCAAAAACTTGATGGGTATCCGCAAGTGCACAGATTTATCGAAGTAATAAAAATATCGAACCACAAAGACCTTATTGTTAAGTATCAAATATTTGTTGTCTTACTAGCTAAGCAAATCGAATATGATGCAAAGCAATGATGGAAAACACACGAGAAGGATAATCAGAGAGATAAACTGGGACTAGGGTTTCATCCACCTTGATTTCAATGATTAGATATGAATAAAAGGTCGTCAGCCTAATTTTATTATGATAAAGACATAATTTACTTCATAAAGGTATTGTCTCACTTTCGTGCAGACAATCATGCAGGGACCGATCCTTACTTTCATGCAAGATTTATCCCAAGCTGTAAACCATCAACTTAGAATTCAAGGATCACTCTCGTGCATCCGAATTCTAAGTTGATTATCTCAAGTGGAATCTCAAGGATCACTTTCGTGCATCTGAGTCTCAACACAGGTTCTACTTTGGATTTTCCGACGACTCGATCCTCACTTTCATGCAAGATCAAATCTAGTCTAATACAATAACTCAACCATAGATTCAAATTATCAACATAACAATAAAATTATTAAAATCACAAAATAAGAACTAACTTAATCTCTTACAAAAATCTCCTAACATGCAACTCTAGGGTTCCAAGTTCTCAAGCAAGTCACCTTTCGGTCCCTATTGCGAGAACTCTAAAACATGAATAATAACATCAATCTATGGAGAATCAAAGTACAATTATTCACATAAGTAAAATTATCATCATAAAACTATTCTGACGAAAGTAAAAAAGTCATCTAGTCATTAAAAATCAAGTGAATTACTCCCCAATGTCCCAAAGTAAGTTTAAGTTATCATAGAAGGAATTTACAATAATCCATGTTGAAGAAAAACGAAAGGAAGAAGAAAGCGAAATTACGGTACGGCCGTAAAGATGTTTACGGCTGTAATCTGTAGCGAACAGTAGTGGCGCTCAGTTTTCTGGTGATTTCTCCTCCGTCTGATCTCCGATCACATTGAAACTTCAGGTGCACCTTCTCCTCCTCTATGCGTAGCTTCCACTCAAATTTCACGGCCGGAGATGCGCTGTATGCTTCCCGGCGGCGAAACCTAGAGCGGCGGCGTGTACGTCGATTTCTCTCTCGGTGGTGGACAAAAATTAGGGCTTTTGCCCTTGGTGTGTTCTCCTCGAAGGAGGCTCTCTGATTGCTTCTTACAGCAACATATTTAATGGCCAAGATCGATAGCAATCATCTCCGCAAAAATTGGTCTTCAAAGTTGACCAGGAAAATCGCGAGCAGCATTATAATTACGGCCGTAATAGATCTTACGGCAATGCCGTAATCTTGACAGCAAGTTCTCGGATTGAAATCTTTTGTAATTATGGTACCTAACATTCTTTACGGTAGTGTCGTAATGTCAACAATCTTTCGGGCGACCCGAATTACAGTACTGTGATAGTTTTGCTCAACAATACGGCAGTGTCGTATTCTTGCCAAATCCTCCTGGTCAGAACCGCTCCAAAATACGGCACCGTAAAGAGGTTTACGGTAGTGTCGTAATCATAAGAAATTCTCTGCCCGGAAAAACTACAAATTACGATACCGTAAAGATCATATTGGGGGTGTCGTAATTTACTCTGAAGCTCCAAATCTTATGAAATTTAATGTGTGATCTCCTTTTGATGTTGTGACTTTAATTATACACTTGGATTGCTCGAAATCGACTAAAAAAATGTCTTTTTGCCTAAAAATCAATAAAAACAGAAAAGAGTATAGATTCCGCAAATATTGATAGAAAGGGGCATAAAAATAAGCAAAGTCTATGAATACGACACAAAAAGATATATAAAATAGCATGAAATTTACTATGAATTTCAGTGTCATCATTTACTGCTTTCGATATCTGCAAAAAGCATGCCTGGATGTGTTTTATCGTTCTGTTATCACAATAAGATTGCATGCTTGTAATGTTACACAAAAGATAAAACTGAGTATGAGACCTCAAAAACCCTCAAAACAATATCAAGTATGTAGCCTTCAGACGCGTAGCCCCCGTCAAGCTATCGATCAGTGGTGTTGTGCACTGTTTTCCACCCTTGTGGGACACACCTACTTATCTTTAGAAGGCATGTGATGGCAATGGTTTCCCCAGTCTAGTTAAAAACCTGGGCATGCCTTCGCAAGGAAACTGTTGGCCCCGGGCATAACGGTCAGGTTAGACTTGGCTAGTTTTTCATATGTGGTGGCCACATGATGGAACTCTAGAGACGGCCTCGAGAGGTTAGGGTTTTGTGTTGTTCCAGCCCTAGCTGAGCACAAAATGCTTGAACTGTCTTAAGAAGGAGAATTGCCAGGGTGCAATCGGCCGGCATGCCCACCATAAGAAGCATGAGTCAATTTGTGCATCTCATCCCACCCTCGTGGGACGCGAAGCCTCATGTGGAATAAGGATCTCATCTCACTAGGAAATCTTGGATTTCCCGATTGACCTTGTGGGTTGTCAATTCGATTAAAATAGTGGGAGTCATGCTCATTTAATGCAAGTCCAGATTAAATGATTCGAAGTAGTACTAATCTGCTATCTTGGTTGTTGTAGATCAATGGCTACGAACAATAGCAGATGGTCACTGCGATCTATCCTGGAAAGGGATAAGTTAGTTGGATTCAACTTTATGGACCGGTATCGGAACTTAAGGATGGTCCTCAAGCTCAAAAGGAAGCTATATGTCCTTGAGCAGCCTATTCCTGAGCCACTTCTATGCTTGGCCTCAGCGGCTGAGAATGATGCTTTCAATAAGCATCAGACAGATACTTTGGAGGTTGATGCAAACCAACATATCGCCTAGGGCAATATGATCGGAAGAGTGCTTCTGAGATTATTATTAATCTAAGGCAGCTCTTCGATGAATTGGTTGGGCTCAACCCTCCGAAAGTAGACATTCAATGCGTTGAGCTGAAAGGCTTAATTAAGACATTCATGATAAAGATGGAAAAGGTCAGGAATAATAGATGCTATTCATGTTGACTGCAAACTCACATGATTGACATAGTGCAACTTCAGAACGAGGAGAAGAGAAGCAAGGCTTCGTTTTCTAACTCAGGTATTTATATTACCGAAGTCAACCTTTATATTTCTATGTCATGGGTATTGGATACCGCATGCAGAGCTCATATTTGCACAAATATGCAATGGCTCAAGAGAAGTAGATCGGTGCGGCCTAGTGAGATTGACTATGTGTTGGAAACGGAGCACAGGTTGCTGCTGTTGCCGTAGGACTTTTAATGTTCTCCCTGCCTTCTAAACTTCAGATAGAGTTAGATCATTACTATTATGTACCTTCTCTTAAACATTGTATCTATTCCTTGCTTGACAAGGAAAGGATTTAAATTTGAAATAAAATAGGACTCTTGTTCTTTTTCATTTGCAAATGTGTTTTATGGGAAAGGTACCTTGCGCAATGGATTATATGTCTTGGACATGGATAACTCTATATGTAACATAAATCATAAGAGGATCAAACTGAGTGGATCAGTTGGTGCGTACCTTTGGCATTGTCGATTAGTCCATATATATAAGAATCGCATTCAACAACTCTATGCAAATGGATTATTAGATTCAACCTCCTTGGAGGAGTTTGATACTTGTGAGCCTTGTTTATTAGGGAAGATGACAAAAGTGCCCTTCCTAAGATCGGTGAGAGGGCAGGAGGTTTGTTGGATCTCATACACAGTGATGTGTGTGGGCCATTCAGTAAATAAGCTAGAGGAGGGTACAACTACTTCATCACATTTACTGATGACTTTAGTAGATATAGTTAGTCTATTTGATGAGACATAAGTCCGAATCCTTTCAGAAATTTAAGGAGTTCAGACATGAAGTAGAGAACCAGCTTAGTAGATCTATTAAGACTCTTCGATCAGATCGTGGTGGAGAGTACCTGAGTAGTAAGTTCTTTGACTATCTTAGAGAGTGTGGGATCCTATCCCAACTCACTCCTCCTGGAACACCTCAATGGAATGGTGTGTCTGAAAGGAGAAATCAAACTTTGTTGGACATGGTTCGATCTATGATGAGTCATGCAACTCTACCACCCTCGTTTTGGGGACATGCACTTGAGACAGCTTCTCTCATACTAAATAATGTTCCATCTAAAAGTGTCTCCAAGATTCTGTACGAGGTATGGAATGAGAGACACCCAAATCTCTCTTTTATCAGTGTCTGGGGATGTGAGGCTTATGTCAAACGTCAGGATTCTAGCAAGCTAGAACCCAGATCCGATAAATGCGTGTTTGTGGGATATCCTAAGAAAACAAAAGGATATTACTTCTATATTCCCACCAAGAACAAAATTTTTGTTGCTCGGGGTGCTATCTTTCTAGAGAAAGAATTTCTCATGAAAGAAGTAAATAGGAGAAAGTTTGACTTAGACAAGGTCCAAGTGCAACCACAAGACACTGAGATGGAACCTGAGCCACCTGCACTGGTTGCTAGGCAACCAGAGGCTCAGACATAGGCCCCGCGTAGATCTGGGAGGATTCGTCGTGCACCTGAGAAGTATGGGTCGCTGCCGACCCAACACGAATCATTAAGGATGAACCCAGGACTTATGATGAGGCGGTCGCTGGATCGGACTCCGAGAAATGGCTTGAGGCCATGAGATCCGAGATGGATTCTATGTCAGCTAACCAAGTCTGGGATTTGGTTGAGCTACCTGATGGGGTAAAATCCATAGGGTGTAAATGGGTCTTCAAGAGGAAGACTGACATGGATGGCAACATAGTTACCTATAAGGGTAGACTTGTGGATAAAAGATTCAGACAAGTCCACGAGGTGGACTATGACGAAACCTTCTCGCCAGTTGCCATGTTCAAATCCATTCGAATCTTGCTTGCTATATCTGCATATCACGATTATGAAATATGACAAATGGATGTGAAGATAGCATTCCTTAACGGAAAGCTCACAGAGGATGTGTATATGACACAACCTAATGGTTTCATCCATCTTGCAAAGGCCAATAAGGTCTGCAGGCTAAAGAGATTCATTTATGGATTAAAGCAAGCTTCTCGAAGTTGGAATCTTCGATTTAATGAGGCAGTAAGAGATTACGGCTTTATCAAGAGCGAAGATGATGCTTGTGTATACAGAAAATTCAGTAGGAGCTTAGTGACATTTCTGGTCTTGTATGTCGACGACATACTACTCATCAAAAACATCTCTAGTCTTCAAGCAGTGAAGACATGGTTGGAGAAGTGTTTCGAGATGACAGACTTAAGAGAGACTGCTTATATCCTAGGCATGAGGATCTACCGAGATAGATCCAAGAAGCTTCTGGCCCTTAGTCAGAGTACTTATATTACTCTTACATTGATAAGGTCCTGGAGTGGTTCAACTTGGAGCAATCTAAAAAATGATACCTTCCAGTGAGACATGGCCTTATTCTCTCCAAGAGTCAGTGTCCCACAACACAAGCTGAGAGGGACGACATGAGTCGAGTACCCTATGCTTCGGCAGTAGGTTCAATCATGTATGCAATGTTGTATGCTAGACCAGACGTGGCTTATGCTTGGAGCATAACCGGTCGATACCAATCCAATCCAGGTCTGCAGCACTAGGTGGCTGTAAAGAACATTCTGAAGTTTCTGAGAAGAACTAAAGAGTTATTCTTGGTCTATGGGAGACAGGAAGAACTCAGTGTTCAGGGCTACACTCGCGCATCGTTCCAGTCAAACCCTGATGACTACTGATCGCAAGCAGGTTATGTGTTCAGATTAAGTGGACGTGTTGTGAGCTGAAAGAGCTCTAAGTAGTCCATTGTAGCTGATTCTACAACCGAGGCTGAGTATGTCGCTGCTTCCGAGACAGCTAAAGAAGTCGTTTGGATAAGAAAGTTCATTTCTAAATCACATGTGATTCCAACTGCTGTGGATCCGATTGAGCTCTATTGTGACAACAATAAAACGATGGCACAGGCAAAGGAACCACGGTCTCATCAAAAATCCAAACACATACTCAGGAGATTTCACCTAATATGGGAGATCATTGATAGAGGTGATGTCATTGATAGAGGTGATCCGGGAGATCATTGATCGAGGCGAGATCAAAATTTGCAAGGTTCATACAGATGACAATCTGGCTGACCCGCTTACCAAGCCTCTGGCGCAGCAGAAGCATGAG
>CM050442.1:26440816-26451973 GCA_027562315.1 Costus pulverulentus | reverse complement strand
GATTGAACCGGTTCACATGGGTGAACGCATGGTTCGATCCATAAGGCGTTTTGGGCGGTTTGCTTGGAGTGGGAGCGCATGGCTTCATAACTTTCCATAATTGGAAGTTATGTAACGCCATCTCCTAAGAGAAACGCCTAACGCTTCTCCTCTTGGTCTAATCGCATCTCCACTTTGGTATGTGAGAGGGTTAACGCCAAGGAAGAGGAAAGAGGCTCGGCCAAGCTTTTTCTCATCACCTTCATGCGACAAGCACACCTTGGAGGTCTTTGCTAGCACAAAGAACACCAAGAAGTAGCCATCTTCATCCTCTTGTGTGCGTCCTCTTTGGAGAAGGAGCACTTGCGCCTTTGCTTCCAAGGCGCCATCGAAACTATGGCATTGGTATGATCCATTGTAGATTTTATCAAGCTTTATGTTAGTTGATCATATTTCATGCAGCCGATCCCTTGAAACCCTTGCTTCCGCTTAAAAAATTAAAGATGTGTCATCCATAGGGTTTCACCCCCTTGCGCTCCCCCTTGAAGGGGACTCTACAAGTTAAGCTCACAAGTGACAGAAGATGCATTAATCCCTTAACTTGAGGTCATTGACTCTTCTATATGGTTAGGGATATGCTTTGATACAACCTAACACCTCGCCGTAGCAAGGACGTCATAACGGTTGTCATTGAGTATGTCACGACCCATATGAGAAGATCAATGGACAGACATAAAATTTGCCCCTTCCTGCGGGAAGCTTAATATCCACGGGGCCCCCCTATAGTTGCATGACTGAAAGTGTGTGGTCACACCCAAGTGAAAGCCTGATTTAGTCATGACCATGAGATTGGATGAAAACAAAGTGGTGACACTTTGTCCAATCAAATATCAGTTTGGCAAAGAGACTGTAATGCATAGTACATTATTCGATGATAGGGATGTTGATGCTGATATCCATTCCTAAGACTTGGGTAGCAACAATGCACTGCTACGTGCCACTCACTTCTTGTGATGACCTGAGTTCATCACTGCCAACATCAGAGAAACCTACAGGGTCGCACAACTTGAAACTCGGGTTCTCGTATTGATCGGGTAGCCTAATGATCAAGTTATTGGATAACTCATATCTTTTTAGGAGAATTCATCAACACCATTATGCCTAATGAGATGGAAGGGACTTATTGGAACTAACTTCATTTTTGGGCTAGTTGGGCCTAATGAGCCAAGTGGGCCTAGTGGGCTAAATAGGCCAATTGGGCCAATTGAGCTAAATGAAGTCTAGCGTGGAGCATGGACCAATGGGCCTCCAAGCCCAATGGACGTGAAGCCCAGCTAGGGCATGAGGCCTAATGGGCCTTGAGGCCTAATGGGTCATGACAATAAGTTGCTTGGGCCCAATAGACATCATGGTGAATTAAATCATGTATTTAATTCTGAGAATTAATTCTGTATTTAATTATGCATTTAATTCTGTAATTAATTGTGAATTTAATTCTAAATTTAAATCTAAATTCAATTCTGAATTTGAAGAGTCACGTTATTACCATAAACAGAATTGAGATTTACGATCTTATCTCCGTGCAAATCAAATCGAATTTTTGCTTGTGTTGGGAGAGTACAATTTGTACTAAACTGTTAACCATAAAAGGAATTGAAATTCCCAATCTCATCACCGTTCGAATAAGATGGAATTTTTGCTCGTATAAGGAGTATACAATTTTTGGTAAATTATCTACCATAAACGAAATTTAAATTCACAATCTTATCACCATTCGAATAAGATCAAATTTCAACTTGTGTTTGAAGCTTACAATTTTTGGTAAATTTACAACCATAAACAGAATTGAAATTCATGATCTTATATCACCGTTCAAATGAAATCGAATTTCCTCTTATGTAAGTAGCTGATAGTTCCCGCAAGTGTACGATTTCTATCGCAGTAGTAAAAGATCGTCCCAAGGGAGCAGGGTGTCAAACACCAACTTTAAGTGTCATTGAAAGCTAGACAACAAAAATAGAATTAAGAAAATGAACTAATCTAAGTCTAAAATATAGAATCTAAGAGTCAACGACTAGATGAGATTTACAGTTTTGAAGAAGCTTTGAGACTTTAGGTTTCACCATGTTGAATACTTAAACATAAAACAATTAATGAGTCGAATTTAGAAACGGATTACCTTTTCTCAAAGCATAATTCGACAGTAAACTATTTAAGCCGATTAGTCTATTGTACAAATTACCTTCTCTCGAAGCGTAATTTAGTGTCTACCTAAGCTAATCTCCTACACTCGTGGCTTATTAGCATAGGAAAGACCCAATGGGCTCTATGACAATCGTTAGTCCTCAAGTAACGTTAAACAACTCTCGTAATTCAAGTCAAAAGTTCACCTCTCGGCTCTTCTCGTAACACTTAACACATATCAATGCATGGCCAAAACATAAATACGCAAATAAGCACACCACATTTGAATAAATAAATTTATTAAAAGATATCACTGAGATTCATAAAGATGTTTACATGTAAAAATCGTTCAACGGACTACGCACCAAGTCCCAAACTAGGGTTTTACACTAAGAAATACATAGTTTAACTCGTAAAAACCTAAGAAAATACAACCGAAAGTTAGGGAAGTTACAGATTAAGGGTAGGACACGACAAATCTTTGGTCTTCTCTTGAAAATCCCAAAGAAATCTAGTCAAAACAAGCCCTTCAACGCTGGTCTTCGCCCTGTTTTCACCCTAGTCGAGTTCTCCAAGGATTTGAATTGTAACCGCCCAAAATTGCTACTTTTATACCTCAATCGAAGCCTTGGGCGGTTTGGAAGGATTATTGAGAGTTTTTACCAATTTCTAAGCTCTTGGATTGTTGGATTTAGCAAAGTGGTCGATGGTCGCGATCTGCGGACGCCGTCACGGGCGTGATAGCGAACACGGTGACGAGTTCTGGAATGTGCACCGAGGTCTTCACAGCAGTGATGGCGATCACGGCTATGCCGTGATGGACGCGAAAAATTTTTGGAAGTTGAGCACATCCATGCACGACGCCAGTGTTCAATTAGTGCCAAAGTCGTCACGACCGTGATGACCATCACGTCCATGCCGTGATGAGGTCGCTGAAGGTTTACTGGAACGCCAATCTGATCACGGCCATGATGGCAGGCACAACCAGGCTGTGATGAGTATATACAACTCCAAAAAAATCCCAAATTTTCCTGTGTGATACTTTTAATGTGTTGAACCTTTCCATAACTCCAAATCTTCAAAATATTTTTGAAAATATAGGGAAATAACTTGTATTTCACAAATAAGTGAAAAATAGTGAAGATTCTGTACTTAATGGGAAAAGATTCAAAATAATAGCATGAAAGTAAGACGTAAGCATCAAAAGAGTGTATAAATAAGACTTTAAATCCATTAAAAATAATGCTTATCAAAATATAACAGACTTAAAATCTTGTTTGTCCTCAAACAATCACACTATCTAGAATAATCAGATATTAGGAAGACAGCATGTTCAAAAGCCAATGTATGAACTCCATATGAAAACACTTGTACTCAATCCTAGGTCTAAGAATGAAAGGGAGATATAATCTAAACTGTGAGCAGAGAATAATGTTCAAAGTCAAACCACAAATCTGAAATAGGACAAACACTTCACCATTTAAGACTATTCATAATCATCAATTCCTTCTGAAGTCAGCCAGTCAAGTCAAGTTGCAGAAAGCAGCATGCCAATGAAAAACTGAGATAAATTCACTAGTAGTATTATAAGGTGGAATATATTATGATACTAGACATGATTGAGGGCTTAATTGACAACTCTCAATTATTTCCTTTGGAACTCTTTCTTGAATGTCCAGTATTTGTCACAATTCTGACATTAACTGACCAACTCTAAATTTGGCAAAAGGATGCTCCATGAGATATCCATCATCAAATACCTATAAATGAAAGAACTTAGTATATTATTGAGGTCAACGAACTATTAAAGAAAACTTTAAGTATTAATTCAAGAGAGTAAACCATGTGCACCTCAATCTAAAACCAAATTTCAACATAAGTTGAAGAGGCTTTACGTCAATAATTTGGACAGTAACTCCAAATCAATTATACAATTGAAATACAATGTTCCATAAAGTTATATTTGCTTGAGAAACAATTACCTCAGCGTTAACAAGTGACCCCACTGAGTCGCTAGACTTTATTTTTGCCCGTTTAGAGTTTGAATTCTCCGAGCCACCAGTAGAAGGATTAAGAAGAAATAAAAGTCTTACAGTTGAGCCAGAGCTTGAAACCACCCCAACAATGGCAGGAACACAGAATTACATTGAATGAAAAAAAATCAGTAAAAATCAATATGTTGGATGATCACATCCAAAATAAAATGGCTGCATTTGTCTAAAAGCATGGTGAAGAATGCTATGCTATGTAACAAAAGATGAAGAGTTTGGGACCATGCTCAAAAGAACTTGAAATGCATGCATTTTACAAAGGCATACAACGCAAACAAGGCATGTTATGAGATCACAGTCTACGAAAGTGTTAATGCCCAAGAAGCCAATCCTCATGTTAACAGCCAACTCCTGAAGCAACAAAACCTAACCCAACACAAGTAGTTTAAACTTTAAATGACATCACTAATAAGAAACAACATTGTGACAACATTAAGAGTTGAATGTCTCTATCTGCTCTAAATATTCTAGTCCAAATCACCAATTGTTCAAGTGTTGGAATCTAAAAAGAGACTTTTAATCACAAAATCATTTGATGCAGATCATATACCTAATAGACCTGGGATGAAGCAAACATATGGAGAAAAAGAAAATAGTTTTAGATTATTTTATAAACTAGAGACGGCAGACATGAAGCTGCTAACATCTTGGTTACAAATAAATAAATAAAATAAAATAAAAATCGACTTGTTGAAGGATTTTGAACTTTAAACAACCAGTAGAAAACAGATGCGCATTGAAACTAACAATGTCATAACGTAATCGAATTTAGATTTTTTTTTTTTCTGCACTTAAATGTCAGTTATGAAGCATGAACTAGCATATTGTCTAGAACAAGTTCAGTACATGCATGACTAATTAATTAGAGAATATGCATAAACATTTTAGGTAGCATGAATAAAATAAAAGAACCTAGGAAATCAACCTCCTGATATGCAACATAAAAAATAATAGCACAAAGGAAGAACCTTGGTGGATTGTGAAAATAGATCTGTTCGGTCACAGATGTAGAAGTAGACAAGAATTGCCCCAAATTCGGCCCTGCAAGATATTTAACCAGATATTAAGGAGTCAACATTCATATTTCTGAAACCTACCCGATTGAGTATATCAAGAAGGTACCCTACATGGCTCTCAAAACTTGCCGCTGTTCAGTCAAGAAAGCCTCATCCATTGATATTAACCTAGAAAAGGTAATAATGCCAGAAATCAAAATCAATAATTTAGAACAAAAAGAATAACAAACCATACAAATTCCTTAAACCATTCAATTAACCTGATTAAATTTGATCGAACAGATGCATTACGCAATCTTGCAGATGAAGATCTTGATAGGCCACCTTCGAGCAAAGCATCCCGTTCATCTTGGCTGTCTGCTTCTTTATCCAGGCCAGCTAAATTTGCATCTGAATGACTGTAGCAAACAAAGATATAGCATTAGATAGCTACAGCAAAGATCAGGCACACATGCTAATAGCATATATAGAGCTTGGAAAGTTACCTGAGTCTATATTTTTACAAACAAATATTTTCACAAACAAGCTTCATTTATAGAGGATAGATAAAAAATATTGTTCCTAATACAATAATTTTTAGTGGATTGGAGAATAAATTTACAGAAATAAAAATTATCTTGCTCTCTCAGTCGAATAGTTAAGGTTGTTCATCTCAAGAATTTAACAACTTAATATATGAAACATCATGATCAATTTGTAGATATTTTCATCAAAGCTCTAGCCCCAACTAGATTTTATATTTTGCGTAATAGGCTGGGATTAGAAAATATATTTGCTCTAGGGAGAGTGTTATGATAAATCAGATCCGTGTCTATTTCCTGAATCTAATCCGAAACATTGTATTAAGGGAACCTAATCGTGGGAGGCGTACATTTTTGTTTTATTTCTTCCTCATATAAGTCAGCTTTGATGATAAGAAACTCCCCAATGCATTTCACATGCAGAAACATGTTTATTTTAAATTATTTTGAGATACGAATTCAATACATCAGCAAGAGCTTCATTTATAGAGGATAGATAAAAAATATTGTTCCTAATACAATAATTTTTAGTGGATTGGAGAATAAATTTACAGAAATAAAAATTATCTTGCTCTCTCAGTCGAATAGTTAAGGTTGTTCATCTCAAGAATTTAACAACTTAATATATGAAACATGATGATCAATTTGCAGATATTTTCATCAAAGCTCTAGGCCCAACTAGATTTTATATTTTGCGTAACAGGCTGGGATTAGAAAATATATTTGCTCTAGGGCGAGTGTTATGATAAATCAGATCCGTGTCTATTTCCTGAATCTAATCCGAAACATTGTTTCTTTATTGATTCCCTCATATTAAGGAAACCTAATCGTGGGAGGCGTACATTTTTGTTTTATTTCTTCCTCATATAAGTCAGCTTTGATGATAAGAAACTTCCCAATGCATTTCACATGCAGAAACATGTCTATTTTAAATTATTTTGAGATACGAATTCAATACATCAGCAAGAGCTTCATTTATAGAGGATAGATAAAAAATATTGTTCCTAATACAATAATTTTTAGTGGATTGAAGAATAAATTTACAGAAATAAAAATTATCTTGCTCTCTCAGTCGAATAGTTAAGGTTGTTCATCTCAAGAATTTAACAACTTAATATATGAAACATGATGATCAATTTGCAGATATTTTCATCAAAGCTCTAGGCCCAACTAGATTTTATATTTTGCGTAACAGGCTGGGATTAGAAAATATATTTGCTCTAGGGCGAGTGTTATGATAAATCAAATCTGTGTCTATTTCCTGAATCTAATCCGAAACATTGTTTCTTTATTGATTCCCTCATATTAAGGGAACCTAATCGTGGGAGGCGTACATTTTTGTTTTATTTCTTCCTCATATAAGTCAGCTTTGATGATAAGAAACTCCCCAATGCATTTCACATGCAGAAACATGTCTATTTTAAATTATTTTGAGATACGAATTCAATACATCAGCAAGCACTCAAGCTATATAATTCGTTTAAGTAAAATAATTGTAACAAGTGGAGCGAATAAAGCCGTCAAAATTCTCTATTTATCGCTATTACAAATTGCATTCAAGATTTCTGGATCAATAATAATGGAGTTTTTTCAGAACACCTAACACCTACAATTAAATGTCAGTTAAAAATAACTTTGACACCATAAGATATTTAACAGATGTCCTTTTGTAGTAAAGCAAAGAACATATACAGTTAAACAATGAAACATTCAATGATACTGTATGTTCAGACATCTCACACTTTTGCTATAGAGGAAGACTTTCTGCGCTCCAATATCTCTGAATATACCCACGCAATAAAAACAGCAAAAAAGCCAAGAAAGAAGAGACCTGAAATAAAACAAGCACTAAATGACTTAATTACATGCTTAAAAATTCACAGGGATAGGTTACAAAAACAGAAAAATCAGTAAGATATGACCACAGAAAGGAGAAATGAAAGAAGAAAAGGACATTGAGCTTAATGAAATATGGCAGGCAACCCCACCATGTTCAAACTTGAAAGAAAAAATGAATGATCTTTGAGGTGTAAGATGTTAACCCTTCAACACTTTTAGCTCACTTAGGGCTAAACTAGTGAATCGATTGCTCATTCTTCCTAGGAAAGGTTGCATGGAAGACAAGATCAGGATGGTAATGTCCCATCATGATCCTAGCATGAAAATTTGAATATTAATGCTGCAAACTTTACAACCGGAAAATCTTCTCTTTTTTTTTGCGACTTGTAACTTGCGGTAATGTGATCATAATGAACATAGAGAACACACTGACAAAAAAAATACAGTTAAACTTGCTTTAAGGTTAACAATTGAACAAAAAGGGAGAAAAGGAAAAAAAAAAGGAAAAATATGTTGATTAAGAATTAAATGCTCCTACCACCAGTTTATTAGTTTATCCTATCAAAGAAAAAAATGTAAATGTATTACAATAATCATGGGGGTATGCTGTATATCATATGTAAAATAGTAGTATAGTAAGTCTAAACAATTACTCCTAGCCACCTGACAATTAATATGATGATTTCCCATATATCTCATTAATAAAAACAACTACCCTTGGAAAGTGAATCATGTAGGACATGTGACACAAATCAATGATGGGCACATACTCTGGGCCATCAAGTCATTTCCACTTCTACTTTCTAGGAAATATCCTTATATTAGCGTACTTTGAAGTTTGAACCACTTGACAAGTACTATTAGCCAAATCATAAGAACACTCTGCACTAATCCTTTCAAAATCCAAGATTTATTTGATTGCAGGCTGACCCATTTTCAAGTATTATTCACCAATTCAAGCATTTGCTTGCCTACTCATTGAAGTAAATCTTTTGAGAAATCCATTTGCAACTTGATTTCCAACCAAACCTTGGATGTCTTGAAGTTTGGAAACTTTAAAGGAGTTTCAACAGAACACAGAAACCAACGAAAGAAATCCCAAAACTGCACCAACTTCATTATTTGCAACTGAATTTGGTCAAAAATCCATCGACGTAATAAATTAGTAAGTCATCCGGGCGTTAATAAATTTGTAATCTCTTCAAAGAGATCAAGCAGTATAAATATACCTACACATTCATAATTTTTCTCGCATGCAAATTATATAGGTGACTTAAGAATTAAATTCAGCACAGAATGCCTACTCACACAAACAACACAAACATGGGAACAAAGTCTACGTGAAATCTAACTTGATCTAATTCTTGGAGTTTTAGGAACTTCTTTTTGCAGAATGTCCAAAGTTACTCCTCAAACCAAGATAGGCTTAAAGAAATTGATGGTTTTGGAATTCCAGTAGTTCTCCTTGCAAAAAAAACCTTTACATCTGTGAAGTTGGCAAACTTCTAAACTAGTCAGACCAGATCCTTAGCGCTCACCAACTCCCTGCCCTTTGATAAAATGGTATATATCAATAAGCAGGTTTTCCATTCAATAGAATTAGTGTAACTAGCTAAGAATAGCCTAGTTCTTACCAACTGAATGTCTCTAGCATTGCGTACTTGCATTTTAGATGCAGACATGTGTAATGTGGATATACTAGGGGTAAACAACCACTGTCCATACAGGGTACTTAAAGGTTTTAGTTAATAGTTAAACTAAGCAAACACTTCTTCTGGCTTGAAAATTCTATTCCGACCAGTATCAGATGAGAGAAATAATCAGGCATTGCGATCGGTTGAGTGTCAAAACATATGGTACTATTGTAATGAAAGAAAATTTAGATCAATAATGTCTCCACAGTATGCTCAGCTTATTAATCAGATATATGCACAACGCATTTTCATTTTGGCATAAATTTAGATCAGCGATCTCTCCACAGTATGCTCAGCCTATTAATCGGACAATGCACAAGACATTGTTATCTTATCATCTCTAATTGACGAGATTAGAGGATCAGCGAATCGATAGATCTTATACTAATTACCACACAGGAAAGGGTCACCCATCAGAGAGCGTAAACAGGCATACCTGGCCGGGCGTAACTGGACCAGACACCACCATCTTCCTCCACAGTCAAAAACCAAAACTGAATTTTCATACATTTTACAGAGTGATCACATTTGATACTGAAAACTTGATAGAAGCAAGCCAAAAATCAAAACCGTAAATTCTTACTCTAGCTAATTGGGCCTCTTTTGACTGTCCAGTTTTAACAGCACTTTTGAGCAATCCTTGTGTCTGCTTGTTATATAGATAGATAAACACATAGATAGATAGATAGAAACACATACATTATTTCTTAATCAAAATAAACACATACACATACACAACACCATAATTAAGGATAGATAGACAAAAAGATAGAAACGCATATATTATTTCTCAATCATGGTATATACACAGCACCATGATTAAGGTTTAAAAAAATAAACACATACACATACACAACACCATGATTAAGGATAGATAGATAGAAACACATACATGATTTCTTAATCATGGTACATGCACAGCAACATAATTAAGATTTAAAAAAAACAAACATATACACATGCACTAACACCATGATTAAGGTAAAAAAAATAAACATATACACATGCACAACACCATGATAGATATATAGAAAGATAGGTTTAAAAAAACAACAAACAAATAGATAGATATAGCACCATAATTAAGGTTTTATAAAACAAATACATACACATACATAGAACCATGATTACGGATACACAGCACAATGATTAAGGATAAATAGATAGATGGATGGATAGATAGATAGCACCATACACATACATTATTAAGAAATAAAAAAACAAACACAACACCATGATTAAGGATACACAGCACCATGATTAAGGAGAGACAGATAGCACCATGATTAAGGTTTAAAAAAACAAACACATACACATACACAACACCATGATTAATGAAGGATGGATAGATAGATAGCACCATACACATACATGATTAAGGTTTAAAAAAATAAACACATACACAACAAACACAACACCATGATTAAGATTTAAAAAACATACACATACACATAAACAGCACCATAATTAAGGATAGATAAATAGATAGAAAGCACCATGATTAATGATAGATAAATAGATAGCACCATGATTAAGAATAGAAAGATAGATAGCTAGCACCATGATTAAGGATAGATAGATAGATAGATAGATAGCACAAACAAACACACACATACACAGCACGATGGTTAATGTTTAAAAAAACATGCACATACATATTGTAAACAGATAGATAGATAGATAGATAGATAATTAATGATAGATAAATAGATAACACCATGATTAAGAATAGAAAGATAGATAGCTAGCACCATGATTAAGGATAGATAGATAGATAGATAGATAGATAGCACAAACAAACACACACATACACAGCACGATGGTTAATGTTTAAAAAAACATGCACATACATATTGTAAACAGATAGATAGAT
>CM050442.1:26302414-26348229 GCA_027562315.1 Costus pulverulentus | reverse complement strand
AGTAATTTGATTTGCTTGGGTATATGTAATATGATCTTTTTAATGAAACCTTCATTCATATATTCTTTGATGATAATTTTTTCTTCATAGTCTACCTGGTCGATCCAATCATAAATAAAATTTAAATTCACAATTGTACATTTCTAACACGAGCGAAAAGTCAATTTTTTTTTTAACCACAATAATGAGATTGTGAATTTCAATTCTATTTATGGATGACAATTTACCAAAAAATTATACACTACTAACACGAGTAAAAATTTAATCTTATTCGAACGGTGATAAGATCGTGATTATAATTCCATTTATGTTTTATAATTTACCAAAAATTGTACACTTCTAACATGAGCGAAAAGTCGATCTTTTTCGAACGGTGATACTAAGATCGTGAATTTCAATTTCGCTTATGGTTAACAATTTATTAAAATTTGTACGCTCCTAACACGAGCAAACATTTAATCTTATTTGAACGGTGATAAGATCGTGATTTAAATTCCATTTATGGTTGAAAATTTATCAAAAATTATATGCTCATAACAGAGCAAAAAATAGATCTTATTTGAACGATAATATGATTGTGAATTTATTAGATAATATAAAAAAACTAAAAATAATAAAATAATCAAAAATAAAAAATAAAAAATCAAACAACAAAAGTAAAGAAATCAAAGTTACAAATTAGAAAAAAATAATAATTCAAAATAAATCTTAAACTCACAAAATAATAATTACAAAAATTAGAATTTAGAAATTCTATAAGAAATCCAAATAATAAAAATAAAAAAAATTAGAAGTAGAAAATGAGAAATTAAAATTTAGAATAAAAAAATTAAAATTCAATAATTCGAATGAAAAAATAAGAAATAAAAAATAAACAAAATATAAAAGAAAATATACCAAAACTTTAAAATCATTATACAGAAATACCAAATTATAAATCATTTATAAATATTAAGAATCAAATTTAAATATAAAACAATAAAAATAAAAAATAGGAACTAAAAGTTAATAATCCAAAACTAGATATTGAAAATTAAAAATTAGAAATCAAAAGTTAAAAAAGAAAAATTAGAAATCCTAAATTAAAATCAAAACAAGAAAAATCTAATAAGAAAAATCAGAAATAAAATATCATAATCAAAATATAAAATAATCAAAAATCACAAGGGGGAAATGAAAAATTAGAAATAAAAAATCAAAATTCAAATCCAAAATTACAAGCTCTTAACATGCGCGAGAATTTGATCTTACTCGAATGGTGATAAGATTATGATTTTAACTACATTTACGGTTGAAAATTTACCAAAAATTGTAACCTCCTAATATGAAAAAAAAAATAGATCTTATTTGAATGGTGATAATATCTTAAATTTTAATTCCGTTTATGGTTAATAATTTACCAAAAATTGTATACTCTTAACACAAACGAAAATTAGATCTTATTCAAATAGTGATAAGATCTTGAATTTTAATTCCAATTATGGTTGACAATTTACGAAAAATTGTGAGCTACTGATAAATGTTATTTCTAATGGATTTAATGTCTTATTTATATCCTCTTTTCATTTTTAAGTCTTGTTTTTATGCTATTATTTTGAATCTTTTCCCATTAAGTACAAAATTTTTACTATTTTTCGGTTATTTGTGAAATATATGTTATTTCCCTATATTTTCAAAAATATTTTGAAGATTTAGAGTTATGGAAAGGTTAAACACATTACAAGCATCGCATAGGAAAAATTTGGGATTTTTTTTACAGTGGTATATGCTTATCACGACCTGGCCGTGCCTACCATCACGGTCGTGATCAGATCGGCGTTCTAGTAAACCTTTTGAGCTCAAAGGAAAGTCTAGGATCAACAGCTTGAGGAGCCTCATCAAACCACATCTACAATGGACCAGACCCGTTCGTTGAAGGACTTTGCTGCACCGAATGTATAGGGCTGACATTCCGATATTGCTCGATCGGTGGTCGAAGCAAATAACTTTGAGATAAAGCCGGCCCTTGTGCACATGGTTCAGCAGAACTAATTCAGCGGATCACCACAAGATGACCCCAATCTTCATCTGTCAATTTTTCTTGAATACTGTGATACCCTCAAAATTAAAGGGATAACTTTTGATGATATTTGCTCACGTCTTTTTTCTTTTTCCCTTAGGGACCGTGCGCGAGCATGGATACAGTCCCTCCCTCAAGGCTCCATCACAACATGGGATCAACTTTCCCATGCGTTCCTCGCTAAATACTTTCCGCCGAGCAAGACGGCTCAACTGAGGAACCAAATAACGAATTTCAGCCAGAGGGAAGGCGAGTCACTCTACGAGGCCTGAGACCGTTTCAAGGAGTTGCTACGAATGTGCCGGCATCACGGACTGAAAAAATGGGTACTAGTGCATACCTTCTATAATCCTATATGATATTCGCTTGTCTGTAGATGCAGCTGCCGGCAGTGCGCTAATGAATAAGAACATCGACGATGCCATGAATTTGATTGAGGACATGTCTCTGAATCATTACCAATAGATGAGTGAGAGAAACGTCCCGGTAAGAGGAGGTAAGCATGATCTTGACATGCTCAGTTCGTTGGCGGCAGAGGTTGACTCCTTGTCGCACCAACTTACTTCTAGGAACTTTCATACATCGTCTATTAATTCAATTACTTATGAAATTTATGGAAATTTTGGACATGGTGCTACTGACTGCCAGATAATGGCATCCTCATCTTCTGATATTTTTGTTGAGCAGGTTAATGCCTTAGGCAATCCTAATTAGAGGGAATAGAATAATCCTTTCTCTGGCACCTATAATCCCGACTGGAGAAATCATTCCAACTTCTCCTATTGAAACAACCAAAACCAGGCCAAACTCTAGAATTTCAACAGCCAGGCGCAGCAGGGAAATTTTGGCAATCAGTTTGCCCAGGCATCCTTCAAGCCACCACCAGAACTTCAACCGCGATAATTCAACCAACCACAGAAGTCCAATTTAGAAATACAGCTTGAGAACTTCGTCACCACCCAGTGAAAGCGAAATGAAGATGTGGACGAGTCTACTAGGTAGTTGAATTCTAAGGTGGATTTATTGATTACTCACTTAAGTATGTTGGAGAACCAGATTGCCCAGCAGGCAAGTTCATCAGCCCGACCTTCTGGGAAGCTCCCCTCTCAACCTGAAGCAAATCCGAGGGAGCACTGTAACGCCATCATGACGAGGAGTGGCAAGCAGTTGAAAGATCCCCCACTAGGGGTTAGAGATGATAATGCTTGTATGCCAGATGAGCAGAGGATAGAGAGTCAGGCTACCCAACAACCAGCAGAAAAGGAGGCAGAACCAGAGCCAGAATACGTGCCTCCACCTCCCTACAAGCCACCGGTACCATTTTCGCAGAGGTTAGCCAAGGCTAAGTTGGACAAACAGTTTGGCAGGTTTCTGGAAGTGCTCAAGAAGCTGTACATAAATATACGGTTCACAGAAGCACTCTCCCAGATGCCCACATATGCCAAGTTCCTCAAAGATATACTGTCCAACAAGAGGAAGATAGAGGAGTAGGGGACGGTAGCACTGACAGAAGAATGCAGTGCAATTATCCAAAATAAGCTATCGCCCAAGCTTAAAGATCTGGGCAGTTTCTCCATATCATGCAGAATTGAGAATGTGCCTTTCGAGAGAGCCCTTTGTGACTTGGGGGCTAGTGTGAGCCTCATGCCACTCTTTGTCTTTCATAAATTGGACATGGGAGATTTAAAGGTTACCTCTATCGCCCTGCAGCTTTGCTGACAGATTTGTGCGACATCTAGTAGAGATAGTGGAAGATGTCCCCATTAAAGTCGGGGAATTTTTTATGCCAGCAGACTTCGTGGTTCTCTAGATGTTAGAGGATTCCCGGTTGCCCCTCATTTTAGGTAGGCCCTTCTTTGCTACCGCCGAGGCCGCGATTGATGTGAAGAACGGAAAGCTATTCCTAAATTTTGGAGAGAACAGTTTGGAGTTTGACCTTTCTGCAGGTTTAAAGAGACCAAGTTTTTCTGGGTCATGTTGTTGCATTGATGTTGTGGAAGAGAATTTTAAGGTTCCAAGAGACATTGTAGACCTGCTTGAGGCATGCCTCTTAGGCAACCTTGAGCATGCGAATGAAGAGTTAGAGAGAGAGGTACTCAGGTACTCAAGGTTTTTGGATATGAGCCCTGGTATGGACCCACAAAAAGTTCAGGGTGAGGTTTTGAAAGTAAAGACATAGAAAGAGCCAGTGAGGGCAGACATTGAGTTGAAGGCCCTACCCAGCAATTTGAGCTATGAGTTTTTAGATGAGGGTTCATCTTGTCCCATTATAGTGAGTTTAGATTTAATCGAGTCAGAGACAAGACGTCTACTCGATGAGCTTCGCGCCCAGAGAAAGGCGATAGACTATTCTTTGGATGATATCACTGGTATCAACCCATCAATATGTATGCATCGAATTTTCTTGAGAAAAAAGATAGCAAGGCTTCCATTGAATATCAGAGAAGATTGAATCTGAATATAAAGGAAGTCGTTAAGAAGGAAATATTAAAGCTTTTAGATGCAGGGGTTATATACCCCATCTTCAGATAGCGAATGGGTCAGTCTGGTGCACGTCGTTCCAAAGAAGAGCGAGATCACGGTGGTAAAGAACGAGAACAATGAGCTAATTTCCACCCGCACTGTTACCGGATGGCGTATGTGCATTGATTACAGAAGGCTCAACAAAGCCACCAGAAAGGATCATTTCCCGCTGCCTTTCATCGACTAGATGTTGGAACGACTTTCAGCTAATTCATATTTTTTTCCTTGACAGTTTTGCAGGTTTTTTTGTAGATCCCCATCCACCCGGAAGATCAAGAGAAGACGACCTTCACGTGTCCCTATGGCACATTCGCTTACTGGAGGATGTCATTTGGATTGTGCAATGCGCCTGCAACGTTCCAGCGATGCATGATCGCGATATTTTCTGAGTTCATTGAGGACATCATGGATGTCTTCATGGACAATTTTTCTGTTTATGGATTATCTTTTGATAAATGTTTGACTAATTTGTCTAAAGTTTTACAGAGGTGCAAGGAAGTCAACTTGGTGCTCAATTGGGAGAAGTGTCATTTTGTGGTACGTGAAGGCATTGTACTTGGGCACCTTATCTCCGATCGGGGAATCGAAGTCGATCAAGCGAAAATCGAGGTTATAGAAAGATTGCCCCCACCGACCTCTGTCAAGGGAATCCGGAGCTTCCTCAGGCATGCCGGGTTCTACAGGAGATTTGTCAAGGACTTTTCTAGGATAGCTAGAGCTTTAACTAATCTTTGGTCAAGGATGCTACATTTGAATTTGATGAAAGTTGTTTAATTGCTTTTTAGACTTTGAAGTGCGCATTGATAACTACTCCTATCATGCAGGTTCCCGACTGGTCCTTGCCGTTTGAGTTGAAGTGCGACGCCAGCGACTATGCCATTGGCACGGTGCTAGGACAACGGAAGGAGAAGAAGCTCCATGTGATATATTATGCTAGTCGGACCTTAGACGAGGCCCAAGTCAATTATGCTATGACTGTGAAGGAACTACTAGCCATCATGTTTGCCTTCGATAAGTTCCGCTCCAACTTGATTGATTCCAAGGTTATCATTTATACTGACCATGCACTACTAATGAGTAAGGATGCGAACCCGAGGCTGATTCACTGGATCCTTCTACTTCAAGAATTCGATATGGAGATTCGAGATAAGAAGGGTTCAGAGAACTCGGTTGCAGACCATTTGTCCAGATTGGTAAACAGACAGAGTGACGTAGAGAGACAGCTGAAGATTAATGATGATTTTCCCGATGAGCATCTTTTTGAGTGACTAATATGGCTGCACCTTGGTATGTTGACTATGTAAATTATATTATTTTTGATGTTTTCCCCATGACATGACTTTTCAAAGAAAGAAAAAGTTTTTATCTGATGTGAAGCATTACTTCTGGGATGAGCTACTGTTATTTCGGCAATGTGCCAGTGGGCTATATAGACGGTGCATTCCAGAGGAGGAAGTCAAGGACATTTTATTCCATTGTCATTAATCTCCCTATGGTAGGCATGCAAGTGCCACCAAGAGTGCTTTTAAGATCTTGCAATTAGGGTTCTATTGGCCGACCATTTTCAAAGACGCAAGGAGCTATGTCTTCAGTTGTGATCAATGCCAAAGGTCCGGTGGTATATCAAAGAGGGATGAATTACTCATGACAATAATTTTTAAAGTGGAGATCTTTGATGTGTGGGGGATAGACTACATGGGCTCCTTCTCGTCATCATGTGGGAACAAATATATCTTGGTTGCCGTTGACTATGTTTCTAAGTGGGTAGAAGCCTTGACTGAGCCCACTAGTGATGCTAAGGCGGTGACCAAGATGTTGAAAAAGACTATATTCCTGTGTTTTGGAGTGCCTCGTGTGCTCATTAGTGACGGAGGGTCCCATTTCATAAATCAAAAGCTAGAATCCTTACTCAGAAAGTATGGAGTTAAACATAAGGTGACTACTCCATACCATCCCCAAACCAGTGGTCAGGTTGAGGTGTTTAACAGGGAAATAAAGGGCATATTACAAAAGACTGTTTCTACCTCACGGACCGATTGGGCACTCAAGTTGGATTATGGGCCTATAGGACAGCATTTATGACGCCCTTGGGGATGTCTCCATTTCAACTCATATATAGAAAATCATGTCATTTACCACTTGAGATGGAACATAAAGCCTTTTGGGCAATTAAATTGCTAAACTTTGATTTGCAATGTGCAGGGTAACAGAGGAAGCTGCAGTTGAATGAGTTGGATGAGATTCGTGCTTCGGCCTATGAGAATGCTAGAATCTACAAGGAGAGGACCAAAAGATGGCATGACAAGCATATTGTCCAGAAGCACTTTCAAGAAGGGGAGCAGGTTTTTCTCTTTAATTCTAGATTAAAATTATTTCCAGGGAAACTCAGAACTAGGTGGTCAGGACCTTTCATGGTCAAGAAGGTATTTCCTCATGGTGCTGTAAAGATATGGAGTGAATGTGCAGGTAGTTTCAAAGTGAATGGGCAGCGTCCCAAGTCCTATTATGCACAAGAACCTGTTGAGAAGGGAGTTGTCATTAAATTCTCTAACCCTCTATCTCATGATTGACATTTAAAAACGTTGGTCAAGCTGCTGACCTTAAACCAGCACTTCTTGGGAGGCACCCCAAGGATTTATCATTTATTGTGATGTGTTGATTGAACAAACTTTGATGTTTATCGTTGTGATTGATTGTTTTGTTGTATTGTTACATTTGTTTTAATATTTCTTGTGGTACCCCATGACATTATTTTGATTGTTTTACACATTAGATAGCATCGTATTAATTGTAGCAAATTTTTGCATATCGCCGTAGTGATCACGGCCAGGCCGTGATAGCCATCATGGCCGTGATCACCTCATCGATGTCAAAGGTGGTTTGCCGAAGCAGGCACGGCTATGCCATGTTGCTCATCACGGCTGTGATCGAGAATGGAAGATTTTTCGTCGAGCTGATCATGCATGGGGGTGTTCGCTGTCAGAGTCGTGATTAATATTTTTAGATTTTTCGCTAAATTCGACACGGTTGGGCTGTGTTCACCATCACACCCGTGCCTAAGATTTCGGATCTCAGCGAGCCAATCATGGCAAAGCCGTGATTCTTATCACGGACGTGCTTGATTTGCGGGTCTTCACTTAAAAAAGGGTGCGGCAGCAGAACTTAGGGTTCACACCCGTTCCAGCACCGCCGCCACCCCTTTCTGACGAATCCAGACCCCTAGACTCTCCAGAACTCTCTTCCGCCGCCATCCGAAGCTTTAGTGGCCTTCTCCGGTTTTTGGTGACACCCAGATCTGGTTTTCTGGGTGCGTTTCCGCCACTTCACCGGATTTCATCGCCTGCTGCCGTTCTTCACCGTTTTCTGTCAGATCTCACCGCCGACGGGTCTCAGGGCTTCCATATTCTCTGCTCGAGGTTCTCTTCACCCTCTGGTACCTCCAGATTTTTAGATCTATGCGTATATAGTCAAGAACCTGAGTTATCAAATTTTGCCGCCGCCAGTTCTCTTTTTCGGTCGCCGCCGGCATTCTTCTTGGTTTTCTGCCGCTACCAGCCTTCTGCTCTAGTTGCTGCTCACTGATCACCAGATCTTCTCTTCCGTTGCTTCTTGGTCAAGGATCATTGCGCCACCGCTTCTTCCAAGTTTCAGCAGCTTACCACCGATCTTTGCCATGTCTGGTCGAAGGAAGACGATGGCCCGTAAATCTACCTCCAAGCGGCCCGCCATGGAGGAGGAGCTGAACCAATATGGGATCATTTTCCGAGATGCCGCGCAGAAGGCGCGTTATAATTTATTAGAGTCCCGGCGGGTTGTCAACACCCGTTACCTGGATCGTAGCACTCTTACCACACTCAGGCTTCATGACGATGTATTATGGATGTTCCAACAGATCAGCTAGGAGAAGTTCTTCTGGACGGCATAGCCGACACATGTGCCGATCACCTTGGAGTTCATGTCGTCCCTAGAGGTTGACGTGAATATCCATGATGATGACGACGACGACACCGTCTCTTTCCGGCTGGCGAACCAGGAGCACACCCTTATGCTGTCCCAGATAAACCAGATCTACCGGAGGACAACACACGATTAGCTCCACCGGAGTATAGTGATTAGGCCTTCTGGATGGCTATCACAAGGCAGCAGCCTTATGTCTCTCGTACGGCGTGGGCGAGCCATGTCAGCAACCCGTGCTTCTGCTACGTGCATCGGGTATTGGCACACATGATCTTTCCGTGTGGGGAGAGTGATGGCTTAGTGCGTGCCACCGAGCTCCTTTTTCTCTCGGCCATGGTACACTCTTGTAAGTTGAATATCACATTTTATATAATTAAACAATTGCAGAAGTTAACCAGCGCCCAGAAAGGGTTCGTTGCTTCTGGAGGACTGATTACACCGATTGCTATAGCTTTGGGTGTTGAGCCCTATGGAGTGGAGCAGGCCAGGGGTAGCTCCCGCATTGACATGGAGTCATGCCAGGCTATGAAGATGGTCACCCGTGAGGGTGACGCGTTCAGCCTTCTCTTTCGTGGGAGCGACTTAACAATGCTGCTACTGAATCCCCAGCGCACCAGCATCTGCGAGCGGCGGAACTGGCACATGCTCCCGGTGCCTGATGAGGATGTCCCCATGGACACGGCACCTCCCTCTCCTTCCTTCCAACCCTTCCGCCATGCCGAGCCGTCGTCTTCCGCCTGTACCGCGAATGCTTATGCAAACATAGAAATTTATTTGAAGTTTATTCGCGACACTCAGCATGAGACGAGTATGGAGATTCGGGATGTTCTGCATCACCTTGGGGAGATGGAGACCGAGCAGGTTCGTCAGGGTCGGGTGCAGGCAGAGCAAACTCGGGCCATTCATGAAATGGAGCGCATATTGAACACTAAGCGGTGGTGATCTCCACCTGCCTTATTGCGACCTCCTTTTTGCCTTCTTTGCCTTAGTGAGTTGTTTCTTTTACTTCTGCTATTCATGTACTCTTTTCAACTGCATAGGAGACTATGCAGTTCTATGTCATGGGTAGAGGATTTTTCCCTCTTTTGTTAGTGTTAGTGCTTATGAGTTCATATACTTCTTATTTTCAGACAGTCGTTTCTATGGTTTGTTCATGTTAGTGGTATTGCACTGAGATTTCATGCTTATGCTATTCTACCTGTGATGATTCTAAAGAATTAAGTCTGTGATGGTGTCCCTTATACATGTCCTTAGTTCATTATGCTATTTCGAATCATGATGAGAATATGGATGATATGTGTGTTTCTTGAGTTCAAGGAATGGAATTCTTATTATGACTGCTCTTATGCTTTTGATCCATGGTTTTAGATTGTTATTGAGTATGACTTACTGTGGCTTGCATGATGTTTCAAGTTGATTATCATTTTCTGAATTATGTCTTACACGATATTATGTTTGCGAAGATTCATGCTTATTGTATTCCTTGTTGACAGCCTTTCAAGTTGATTGTAAAAAAAAGGGAACAAAAAGGGGCAGTGGTACTGAAGTGAAGATGAATCCAAAGCTTCATACAACTTGGCACTGTCGACATAGTAAAAAAAAACAAAGAGAATAAAAGGGTCATGAGAAAAGAAGGGGTTTGGTAAAAGTAAACAACTCCACTTTCTTCCATTTAGGATTAGAATAGAGAAATGAGTTTGTGTACATTATGTGGTGTACACACTTTGAATTTGCTTGCTACTAAGTACCGGGGGTGCATTCATTACAAATATTTGTCCTTCGCGTCACAAGGTTTCAAGTTGATTCAGAAAAGTAGCTTGAGCCTATCGATTATCATGAATCCTTTATCGAAATAGTTGAAAAGCTTATATTGTGCAACTTGACTTGACTGGCTGACTTCAGAAGGAATTGATGATTATGAATAGTCTTAACATGGTGAAGTGTTTTTCCTATTTCAGATTTGTGGTTTGACTTTGAACATTATTCTCTGCTCACAGTTTAGATTATATCTCCCTTTCATTCTTAGACCTAGGATTGAGTACAAGTGTTTTCATATGAAGTTCATACATTGGCTTTTGAACATGATGTCTTCCTAATATCTGATTATTCCAGATAGTGTGATTGCTTGAGGACAAGCAAGATTTTAAGTCTGTTATATTTTGATAAGTATTATTTTTAATGGATTTAAAGTCTTATTTATACACTCTTTTGATGCTTACGTCTTACTTTTATGCTATTATTTTGAATCTTTTCCCATTAAGTACAGAATCTTTACTATTTTTCGCTTATTTGTGAAATACAGGTTATTTCCCTATATTTTCAAAAATATTTTGAAGATTTGGAGTTATGGAAAGGTTCAACACATTAAAAGTATCACACAGGAAAATTTGGGATTTTTTTGGAGTTGTATATGCTCATCATAGCTTGGCTGTGCCTGCCATCATGGCCGTGATCAGATCGGCGTTCCAGTAAACCTTCAGCGATGTCATCACGGCATGGACGTGATGGTCATCACGGTCGTGACGACTTTGGCACTAATTGAACACTAGCGTCGTGCACGGATGTGCTCAACTTCCAAAATTTTTTCGCGCCCATCACGGCATAGCCGTGATCGCCATCACTGCTGTGAAGACCTCGGTGCACATTCCAGAACTCATCACCGTGTTTGCCATCACGCCCGTGACGGCATCCGCAGATCGCGACCATCGACCACTTTGCTAAATCCGACAATCCAAGAGCTTAGAAATTAGGAAAAACTCCCAATAATCCTTCCTAACCGCCCAAGGCTTCGATTGAGGTATAAAAGTAGCAATTTTGGGCGGTTACAATTCAAATCCTTGGAGAACTCGACTAGGGTGAAAACAGGGCGAAGACCAGCATTGAAGGGCTTGTTTTGACTAGATTTCTTTGGGATTTTCAAGAGAAGACCAAAGATTTGTCGTGTCCTACCCTTAATATGTAACTTCCCTAACTTTCGGTTGTATTTTCTTGGGTTTTTACGAGTTAAACTATGTATTTCTTAGTGTAAAACCCTAGTTTGGGACTTGGTGCGTAGTCCGTTGAACGATTTTTACATGTAAACATCTTTATGAATCTCAGTGATATCTTTTAGTAAATTTATTTATTCAAATGTGGTGTGCTTATTTGCGTATTTGTGTTTTGGCCAAGCATTGATATGTGTTAAGTGTTACGAGAAGAGCCGAGAGGTGAACTTGTGACTTGAATTACGAGAGTCGTTCAACATTACTTGAGGACTAACTATTGTCATAGAGCCCATTGAGTCTTTCCTAAGCTAATAAGCCACGAGAGTAGGAGATTAGCTTAGGTAGACACCAAATTACGCTTCGAGAGAAGGTAATTTGTACAATAGACCAATCGCCTTAAATAGTTTACTGTCGAATTATGCTTCGAGAAAAGGTAATCCGTTTCTAAATTCGACTCATTAATTGTTTTATGTTTAAGTATTCGACATGGTGAAACCTAAAGTCCCAAAGCTTCTTCAAAACTGTAAATCTCATCTAGTCGTTGACTCTTAGATTCTATATTTTAGACTTAGATTAGTTCATTTTCTTAATTCTATTTTTGTTGTCTAGCTTTCAATGACACTTAAAGTTGGTGTTTGACACTCTGCTCCCTTGGGATGATCTTTTACTACTGCGATAGAAACCGTACACTTGCGAGGCCTATCAGCTACTTACATGAGAAGAAATTCGATTTCATTCGAACGGTGATAAGATCGTGAATTTCAATTCCGTTTATGGTTGTAAATTTACCAAAAATTGTAAGCTTCAAACACAAGTTGAAATTTGATCTTATTCGAATGGTGATAAGATTATAAATTTAAATTTCGTTTATGGTGGATAATTTACCAAAAACTGTATACTCCTTACACGAGCAAAAATTCCATCTTATTCGAACGGTGATAAGATTGGGAATTTCAATTCCTTTTATGGTTAACAGTTTAGTACAAATTGTACGCTCCCAACACAAGCAAAAATTCGATTTGATTTGAACGGAGATAAGATCGTAAATCTCAATTCCGTTTATGGATGATAATTTACCAAAAATTGTATACTTCTAATATTGAGCGAATATTAATCCTATTCGAATGGTGATAATATCATGATTTTATTTCCGTTTATAGATGACAATTTACCAAAAATTGTACGCTTATAACACAAGCAAAAATTTGATCTTTTTCAAATGGTAATATGATTATGAATTTGAATTCCATTTATGGGTTGAAAATTTTACAAAAATTAAGCCCTCATAACACGTGCAAAAATTCTATCTTATACGAACGGTGAATTTGAATTCCGTTTATAATTTGAAAATTAGAAATAAAAAATTAAAAGCAAAGTAAAAAAAATTAAAAATTAGAAGTAAAAAAATGAGAAATTAAAATTTAGAATAAAAAATATTAAAATTCAATAATTTAAATGAAAAAATAACAAAATATAAAAGAAAATGAAACAAAACTCTAAAATCATTATACAAAAATACAAAATTGTAAATCATTTATAAATATTAAATATCAAATTTAAATATAAAAAATAAAATAAAAAATAGGGACTAAAAGTTAAAAATCCAAAACTAGATATTGAAAATAAAAAATAAAAAATTAGAAATCATAAATTAAAATCAAAATAAGAAAAATTAGAAATAAAATATCATAATAAAAAAAATCAAAAAAATCAAAAATCAAAAGGGGGAAAAATGAAAAATTAGAAATAAACAATCAAAATCAAAATCCAAAATTACAAGCTCTTACCATGAGCGGAAATTCGATCTTACTCGAACGGTGATAAGATTGTGATTTTAATTACATTTATGATTGAAAATTTACCAATAATTGTAATCTCCTAGCATGAGCAAAAATTAGATCTTATTTGAATGGTGATAAGATCTTGAATTTTAATTCCGTTATGGTTGATAATTTACCAAAAATTATATACTCCTAACACAAGCGAAAATTAGATCTTATTCGAACAGTGATAAGATATTGAATTTCAATTTCAATTATGGTTGACAATTTACCAAAAATTATAAGCTACTTACACGAGAGGAAATTTGATCGCATTCGAACGGTGATAAGATCATGAATTTCAATTTTGTTTATGGTTGAAAATTTACCAAAAATTGTAAGCTTCAAACACAAGTTGAAATTTGATCTTATTCGAATGGTGATAAGATTGTGAATTTAAATTCCGTTTATTGTAGACAATTTACTAAAAACTGTATACTCCTTACACGAGCGAAAATTTGATCTTATTCTAACAATGATAAGATCATGAATTTTAATTTCATTTATAGTTGACAATTTACCAAAAGTTATATGCTCCTAACATTAGCGAATATTTGATCTCATTCAAACTGTGATTAGATCGTAAATTTTAATTCCTATTCTAGTTGACAATTTATCAATAATTATAAGCAATTAACACGAGCGAAACTTTGATCATATTCGAATGGTGATAAGATAGTGAATTTCAATTCTGTTTATGGTTAACAATTTACCAAAAATTGTATACTCCTAACATTAGCGAAAATTAGCACTTTTTCGAATGGTGATAAGACAATCAATTTTAATTCCTTTTGTGGTTGAAAATTTACCAAAAGTTATAAGCTCCTAACATGAGTGAAAATTTAATCTTATTTGAACGGTGATGAGATTGTTAATTTCAATTTCATTTATGGTTGATAATTTACAAAAATAATAAGCTCCAAACACGAGCGAACATTCAATCTTATTCAAACGGTGATAAGATCTTGAATTTCAATTCCGTTTATGATTGATAATTTACCATAAATTGTATACTCCTAACACGAGTGAAAATTCGATCTTATTCGAAGGGTGATAAGTTCGTGAAATTTAATTCTGTTTATGGTTTACAATTTATTAAAAATTGTAAGCTCTAAACACTAGCAAAAATTTGATCTTATTCAAACGGTGATAAGATTGTGAATTTCAATTCGATTTGTAGTTGACAATTTACCAAAAGTTGTAAGCTCCTAACACTAGCGAAAATTTGATCTTGTTCGAACTATGAAATCGTGAATTTCAATTCATATTATAGTTGATAATTTACCAAAAATTATATGCTCCTAATACAAGGGAAATTTCAATCTTATTCAAATGGTGATTATACCATGAATTTCAATTCTATTTATGATAGAGAATTAACCAAAAATTGTATACTCCTAACACGAGCGAAAATTTGATCTTATTCGAACGGTGATAAGATAATGAAATTTAATTATATTTATGGTTGACAATTTACTAAAAATTATAAGCTCCTAATACTAGCAAAAATTTGATCTTATTCGATCGGTGATAATATCGTGAATTTTAATTCTATTTATAGTTGACAATTTACCAAAAGTTGTATGCTGATAACACTAGCGAAAATTTGTACCCATTCGCACTGTGATTATATTGTGAATTTCAATTCCTATTATAATTGACAATTTACCAAAAATTATAAGATCCTAACACGAGCGAAACTTTGATCATATTCAAATGGTGATAAGATAGTGAATTTCAATTCTGTTTATGGTTTACAATTTACTAAAACTTGTATACTCCTTACACTCGCGAAATTTAGCTCTTTTTCGAACGGAACTTCTAATACGAGAAATAATTTGATCTTATTCAAACGGTGATAAGATCATGAATTTCAATTCCATTTATATTTGATAATTTACCAAAAGTTGTATGCTCCTAACACTAGCGAAAATTTGATCTCATTCGAATTGTGATTAGATCGTGAGTTTCAATTCCTATTATAGTTAACAGTTTACCAAAAAATTATAAGCTCCTAACACGGGCGAAACTTTGATCATATTCAAACGGTGATAAGATCGTGAAATTTAATTCCGTTTATGGTTGACAATTTATTATAAGTTGTGAGCACCTAACATTAGCGAAAATTTGATTTTTTTTGAACGGTGATAAGATCGTGAATTTCAATTCCATTTATAGTTGATAATTTACCAAAATTTGTAAGCTCCTAACACAAGCAAAAATTTGATCTTATTCGAACTGTGATTAGATCGTTAATTTCAATTCCTATTATAGTTGACAATTTACCAAAAATTATAAGTTCCTTACATGAGCGATGTTGGGAAACCCCGGGGATTTTAAAATTTTAGAAACAAGCACAACGGAAGCAATCCCCGAAATAGGCCAGTCCCAAAAACCTAGAAGATCGAGTCATGCGAGGGAATCGACACGGTGAGTAGGAGATAATACCTTGTAGTGAAGAAAAGGATGTGATGCAGGCACCCAAATGTTCGCCCTCTGCAGTCTCGCACACAGCCAAAGCTCGAGTTCTCTTCTTCCACGCCCAGTGCTAGTCTCGGGAAGAAGATCCACACCTCTAGGAGTCCTCCTCAAGAACTTGCGCCACCCTCAAGAAGGTGCCAAGATGAGAGGGAAGTATGGAAGTCACTGCCAAGGTCCAACCTTGCAAACGCCAAGAGGAGAAGGGGAAGAGAGAAAACGCCAAGCTCCAAGTTTGCGAATGAAATCTCCGAGAGAGTAACATTTTTCCTCACAACCCTCCTAGCCCTTATATAGAAATCACGATGACCTCTTATATTTTGAAATAAATTCAGAATTAATATCTGCAGTAAGTTCATCATTAATTATAAAATTAAATTTAGAATTAATTATAGAATTTAAACTCCAAATTAAAGTTTCATAATGACCCATTAAAACTCTGAATTAAAGTTTCATAATGGTCATTAATAACGTGACTCTTCAAATTCAGAATTAAATTCAGATTTAAATTCAGAATTAAATTCACAATTAATCACAGAATTAAATGCATAATTAAATACAGAATTAATTCCCAGAATTAAATACATGATTTAATTCACCATGATGTCTATTGGGCCCAGGCAATTTATTGTCATGGCCCATTAGGCCTGACGGCCCATTGGACCTCGAGGCCCATTAGGCCTCACGCCCCAACTGGGCTTCACGCCCATTGGGCTTGGAGGCCCATTGGTCCATGCTCTGCGCTAGACTTCATTTAGCCCATTTGCCCAATTGGCCTATTTAGCCCACTAGGCCCACTTGGCCCAACTGGCCCAAAAATGAAGTTAACTCCAATAAGTCCCTTCCATCTCATCAGGCATAATGGTGTTGATGAATTCTCCCAAAAAGATCTGAGTTATCCAATAACTCGATTATTAGGCTACCCGATCAATACGAGAACCCGAGTTTCAAGTTGTGCGACCCTGTAGGTTCCTCTGATGTTGGCAGTGATAAACTCAGGTCATCACAAGCAGTGAGTGGCACCTAGCAGTGCATCGTTGCTACCCAAGTCTTCGGAATGGATATCAACATCAACATCCCTATCATCGAAACAAGATACTATGCATTACAGTCTCTTTGCCAAACTGATATCTGATTGGACAAAGTGTGTCACCACTTTGTTTTCATCCAATCTCATGGTCATGACTAAATCAGGCTTTCACCTGGGTGTGGCCACACACTTTCAGTCATGCAACTATAGGGGGGCCCCGTGGATATCAAGCTTCCCACAGGAAGAGACAAATCCTATGTCTGTCCATTGATCTTCTCATATGGGTCGTGACATACTCAATGACAACCGTTATGACGTCCCTGCTACGGCGAGGTGCTAGGTTGTATCAAAGCATATCCCTAACCATACAAAAGAGTCAATGACCTCAAGTTAAGGGATCAATGCATCTCCTGTCACTTGTGAGCTTAACTCATGACACCAAGTTAGAGCCTCACAGCGGGTCGGTCTAGTATATCCACCACTGATATACTCATATGTCTGCGTTAGCACCCCATGCCTAACCAGCTCATATACCAGTCTCACATGTACCAGAGCTGTGCTTTATCCACTCAGGTACTCGACTGGGGACACACCGTTTGAGCACAGATACAATCTGTCTCTAGGGACATTATTATTCATGTACATAATCACAGATGTAAACATAACATAATAACGACAATGCCAGAATGATATATTAAATATCAATGTCAAGTAGTACAAGATGGACCAACAACAGGTCCAAGAGCATATACACCAACAATCTCCCACTTGCACTTAGACTTAGTTGTTAAGAAATCTCAACCCCATGTCCCTCGTATGACCATCATGCTTCTGCTGTGCCAAAGCCTTGGTCAGTGGGTCTGCTAGATTGTTATATGTGTCAACTTTGCTTATCTTGACATCACCTCTATCAATGATCTCCCAGATTAGGTGAAATCTCCTGAGTATGTATTTGGATTTTTGATGAGACCGAGGTTCCTTTGCCTGTGCCATCGTTTTATTGTTGTCACAATAGAGCTCAATCGGATCCACAACAGTTGGAACCACCTGTGGTTTAGAAATGAACTTTCTTATCCAAACAGCTTCTTTGGCTATCTCGGAAGCAGCGACATACTCAGCCTCAGTTGTAGAATCAGCTATAATGGACTACTTAGAGCTCTTTCAGCTCACAGCACGTTCATTTAATCTGAACACATAGCCTGCCTGCGATCAGTAGTCATCAGGGTTTGACTGGAACGATGCGTCAGTGTAGCCCTGAACACTGAGTTCTTCTTGTCCCCCATAGACCAAGAATAACTCTTTAGTTCTTCTCAGAAACTTCAGAATGTTCTTTACAGCCACCCAGTGCTGCAGACCTGGATTGGATTGGTATCGGCTGGTTATGCTCCAAGCATAAGCCACGTCTGGTCTAGCACACAATATTGCATACATGATTGAACCTACTGCCGAAGCATAGGGTACTCGACTCATGTCGTCCCTCTCAGCCTGTGTTGCGGGACACTAGCTCTTGGAGAGAATAAGGCCATGTCTCATTGGAAGGTATCCTTTCTTAGATTGCTCCAAGTTGAACCACTCTAGGACCTTATCAATGTAAGTACTCTGACTAAGGGCTAGGAGCTTCTTGAATCTATCCCGGTAGATCCTCATGCCTAGGATATAAGTGGTCTCCCCTAAGTCTTTCATCTTGAAACACTTCCCCAACCATGTCTTCATAGCTTGAAGACTAGGGATGTCGTTTTTGATGAGTAGTATGTCGTCAACATACAAGACCAGAAATGTCACCAAGCTCCCACTGAATTTTCTGTATACACAAGCATCATCTTCGCTCTTGATAAAGCTGTAATCTCTTACTGCCTCATCAAATCGAAGATTCCAACTTCGAGAAGCTTGCTTTAATCCATAAATGGATCTCTTTAGCCTGCAGACCTTATTGGCCTCTGCAGGATGGATGAAACCATCAGGTTGTGTTATATACACATCCTCTGTGAGCTTCCGTTAAGGAATGCTATCTTCACATCCATTTGCCATATCTCATAATCGTGATATGCAGATATAGCAAGCAAGATTCGAATGGATTTGAACATGGCAACTGGCGAGAAGGTTTCGTCATAGTCCACCTCGTGGACTTGTCTGAATCCTTTAGCCACAAGTCTACCCTTATAGGTAACTATGTTGCCATCCATGTCAGTCTTCCTCTTGAAGACCCATTTACACCCTATGAGTTTTACCCCATCAAGTAGCTCAACCAAATCCCAGACTTGGTTAGCCGACATAGAATCCATCTCGGATCTCATGGCCTCAAGTCATTTTTCGGAGTCTGATCCAGCGACCGCCTCATCATAGGTCCTGGGTTCATCCTTAATGATGAAGATCCTGTCGTGTTGGGTCGGCAGCGACCCATACTTCTCAGGTGCACGACTAATCCTCCCAGATCTACGCGGGGCCTGTGTCTGAGCCTCTGGTTGCCTAGCAACCAGTGCAGGTGGCTCAGGTTCCATCTCAGTGTCTTGTGGTTGCACTTGGACCTCGTCCAAGTCAAACTTCCTCCCACTAACTTCTTTCATGAGAAATTCTTTCTCTAGAAAGACAGCACCCCGAGCAACAAAAACTTTGTTCTTAGTGGGAATATAGAAGTAATATCCTTTTGTTTCCTTAGGATACCCCACAAACACGCATTTATCGGATCTGGGTTCTAGCTTGCTAGAATCCTGACGTTTGACATAAGCCTCACATCCCCAGACTCTGATAAAAGAGAGATTTGGGTATCTCCCATTCCATACCTCGTACGGAATCTTGGAGACACTTTTAGATGGAACATTATTCAGTATGAGAGAAGCTGTCTCAAGTGCATGTCCCCAAAATGAGGGTGGTAGAGTTGCATGACTCATCATAGATCGAACCATGTCCAACAAAGTTTGATTTCTCCTTTCAGACACACCATTCCATTGAGGTGTTCCAGGAGGAGTGAGTTGGGATAGGATCCCACACTCTCTAAGATAGTCAAAGAACTCACTGCTCAGGTACTCTCCACCACGATCTGATCGAAGAGTCTTAATAGATCTACTAAGCTGGTTCTCTACTTCATGTCTGAACTCCTTAAATTTCTGAAAGGATTCGGACTTATGTCTCATCAAATAGACTAACCATATCTACTGAAGTCATCAGTAAATGTGATGAAGTAGTTGTACCCTCCTCTGGCTTGTTTACTGAATGGCCCACACACATCACTGTGTATGAGATCAAACAAACCTCCTGCCCTCTCACCGATCTTAGTGAAGGGCGCTTTTGTCATCTTCCCTAATAAACAAGGCTCACAAGTATCAAACTCCTCCAAGGAGGTTGAATCTAACAATCCATTTGCATAGAGTTGTTGAATGCGATTCTTGTTTATATGGGCTAATCGACAATGCCAAAGGTACGCACCAACTGAACCACTTAGTTTGATCCTCTTATGATTCATGTTACATATAGAGTTATCCATGTCCAAGACATATAATCTATTGCGCAAGGTACCCTTCCCATAAAACACATTTGCAAATGAAAAAGAACAAGAGTCCTATTTTATTTCAAATTTAAATCCTTTCCTTGCCAAGCAAGGAATAGATACAATGTTTAAGGGAAGGTACATAATAGCAATGATCTAACTCTAACTGAAGTCTAGAAGGCAGGGAGAGCATCAAAAGTCCTACGGTAACAGCAGCAACCTGTGCTCCGTTTCCAACACATAGGTCAATCTCTCCAGGCCGCACCGATCTTCTTCTCTTGAGCCCTTGCATATTTGTACAAATATGAGCTCTGCATGCGGTATCCAATACCCATGACATAGAAATAGAAAGGTTGACTTCGGTAACATAAATACCTGAGCCAGAAGACGAAGCCTTGCTTCTCTTCTCCTCGTTCTGAAGTTGCACTATGTCAATCATGTGAGTTGGCATTCCACATGAATAGCATCTATTATTCCTGACCTTTTTCATCTTTATCATCAATGTCTTAGTTAAGCCTTTCAGCTCAACGCATTGAATGTCTACTTTCGGAGGGTTGAGCCCAACCAATTCATCGAAGAGCTGCCTTAGATTAATAATAATCTCAGAAGCACTCTTCCGATCATATTGCCCTAGGCGATATGTTGGTTTGCATCAACCTCCAAAGTATCTGCTTGATGCTTATTGAAAGCATCCTTCTCAGCCGCTGAGGCCAAGCATGGAAGTGGCTCAAGAATAGGCTGCTCAAGGACATATAGCTTCCTCTTGAGCTTGAGGACCATCCTCAAGTTCCGATACCAGTCCATAAAGTTGGATCCAACTAACTTATCCCTTTCCAGGATAGATCGCAGTGACCATCTGCTATTGTTCGTAGCCATTGATCTACAACAACCAAGATAGCAAATTAGTACTACTTCGAATCATTTAATCTAGACTTGCATTAAATGAGCATGACTCCCACTATTTTAATCGAATTGACAACCCACAAGGTCAATCGGGAAATCCAAGATTTCCTAGAGAGATGGGATCCTTATTCCACATGAGGCTTCTCATCTCACGAGGGTGGGATGAGATGCACAAAGTGACTCATGCTTCTTATGGTGGGCATGCCGGCCGATTGCACCCAGGCAATTCTCCTTCTCAAGACAGTTCAAGTATTTTGTGCCCAGCTAGGGCTGGAACAACACAAAACCCTAACCTCTCGAGGCCGCCTCTAGAGTTCCATCATGTGGCCACCACATATGAAAAACTAGCCAAGTCTAACCTAACCGTTATGCCCAGGGCCAACAGTTTCCCTGCGAAGGCACGCCCAGATTTTTAACTAGACTGGGGAAACCATTGCCACCACACGCCTTCTAAAGATAAGTGGGTGTGTCCCACGAGGGTGGGAAATAGTGCACAACACCACTGATCGATAGCTTGACGAGGGCTACGCGTCTGAAGGCTACAGACTTCATATTGTTTTGAGGGTTTTTGAGGTCTCATACTCTCAGTTTTATCTTTTGTGTAACATTACAAGCATGCAATCTTATAGTGATAACAAAACGATAAAACACATCCAGGCATGCTTTTTGCAGATATTGAAAGCAGTAAATGATGACACCGAAATTCATAGTAAATTTCATGCCATTTTATATATCTTTTTGTGTCATATTCATAGACTTTGCTTATTTTTATGCCCCTTTCTATCAATATTTGCGGAATCTACACTCTTTTCTGTTTTTAATGATTTTCAGGCAAAAAGACATATTTTTTTAGTCGATTTCGAGCAATCCAAGTGTATAATTAAAGTCACAACATCAAAAGGAGATCACACATCAAATTTCATAAGATTTGGAGCTTCAGAGTAAATTACGACACCCCCAATATGATCTTTACGGTATCGTAATTTGTAGTTTTTCCGAGCAGAGAATTTCATATGATTACGGCACTACCGTAAACCTCTTTACGATGCCGTATTTTGGAGCGGTTCTAACCATGAGGATTTGTCAAGAATACGGCACTGCCGTATTGTTGAGCAAAACTATCACAGTACTATAATTCGGGTTGCCCGAAAGATTGTTGACATTACGACACTGTCATAAAGAATGTTACGGTACCATAATTACAAATGATTTCAATCCGAGAACTTGCTGTCAAGATTACGGCACTGCCGTAAGATCTATTACAGTCGTAATTACAATGCTGCTTGCGATTTTCCTGGTCAACTTTGAAGCCCAATTTTTGCAGAGATGATTGCGATCGATCCAGGCCATTAAATATGTTGCTGTAAGAAGCAATCAGAGAGCCTCCTTCGAGGAGAACACGCCAAGGGCAAAAGCCCTAATTTTTGTCCACCACCAAGAGAGAAATTGACGTACACGCCGCCGCTCTAAGTTTCGCCGCCGGGAAGCATACAGTGCATCTCCGGCCGTGAAATTTGAGTGGAAGCTACGCATAGAGGAGGAGAAGGTGCACCTGAAGTTTCAACGTGATCGGAGATCAGATGGAGGAGAAATCACCAGAAAATCGAGCGTCACTACTGTTCGCTACAGATTACGGCCGTAAACATCTTTACGGTCGTACCGTAATTTCGCTTTCTTCTTCCTTTCGATTTTCTTCAACATAGATTATTATAATCGTCCCTCTATGATAACTTAAACTTACTTTGGGACATTGGGGAGTAATTCATTTGATTTTTAATGACTAGATGGCTTTTTACCTTCGTCAGAATAGTTTTATGATGATAATTTTACTTATGTGAATAATTGTACTTTGATTCTCCATAGATTGATGTTATTATTCATATTTTAGAGTTCTCGCAATAAGGACCGAAAGGTGACTTGCTTGAGAACTTAGAACCCTAGAATTGCATGTCAATGACCGCCCCTTTGGTCCTTGTGTTAATAAGACTAATGGATGAGATTGATTTAGATGACATCTTAATTTATATGCACATAAAGATTGTTTTAGAGATTTATATGCGATTTAAGGTTTTATTATGTAAATACACGGTTGCCTCATCCAAGTAGAAGATTGTTAGGATCTATGGACTTAGCACCATGTACATGCATAATAAATTGCATTTGGGCATGTAGATGTATATGCATTACAGTAATTAATCATGTATAATTTAATCTCTAATTTATTTATTGTCATCTAATTACTATGGTATGGAGGGAGCTTTTAATTATATGTAGAATCCCTTGGAGCATAATTGTCTTATCTCTGATAAGTAATTATGCTCATTAAGTTTTTACTATATATAGGTGTGGTATCTGATTTGAGGTGTATAAGTTGTCGAGAGGTTTTTATTTTGGTTCCCATCGGCTACCCTACTTCTCAGTGATCAACGACATAATCAATTGGAAGACTACTCCGATCGAATTCATTGCATCATGAAATCCGGTATGTCTTCATATAGTTTTTCTTTATAATTTTAACGCAAGATATTTAGACCAATCTAACAAGGAATACCTGGTTGCATCCTAGGTGTTTAATCAGGAATTAATTCGCATAAGAGCTCAAATTTTCACATCAGGACAAGCCGCAACACACCTCCGGGTTCTATCATTCTAACTTTTTTTGTAATATATTTTTTAAGTTTTATTGTCTAATAATTTATATTTATATTTTCTATATAAATAAAGGTCTAAATGAAATTTTAGATCCATGAAATTTTTGGGCTATTAAAAAAAATCTCTATTTAGTGTTAATCTAAATTAGATTTTTAAGAAACTGTTTACTCTATGTTTGTTTTCGTTAAAGAAAATAATTAAAGAGAGAAAATCTACTTTCCCGCAACCAGCAGCACTATTAAAAGAAAAATAAAATAAAATCCTAATTGCTGCTCCTGTTGCAGCAGCCGTAGGAAAGATTAAAAAAAATTATATTGTTTTCTTAATTTTAAAATGTAAGAGATTATAAATTCTTATATTATATAAAAAAAATTGTGTAGAGATTTCTTTTCCAATTTTATTTTATTGTTAATTTTATTTTACGCATTGTGTTTATTACTATTTTATCAATTTAATTGTTTTTGTAAATTTGATTTATTATCGCAAGATTCTGTTTTAATTTTATTACCATTCTTGTTTTACAAATTTGATTTATTCCCAAAATTGTATAACTTTATCATCATAACATTTATTTACAGTATTTCTGAAATTTATGGAAGAGAAACTGTTTTGATTTCGGTTTGAATCAACATAAATTAGTATAAATATTATTGTTACAATAGTTACTCCAAATAATAGTTTTAATTATATTAAAAAGCAGTGGCTGCCGCAAGTAGCTGCGGCTAAAACTGTTAAAAAAATTATATAAGAAAAAACTCTAATTGCCTTTGCATGAATATTTATTTTACAAATTAAAATAAATATTAATTTTTGTATATATATATATACCTATATATATACCTATATGCTGCCTCAGTAACTCATTAAAAACAATTAATTAAATTAGACTCAAAACCCTAATTTAATTGCAGCAAATAAATTCTACTAGCTTATTTATATATTTATAAGCGGTTTTATAAATTAAAACCGACTATTGGGCTGAATCCGGGCCAAATTGGGCCAGCAGTTTGGGTATAACACATGGGCTTGCTCTGCTAGGCTTGGGCCTGCTGTGTAGTGCAACCTGCTATGCAGTGCGCTGGTCCAGTGTTGTACTGCGCAGTTTGCTATGTTATTAAAATTTTGTTATCAAAATTTAGAGACATAATTTATAAAAAATAAATCTGGTGTTATGTTTATTCATTTGGTTTAATCATGCCTAATTAGTTATAAATTCTTCTAAGCATGATTAAATTTTGATGTACATTAATAAATTTTTATTGTTGTTTATCTATGTTAGTAAAATTTTTATGATTCATACATGCTAGTAGAATTTTTATGTATGACTAAATATGTTTTGATGTTCATGCATGTTATTAGAACATTAGAAATAAATGTGTTAATATTAAAATAAATATTAATTTTTGTGTGCTTACATTACATGTGTTAATATTAAATAGTAACTAAAAAGGTAATTAAATTAATGTGGTCCTTATTATTTCAGCCTTACAGTTAATTGCAATTAAAATAAAAAACAAATTTACTTCTTTGTCTGATTACATATAGTTAATTATCTAATGCTGCTTTATTAACAAAAATAACAATACTATTTAAAAAATTATTATTATTATTTGTGACATATTTATATTAATTATTTTATATAATGTTTTAATGCAGCATACTTCTTTGCTACTGTCAAATTTCACTTCTATAACACATGGACTTAACCTAGCTGTTGAATTTAAAATTGGTATATTGCTTTGTTGTTGTTGGGTCTCGAATCTACAACTCAATGCAAATATATAGCATTACTATAAATAAATTGATTCTGTTTAAATTTGTAACAGAGGTTCTTAAACTGATAAGACATAATGTTAAAACATTGACATATTATTTCTATTGCTAGTGGGTTTTGGACCCGAGCCCACTAGCATAAAATATTTTTATTGTGATAGAATTTTAATATATTAAGCTATTTACTAAATAAATTTTATATCTTGATTAATTAGTTTTACTTGTTTTGTATGTTTAATGTTTCAAGCAATATAAAATAATTATTTATTATTGTTCATAAATTTGTTAAACATGTTGAATAAATGAGCTTTAAATATTTAAAATAATATTTATAGACATAATGCAAAACACAAATGTCATAATATACATCCTTTTATAACGAGACACATGACTATATTGCACATAATAACTTTCACAATGATACTAATATTCATAATATACATAATTAATATATATCTGGCATAAAAAAAATTACAGTATTGATGTTTTCCTCTTCAGACAACTCAAATTGGATCCGTCGACGACGGATAAGCTGGGGTGATTCTTGCTCGTAAAGTGACTGCAAGCTTTGTAGTGTTTCAGATTTGCAGCTTCTGGTTACATCAGTGCTACAGGCAGTGTATGCAGCAGCATCTCTCATAACCAACGTAGATCCACAAGTATCTGTTGGTCCTATAACAGCCATTCTACCTTCTAGGGTTGGATCATAATTGCTAGGGGAAGATTCGGCAACTTCACTCTGAATGAATTTGGCAAGACTCAACACCAGATGATTCTCAAAACTTTCTTCATCTCTCTGCACATCTTTATAACCATATCTTATAATACATCTGTACATTCTGTAGGTTCTAGGACCAATCCTTCCAATGAGATACCTTTCATCTTGTGGCACATAGGGGATAGGTACTAATTTGACAGACACAAAGATAACAACTTGATGGAAAGCAGGGAGGTTAGTCACAAAATGGGAGAAAATAGCAGGCACGCCAGTAACGAGCGGTGTGTAAATGAGTCCAATTCCAGGTACTCGCACAATTCCTAGGCTGGGGCCAAGCGTGAGTATCCATTTCATTGAGACCTTGTTTTGTAGATCAAACAGATACTTTTTGCAAGTTCCATAGTGCCAGACGTACATGATTGTCATGAACACACATGAGAGAACAAAAGGAACCCATCCGCCTTGTGGAACCTTTGTTAACGAAGACGAAAGGTAGGCAACCTCAACGGACCCAAAGAAAAAGAGAAATGATAGCGCAAACATGGCATTCTTTTGCCATACAAATACAAGAACTAGTGCCATCAGTGATGTGGTAGTGAACATTACGGTCATGGTTGCTATACCTGCAGATTTTAAAGAAAAAAAAAATCAGCCGCTTAAAAATTAAAATTTTGAGATGACTGAAAGCCATAATTGCATACAAAAAAATGGCAGAATTTATTTAATAAAATGATATTAATGAAAAGGTCAGTGAAGACTATATCAAAAGAAGTATATATTTTGAATTGACGTTAACAATGCTTAACAGCGCACCAAACAGCCTTACCATAAGCATTTCTGATGAGGGTAGTATCATGAAATCCAACTGTGACAGCAAGGCAAAGAATCATAAGAATCCAATTTATTTCAGGTATATATATCTGGCCATGGATCCATCTTGATGTATGAACAATTTTGACACGTGGGAAGCAGCCCAGTGAATGGCACTACTTCACAATGGAGAAAGTAGCAGAGATGACAGATTGGCTAGCGACTATAGCAGCCAGAGTTGAGATCACAAAAACGGGCCAAAAAACTGGTTCTGCAAGAAAATAAAATAAATTTATAACATGGGAAATTTCATACCTGATAACAAATAGAAACGTCAATGCAATGGACACTTACGAGGTATAGATTTAAAAAAGCTTAGAGATACAGAAGATATGTTTATGGAAAGAAATGCTGCCTGCCCCATATATTGCAGCACCAAACATGGATATATGAAGCTAACAAATGCGATCTGCATAAAGAGTTCCTTGAAAATATCAGTAACATTGGGAGTTTAAAACAAAACATGTTGCTAAGTCAGAACTAAAAGCTCAAAGGAGGCACATGAAATTAACCATCAACACAACAAAAATCTAACTGAAAACTATAGCAACAATAATTTTACCTTGATACCATTAAAGACCTATGTCCTTCAACTTGATAGATTCATGGTGGTAACAACTAGCTGTAAGTTACAAATACATATGGATGCTTACGTTCAAGGTAATATATACACATAAATATGTGTATGTGCATACACATGTACATATGTCAAGGTTTTAGGAAACGATCAATACCAGATGTATGCTCAATTAGTATAATTAAGTATGGAAGCCAAGTTAGAAGCAAATCCATCTTAGTTTGTTCTTGTAATCTAAGAATCTGTACGATTGTATGCCTCTATCATGTCAATCTCAATACATTTCTTAGTTAAATGATCATGTTAATGGAGGCCCACTGACTAATCAATGTATTTTTTTTTTGACATAGACAAGTTAAGCAATGAGAACAGGGTTTGACCCAGGACCTTGTTATCAACAACTAAGGTCGAGTACACACATACTAATATTGGAGGAGAGTCAATCGTTCAACACCAAAAAAAAAAAAAATATATCTTAGAAGATTATTTAGGCTATTTATTCTAGGGATGAAAGAAAATTTAAAAGGGATAGAAAAATAGAGTGATAGAAAAGTATTAAATTTTCTTTTTTTAATTTCCTTAGAAGGAACAAAAGTAAAGGATGGATTTTATTTGATATTTATACTCCAATATTTTTACACATCTTTTGTTCCATATTATAAAAATAGTAGAAGGTTTGGTAGCGTAGGCAGTGACTTGTTGCAACAGCAGCGGCAAACTCTAAAGCCCACTCTAAAGCGATAGAGAAGAAGGCATTGCAGCGGCGAGTAGAAGCCTCATGGCGCATTAGGGTAGAAAAAAAGGAAAGTTTTTTTTTTTAATTAACATGCTTTTCACCTTATTCATGAGGAATTAAAATTGAGAGAAAATCATGTCTTTCCACTTGATTTTATTTTCCCTCCATTCCTTTCATTTTTACCTATAAGGAAACAAGGCCTAAGAGATGAGATCCATACTCCAACAAAGGATCTGATAGTAGATCATTATGGTAAAAACTAAATTATAAAGGATATGATGTATAAGCTTCTAAATAGATTCTTACCTAGTCCCAACCCCCATGTCTATTCTAGTTATTAGCACGATAAAATATCATAACTCAATATAAGTATGCCTCCATTCAATTTTAATTTGTAAGGATATAAAAATTGAACAATTCCAACTTTTGTAGTTTTCTAGGACATATCCGATCAAACTAGAAGGGTAATGCCATTTTAAAATCGAGCCCAATATGGGCTTTTAGTCTCTTAGTAAGTAATTTTGTACATTTATAATATATCTTAGACTGAACTAGGGAGGTGGGGCTAATTCAACTTCTAGCTTGAGATGCCCTAAAAATAATCTTACCATACTATGTGTCAGTATGGTTAATTACTGGAATGAACTGATATTTTGTTAGCCAATACCATCAGTACTAGTGAATTTGATACAGAGAAATATAAAATAAATTAAATAAAATGTTGAGTACATATTACCAATTTATAGAGAAAATAAGTAGCAACCAACTAGTTGTGGTGGAAGGAGTACTTGAAGATCAAAGCAAGATGAAATTTGAAGAAAAAAAAATTGGATTTCATATACAAAATTGTGTACATATCAACAATACATAGAGAAAGTAAGTAACCCTGTACTAAATAAATAGCCAGTAATAGGAAACTACTGACAATGCGCTAGCACCACCTACCCAGGATGAAAAAAATGCATCTAACTTTACTAAGATAACTTCCAACACTAAATTTAAATTAATAGCCTTAGTTTTTCATGAGTTCCAATCACTTCTATTTTTATACTTTACCTAGTTATTTATCTTGTAGAAGAATCACACAGCTATGTAATTAAGTAAGCATACACACCCTTATGGATGCCGCATTGAAGTGACCAAGATCTGCAAACATAGCTTCAGTACCTATAAAATCATTCAAACACAGCATATGTTATGTTGTACGTGAAGATGCAAAATGCATTCACAGAAAACATCAGAAAATGGAAGCAGCTCTAACCCGTGATTGAAAGAAGTATTCCCGCAAGTGAAATCCAAACATCTTTTCCTGTGTGCTTGAAGAACTTGACCATGTAATATGGAGATAGAGCAAGAAATATTCTGGGGTTCCAGTGGAATATATTATACAAACCAATTGCAGCGATACATATGAGCCAAATGATAACAATGGGTGCAAACAAGAAAGCAACCCTCTGAGTTCCCTTGTGCTGCAAAGCAAAAAGGCCAACCAGCACAACACAGGCACTGATTGTCACCTCACCTATATCATGCAGAAGATACATAAGAAAATAATAGAAGAAAGAAGCATCTAAACAATATTAAGATAAATTTAAATAGAATATAGGTGACAATTTCTCCTGAACTATTCTAGAAAAATAATGAGGATTAACTAGAAGCAAAAGGAATTTCCTTCATTAAAGTAGTGGAATTCCTTGAGTTGTGTGATATGATTGTTCACTTGCACAAAAAGTAAATGGTAAGATAAAATAAAAGTGTCTAATCAGCTAATTTAAACCATTAAATGGGGCTTTATTTAATCCTACATCTTAAATCACCAATGAGATGATGTCTTACCAATGCAAAATCATTGGTTAAGTCATGTCATAGGAACAATTTAAGTAGTCTCAATCAGTATATCGTTCATGGCTCCTATTGGTATAGATAGGAGTTGAGATACAATTATTCTGGCACTCAAACTTAGTCTTAGTTTGAGCTTGTGCCAATACACGGACCTCTTGTATTGATATACTAAATAACTAGATACCATGTAGTAGTAGTATGCACAATGTGGACCAAATTATGAAATAACCAATACATTAGTACAAAAAGAGATTAAAAACCATAAGGTATGATTGAACACAATCAAGTTCATTATGATATTTTGAATTGGCCCCACCTCTCTAGTTTGATCTTACATATCTTAGAATTTTTTTTTTAAAAAAATAAATTGTTTAGTTTTGAGGAGGTTTGAAAATTAATGGAAGTATTCTTATATCTAGGGATAACTCATAAATTTATTTGAATTGACAATAGGAACTTCTCTATTAGAGTTACTTAGTAGGAGCCTCTATTACTTCCAATATGAGTGACAACTCTCTGAATAGTAGGCAAATTATGCTCAACTGAAGTTAATGTTGTGGTTCTACAATTCCCACAATTGAAAGTTATCTATAACATATGATGTTGGTATGTTGAGGTCTACATGTTTAATAAACTCACATGGTCTACTACTATTTATGGGATCAACACTACAACTAGGACATGCAAAGGTACTAGAACTAGATAATGATACATGTAAGAATCTTCATAGAAAGCCTTTTGGGACCAGTGCTACAATTAGAATAGGCAAAGGTACTAGATATATGTAAGAACAACATCATCATTCACCGATGAACATAATCTTTAATATTATCTTTCTAGTATGTAAAGACTTGACTAAGACTGTGTCGTAAACCTTGTAGCCTTGAGACAAAATCTCGCCGTCGGTGAAGCTTTGTCCATCCCCCCAATGTTCATTATTAGATTAAGACAACCGCTTAAAAGCATATGGTATCAAGAAAATATGTGAGCAATCATGTTAGATTAACTTATTATCACTCCCAAGTCCTGTGGCATTCTTAAATTTCATCATCAAAATATTGTTTGTCAATCTCGTAGGGTGTTAATCACTTAATCTCAAAGCCATATTCATGACTTGTAGACACATCTGCAGCATGACAAATGAAATTGAAGTGGGGCCACTTTGCAGCGCTGTCTAGCGATGTTCATCTTTTTTGTTTTTTTTTTTGCATGCAATGGCAACTTGTATTTGCTTCCTTGCCTATGACAAGAAGGATCTAGAGTCAATATTGCCCGTGCTTGTTCTACCAATTCTTTATCCTAGCCTAAATAAGGCTCTTTTGCTACATTGGCTACTGATAAGGACTATTTGGCATTTAAATCCTCCACACACAAACTTGTGTTTTCACTCATTTGATGCATAAATAATATTGAGCCTACAACACTTCTATTACCAGTATCACTACCATTGTTGACCTCACAATGATGTCATTTAATATACCGCACCAAAGTGGATCAAAAGTCCTTGAAGGATTATTGAACCATCAAAGACCAAGTAGCCACATATTTGCATACTTCTCTGTCCTTAATGGCTTCATCCCTTGTACTGAACAAAGACACTCCCAGTCATACTCTTCATGTTTTTTGGCTACACGATATTTGTTAATCCAATATGAGTATAGTTGTTAGCAAAACACAAATTTGATCTCTTGCAAGGTCTTGATGCACTTTGCAACTTAGAGGTTGTTGGGTGTTATTTGAACCAAGTGATGTCTCCTTAAAAATAGTGTCATAAAAGATACATTGTCAAAAGTAGCAATTCTAACATTTTCTAAGCAAATTCTACAGTTTAGGAGTCATAGAATAATGAAAAAAAGAATTAGAAGGAAGTTAGAAAATATTAGAATGTTTGAGAGTTTATAGTTGGTTTTTAGGTTTAAACAATCATAAAATCGAACAGATATAGGTTTAATATTTAATAATTTTTTACAGGTCCACATCCTTTCGGTTTGAATGCCATTTGCGCGTCTGCTAATTGCATTGTAGCTGCCATATATGTGTGCACCATGTGAAGTGCACTCTTTGGGCCCTCGTACTATGCCTATCCCCATGTTCAGCATCGGCATGCATGGGCCACGCTAGTGCTTTGGTGCCACACGGAACACTCTAATTACATAGTATTTGGGTCAGTTTTGGTTTATATTTTATGTCGGGTTGATTCGGGTTGACCTACTAATTTATCATAGGACTGAAATGTACCAAGCTTATGTCCAGTATGAATCAATTTTTTAAACACTGTTATAATGGAAGCTTTAGTCATATTCATTGGCATGTTGCTTCAACCATGCAGTTCAACCACACCACCTAGTCACATTATATATCCTAGATTTAGCATCCATCTGCATTGAAACCATCAACATGTTCAAATCGTGCAAGTCCATTATTGCAGCCATCATGTTAACAGTAGAGTCTAGACCAGTTGATATTGGAACCATTTCTGGACTGGAATTTATTTTTATGTAATGCCAATAAAAAAATTGAAGCTTTCCAATTATAATAAGAAGATAATGGAGAGATTGTTTGAGAATATACATGTTCAGACTTCAGAGAGGGATGTGAGTTGTGGTACATGAGAGCTTCAAGAGACTTTACAATTGAAGAAGCCCATAAAGTCTAAACTACGTTGGAAGGCAGGGACCAAATTGATAATGATTTATTAATTTCTCATTCATATTCTCCCTTCACTTCAAATATAAATGTTTTTGTTAGAGGTTCTACATCAACTAAAGCTGACATGAGAGTTGAAAATTTAGGAAGGCTAATTTGCAAGTAACCGTGAAAGCACACCTGCAGACCAAAATTTTAAAATACACTAAAAGTATGCTATTTTCAATTTGAAGCAGAAAAAAAGAAATAGATCAATACATACCATCAAGCAATTCCTTGGCATGAACTTGCAGTCCAGAAACTGATGATAGAACTGCAATGCACCCATGTGGAAGTCTAACATGAGATAGGAACTAAACAAAAATACATAAGAGAGAGAGAGATAGAAAGGAAATAAAGATGCCTTGGCAAAAAAAAGAAAAGTGTAAAGATGAATAGCATTAGAATTTATGGAACCAAACCAGAAATTGCCGGAGTAAGAACCCCATCTCCTATCAGCATGCAAGCACCAAAGAGAACAATGAGAAGTAAGCATGTTCTGAGCCTTTTGTGATTCTCCAAAAATCCTTTGAGTGGAGAGTGCATCGTATTTTGAGGAACATAACCATTGCTGTAATATGTTGAGAGCTCCTCATCAGCTGCTTGCTGATTAGGGAGCAAACTAAGCTTGGCATGTCGGCAGAGCAAAGAGTACAGAGAAAATGTTCCACCTATGATCAGTTACATGATTGATCAATGGAAGTATAGGAAAGAAATCAGATGGCTGAAAGTTCAAAGCTTTCACCTTCCCCATTGTCATCAGCACTCAAGACAATGATGACATATTTAAGCAATGATATGATGGTGAATGTCCAGAATATCAAGGAAAATACACCAAATACTGTTTGCTCGTCGTGATAGTTGTTAAGCCTCCCAGACAATGAACTTGTGCACACGTAAATAGGAGAGGTACCTAAGTCACCATATACCACTCCAAAACTCTGGAATGCTAAAAGAAGATGTTTGTAGTTACTCTTCCAATCAACCTGCAGAAAAGTAGATATATTTGACAAATCACCAAAGTCGGATATTCTTTTGTCTCCAAAATTTGTGAGAACATAAAGGATCTCTACGTACATGCATATAAACAGTGATACATAACAAGGAGAACGGATGCAAGACAACACTTTGTAGAATGCAAGAACCACTAATGAATCATATAATATAAGCACAATGATACCAACTTGAGTGTTTTCTATAAAAATAAGATATATTTTATAACATTACAAGCTAGTACTTTGTACCACAAGACAAGACAACAATTTTCGAAGCAACCCCCCAAACAACACATTGAAGATGTTGCTCACTATAGGCTTCCTTGGCAAGGTCTCCACAAAAGATGGTATGTTTAACACATCTAAAACAATCATCAATTTCCATTATAGAATTTATAATTTATGACTAAAGAAGAATTGAACCGGTTCACTTGAACTTTGACCCGTTTAAGTTGAATTATGCTCGCTAAATAGTATTTGGGTTAGTTTAGTGGCAATTCACCCTAGGGCATGATATGGCATGGCATGAGATGGGGCATCACATAGCATGGCATGGGATGGGGCATGACAAGACAACAACAATGCCATGGCAAACGCATTGGCATGGGGCTTGACAAAAGCCATGACATGCAATGGATAAAGCTGGATTGGATGGCCATGCCATCCAAATGCCCATGTCATGTTATTCCATCTCATTCCTTGGCACAACCCATGTCATGCCATCATATCCCATCCCATGTTATTTTATCCCATGGGCCACGCCATCACATCCCATTCCATGTTATTTTATCCCATGGGCCATGTATCCTATGCAATGCTAGGCCCTAGCATGCCATTGCATGAGCTCTACCATTCACATCCTATTCCATCACATTCATTGGGCATGACATAGTATTACATGAGGTATGGCTATCGTATAAGGCAGGGCATGACATGGCAAAACAATGACAACACCATGGTAAAGGCATTGGCATGGGGTTTAACATGGGCCCATAGTATTATGCCATGGATAAGCTGGATTAGATGACATGTCTTGCCACTTGCATGCCATGAAATGGCCTTCCAATAGCATTATCATATAATAGTAATTGAATAAAAAAGATAATATAATATGACAATGGTATTACAGAGACTTGGTCATAGCATGGATAGGACAATAATATGACATTACCTATGCCCGGGATAAGATGGGATGGCATGAGCTATGGCTTGCCATGCTTAGGATGGATGGATGGGATGCCTAGCTATGCTATGCCCATGCCCCATGCCATGCCAATGCCTCAAGATATGACCATATGCATATGCTATGTCGCAGGCCACATATAATACAATGTCATGCCCTATGCAAGCCAAGCAATGGCGCCTTACCCCATGTTAGGCCATACACATACTTCATGCCATGCTAGGTTATTACATGTGCCATGCTAACCCATCCCATCCCATAATGCCCCATGTCATCTCATGCCTTGTGCACATACATATCATGCTATGGCCATGCCGCCATGCCCTACTCCATGCTTATACCACGCCCTAAGCTAGGTCATGTGCCCCATCGCATCTCATCTCATGTTATGCCCATATCAAATGACATTTATCCAATATAGGTCATGTTATGCCCTATTGTTAGGGTTCGGAGGATGTTGGGTGTAAGTCTTGTGAAATTCACTTGTGTCCCATGTGTCATTTGATTGCTTGTGTTGCCTTTAGATCATTGCTTCGGATCGGTTAAGCACTACTCCTTCGCTAGGAGAGTAGTGTACTGCACAGACATTAAACACTAAGGAAAGTGCGTCCCTGACACTATGCCATGCCATAGCTATGATACATGCATGTCATGGCCATTACCTATGCTATGCTCTATATCATGTCATCCATCACATCTCCATGCCAATATCATGCCATCACATCCCATCTCATCCAATACTTTGGCATAATTCATGCTATCTAAGCCATCCATATCATCTCATCATACCATGCCAAGTCATCCCATCCCATGCTATCTCATTTATCACATACCAACTAACTAATCCCCATCCCACCCATACCATGAACCATGGCAAGGCCCATGCCATCCCCACCCATCCCATCCCATGGATAGGCTAAGTTATCCTATACTATGCTATCTTATCCCACCCATCCCATGCATGGGGCATAATATAGTATGGCATAGGGTAATAGCAAGGCAAGACATGACATAACAATGACATAAGCATAACACGGGGCATCGCAAGACAATAGTATTAAAAGCTGAAAATACATAAAGGCTTTTACAAAACTTTTTCTATTATTCCTCCATAAATGGATGTTTCTATGACCAGACTACTGGAGAAAGACTATTTCTTAAGCTTCCTAGTCCTTTTGGAAAGAAAATACATAATGAATGGTATAAAATAGAGCATCCTCATGCTCTTAATAACATTTCTACTAGAATTCAATTTATAATTGAAAAATTAGTAAAAAAATATACTAATATTACTATACAAAAACAACTTAAAAGGAGAATATAGTTTCTACAGTCTGATCTATACTCCACAAACATATTCAGAAAGAAGTAAGGACAGTACTATAAAGAAAAGCTAAGACTAATTATGACAAACACGTCAGCATAAGCTAAGACTACTTAGATGTAGAAGCTAATTAATGGTTGTCTATTACTCTAATGTTAGTGAGTAATTAACTATATTAGAATAAATTTGTATTCAATATATTTAGTAAAAGCCTATTTATGGAACTTTGTATATTTATAAAGGTTATTTAGGTTTTTTACCCCTGAAAAAAAAACAAGAGTGGAGTATATAGAGAATTAAGAAGGTATACATGATTCTATTACATCCTTCGGCCCCATGAGCTTTCTCGCCTAAAATGATATACAATCTATATAGTGTAAATTAAAATAAAGTTTACCTTAATATCTCACTCTATTCCTCCAAAAAAAATTATAAATCTAGGATTGCAACAAAAAATTCTTTGATCACTATATCACATATAAGAGATGGGTGAGTGAACCATTTTTACAACCTCATCTACATCTTTCCACCCATAAGTCGTATATTGTTGCATTCGATAATAGTTTCTTCATCACAACGATAAAGTTCAACTAGTGCCAATGTGCCCTATGTAGCTATAGTAGACCACCCTTCTCCAAGATAATTGGAGTAGGAGTAGGATATGACAAAGCTCCATATCTCAATTGAATAATTGTCAATGAAGAACAAATGTTCATTGCTTGAATAATTGCCAATGAAGAACTGTTCATTGCTTTTCATCCTCCCCACATAGCCATAGTTGGCATTTAGAATTATTGTAGATCCCATGTTTGCATAGAATGTCAGTGACTACAGGCTACCTAAATAAAATAATCAACTATGGCATTATGCCTCACAATCCACTTTATTATTTTGGGATGGATAATCACTAAACCAATATTAGAGAGAATTCACAGTCTTTTATGCACCTAACTTAACTTATCTTCCTCTATCTCACTATGGATACTAATATTCTGGATAGATTATCACCACTGATCTTAATCACGTTGTTGTCAATTATTTTTCCTCACTAACCCACTTGATACTTGTTAATGATCGGCGTTGTTGTTGGTAAAACATCAAGTTAGCAAAATTCTGACGATGTCAATCCCATGAATTAGGTTGTGGAGAAAGACATGAAGGAAAGTAGCTCACCAATCACATGTAGAAAATTTTAAATAAGAAAAGTAAATTTTATTCAATTTTTTAAAAAAGGAAATACATATTTACCTTTTTATCCTTTTTTTAAACTACATTAAGAATATATAAGCGTTAGAGAATGTGGAATAGCCTATAAAGTTCAACATCATGGGAAACCCTTACATCATCCAATAAATAGTTCTCTTTTAAAAATTATATTTTCTTTTTTACTTTGTTGGCTTGAAAGTTTATTTAGCACTAGACCTAGTTTCATTTTAATAATAATAAGTTTGTCCCACTTTGCATGAACATAATCTTGCTATTACATATTTTGTAAATAGTAATTGTTTCTATATTTGCATAAATTTTACATTTCTTCTCACTTAATGGCACGTTAGAAAAATATGAGGAAAAAAAATCTTCTACCATAGCTTTAATAAATGATCTTAAAATAAAAAAAAATAAACTAAAATTCAAACTAAAAAATTAGATCACTGTTTAAATGATTCTGCCTCGTTCAAATTAATATGATTACTATAGTTATCATAATGAATATTTTGCATTGTGTTGCTATATTTATATATATATATATATATATATATATATATATATATATATAAAATTGGCTCTCTTTGGGTAAGGCTCTAACCCCTAATCAAGCACTTTATAGTCTTTATCCTTCTATACTTCACTTTTCAAATCTTTGCTATCATAAATTTGACAAATGTCCATGTATATAAATAGATGGAGCCAAGCAATACACTCTAGATGTATAGACACAAAGATGTATAGACACAATGTTAACTCTACCTAAGGATCAACTTTAAGATTTTACTTTGCACCCGTAACTACTTCAGTATAGGCCAATCTTTCAAAACTGGGCCTAATAAAGATGCAAAAAACTTCGAAATGATTAAAAATTGTCGGTGGAGGAACGTCTACAAAATTACCTCCAGCAAAATTTGATTTCTCATACTATCACAATCTTAACACTAAACTACGAGCTAACTAAAAAAGCACAATTCGATCACATTAGCCTATAAAAAAATATTACAAATATAAAAATTTTTAGAAAAATATATAGAATACCAAAAAAAAAAAGAAAAAATAGAAAAAAAAAAATTAATATATATATATATATATAAATTCGTTAAAATTTTATTTTGATAATAATAATAAGTTTTTTTAGATATTGAAAATAATAATAATATAAAAAAGGGAAATTTTCTAAAATGTTAATTCATTAAAATTTTATACAATAATAAGAATATAAAATTTTGGAAAAAATTTTATTTAGATATTAAAAATAAAAATAATAATATAAAAATGGAAAATTTTCTAAAATGTTAGTTCATTAAAATTTAATATAATAATAATATAAAAACTTTAGGAAAATATAAATATAAATATTATTATTTCTTTTAGACAAGACCCATTTTAGGCTATCTACGCGTATCTCACTCAAAGAAAGAATCAAGTCTACGTAGTTCTTTTTTTACAATTCTTTTTACAAATTTTTTTTTATAATTTTAGACCGCACCTTTTGAGCTGCCTACGTACCCTCCATAATATATACGGAAGGATCAGGTCTATATAGTTCTTTTCTTATAACACTTATCCATAATTCCTTCTGCCTATACTTTCAAAACTTTGTTAGTCATCATCAAACAAAATTGGAATGACCACCTTTGTCTTGAGAATGATCTTTAGCATCTAACCAATCTTCAAAACAAATACACATTTCGACACTTTCATCATTCATTAGGCTTTGCTTCACATCCAACACTTTGCTACCTACACTAAAACAAAACTTTGATGCTATTGTAGACACCAGATTTGATTTTTTAGTAGATCTTGTGTCCAGCATGCAAGCGTTTGGCATCCCATCCCATGCATGGGCATGCCATCCCATACTATGTCATGTTATGCCTATGTCATTTGTCATCCCTTCCTATGTCATCTCATGTCATCCCCAACTTATACCATAGGCCACCGCATACCATGGCATGGGCGTAGCATCCTCATACCATGGCATGGGCCTAGCGATCCCCATCCCACATCCTAAACATGGGGCATAAAGTTTAGCATGACACAGTGTAGAACTCAACCATTGTTCTGGACATGGCATAGGGCATGGTTAGGACTAGGCAGGACAAGGCACGACACTGACAATAACATGAATGATATAGACAATAGTATAAGGCATTTTCTTGGCATTACAAGGCAATCATAACAAATGACAATGAAATGGGAGCTATGGTATGGTATGGTATGGTCTATGCACATAATAGGAAATGATAACATGAGATGGGATGAGATGACTTATCGAGCATGACAGGCCCACGCCTGATGTTATGCTATCTCATGCCTTACCATAAACTATGTTAAAGTAATCCAGCGTATGGTAAAGGCAATAGCATGGCATGACATGGCTATGACATTCCATGGATTATATAACATTATATAATATAACTCATTCATAGCACAAAATAGGAATGAGATGAATGATTATGGATTAGGTTGAAAGAGGAAGGATATTGGATGAAGTTTCAAGCATGTCAATGTTCTAAGTATTAGATGAGGATAAAAGAAGAAAGATTTAAGATTGAAGTTCAAGAATTAAGGGTCAAGGTTGAATGATATTGGACGAAGGATTAAGGATTAAGGATCAATGATCAAGTATCAAGGAAGGAGTTTTGAGTATCAAAGATTAATGATAAAAAAAAGTCAAGTGTCAAAATTAAAGCTCAAGGATCAAGGATGGAGGAACAGACATAAAAGATTAAGGATGAAGGAACAAGAAATAAAAATAAATGATAAAAGATCATGTATTAGTGATCAAGGATCAAAAATCATTGAAAAAGAATTAAAAATAAGAATCAAGACACAAAGATTAAGAATTTTAGTTATAGGATCAAGGATTGTGTATCAAAAATAAGTCATAAGGATTAGTGATGAAGGATCAAGAATTAAGTATCCAAATCAAAGCCCAAGGATCAAAGATAAAAAAGGATTAAGAATGAAAAATCATAAAGGGTGAAAGAGAAAGAAGAATCAATATTCAAGGATATTGACTGACGGATTAAGGAAAAAGGATAAAAGAGGAAAGATCCTAGATAAAGATTTAAGAATCAAGGGTGGATTATCGATTATGGATAAATAGTTAAGGATTAAAGATAAAAGAGATATAATCAAGCATCAAGAATGAAGATTCAAGTATCAAAAACCATTGATAAAAAATCTAAGTATCCAAATTATCAATGAATGATGTATCTCAAGCATGAAGGATTAAGGATGAAGAAACGATGAAAAAAGATAGAATGATGAAAAATTAAGAATTAGTGATCAAAGATCAAGAATCATTAATGAAGTAGTAAGGATAAAGGATCATGGCGCAAAGATTAAGGATTTAGGTTCTAGGATCAAGAATATATATCAAAGACAAGTCCTAAGAATTAATAATAAAATATCAAGGCTCAAGCTACAAGAATCAAGGATTAAGGATAAAGAATGAAGTATCTAAATCAAGGCCCAAGGATCATGATAAAGGATTAAGAATGAGAGATCATAAAGGATGAAAGAGGAAGTATCCAAGATCAATGTTCAAAGATCAAGTGTCAATGTTTAAGGATATTGGATTAAAGATTAAGGATTAGGATGAAAGAATCAAGAATTAAGAATCAAATATACAAATCAATGCCCAAGAATCAAGGATAAAGGATTAAGGATAAAAGATCATAAAGAATGAAAGAGGAAGGATCTAAGATCATGATTTAAGGGTCAAGGTCAATGTTCAGGATATTAAATGAACGATTAAGAACTAGAATGAAAAAAGAAAGATATTAAATGAAGCTTCAAGGATTAAGGGTTAATGTTCAAGGATATTAGATGATGGATGAAAGAGGAAGATCTCATATCAAGGTTCAAAGATCAAGAGTCAAGGATATTAGATCAAGGGTCAATGTTAAAAATTATTGGATGAAAGATTAAGGATGAAGGATGAAAGAGGAAGGATCCAAGATCAAGGTTCCAGAATCAAGGGTCAAGGTCCAAGGATATTGAATGAAGGATCAAGGGTTAGGGATCAAGGATCAAGGATCAAGGATGAAACATTAATGATCAAACATCAAGGATGAAGATTCGAGTATCAAAGATCAATAACAAAGAATCAAGTATCCAAATTAAGGCACAATGATCAATGATGTAAGATCAGGCATTACAGATTAAGGATAAAAGAATAAGAAACAATGATGAACGATAAATGATTAAGGATTAGTAATCAAGGATCAAGAATCATTAATGAATAATTAAGGATAGATGATCAATACACAAAGATCAAGAATTTTAGTTGAAGAATCAAAGATTATATAACAAAAAAAGTCTTAAGGATCAAGGCTCAAGGTTCAAGAATCAAGGATTAAAGATTATGGATTAAGGATAAAGGATCAATTATCCAAATCAATGCCCAAGGATCAAGGATAAAAGATTAAGAATTAAAGATCATGAAGGATGAAAAAGGAAGGATCTAAGATCTAGATTCAAGGATCTAGGGTCAAAGTTCAAAGATATTGGATGAACGATTAAGAATTAAGATAAAAAAAACTAAAGATATTAGATAAAGGTTCAAGGATCAAGGGATAATGTTCAAGGATGAAAAATTAAAAATTATGAAAAAAAGAGAAGGATCCAATATCAAGGTAAAAGGATAAGGGTCAAGGTTCAAGGATATTGGATAAAGGATTAAGGAATAGGAATCAATAGTCAAGGATCAAGGATGAAAAATCAATGATCAAGCATCAAAGAGGGTCAAACATTAAGTATTCAAATTAAGGCTAGAGGATCAAGGATGTAGGATCAGGAAGAAGGAAGAAAAAAACAAAGATGAACAATAAAAGATCAAGGATCAAGAATCATTAACAAAGAATTAAGGAGAAAGAATCAAGGTTTAAGCTTCTAATATCAAGGATTATGTATGAATCAAAGACAAGTCTGCTATGTTTCCTTGAAAGAAATCCACAGCGAAAAAAACGAAAAGCATTATTTTCCCTTATTTCTTTGAAAAGATAGAAACGAAGCCAAACGTCGTCGTCTTCGCCTAGAGCCGCCATTTTCACCCACGCGCCGTGGGTGAAGACGGCAGCATTCGGCTTAATTTCTATTAAAGAAATAAGAAAAAAATAGTATTTTTCCTTCTTTCCACTGTAGACTGCTTCCAAGAAAACACAGCATTAAGGATTAATGTTGAATGATCAAGGCTCAAGGTTCAAGAATTAAGGATTAAAAATCTAGTATCCAAATCGAGGCCCAAGTATCAAGGATAAAGGATTAAGAATGAAAAATCATGAATGATGAAAGAGGAAGGAACCAAGATTATGGTTCAAGGATCAAGGGTCAACGTTCTAGGATATTAAGGATGAAGGATGAAGAATGAAAGAGTAAGGATCCAAGATCAAAATCAAGGGTCATGAGTTAAAGATATTGGATGAATGATTATGGATAGAGATCAATGGTCACGAATCAAGAATGAAGATTCGAGTATCAAGGATGTAGGATCAGAAAAGATAAATTAAAGATGAAGAAACAAGGAACAAAGATGAACGATGAAAGATCATTTTTTAGTGATCAAGGATCAAGAATCATTGATGAGGGATTAAGATTATAAGATCAAGAAACAAAGATCAAGGATTTGAATTATATAATTAAGGATTATGTATCAAAAAAGCTCAACATTAAAGAATCAAGGATAAAGGATTAAGAATGAAAAACAACAAAGGATAAAATAGTTATGATCCAAGGTCATGGCTCAAGGATCAAGGGTTAATGTTCAAGGATACTAAATAAAGGATTAAGGATTAGGATAAAAGAGAAAGGGTATATTGGATGAAGGGTCAAGGATCAAGGGTCAACGTTCAAGGATATTGGATGAAAGATTAAGGATGAAAGAGGAAGAATCCAAGATCAAGGTTCAAGGATATTAGAAGTCGGATTAAGGATGAAGATTAATAGTCAAGGATCAAGGATGAAAGATACATGATCAAGCATAAATATTTGAGTATAAAAGATCATAAATAAAGAATCAAGTATCCAAATTAAGGCTCAAGGATCAATGATATAAGATTAGACATAAAGTAGCAAGGCTGAAGGAACAATGAACAAAGATGAACGATGAAAGATAAAGGTTCAAAGATCAAGAATCGTTGATGAAGGATTAAATATAAAGGATCAAGATGCAAAGATCAAGAATTTAAATTCTAGGATAAACAATTATGTATCAAAGACAAGCCTTAAGGATCAAGGCACAAGGTTAAGGAATTAAGAATTAAGAATTGAGGATAAATAATCAAGTATCCCAATCAAGGCAAAAGGAATGACGATAATGGATTAAGAGTGAAAGATTATGAAAGATAAAAGAGGAAGGATGTAAGATCAACGTTCAAGAATCAAGAATTAATACTCAAGGATATTGGATAAAGGATTAAGAATTAGGATGAAACGGGAAAGATATTGGTTGTAGGTTCATTAATCAAGAGTTAATGCTCAAGATTAGCAGAGTTGACACAGAGAACAATCTAGCAGACCCATTGACCAAGGCTTTGGCACAGCAGAAGCATGATGGTCATGCTAGAGATATGGGGTTAAGATTTCTCAACCTCTAGGTCTTAGTGCAAGTGAGAGATTATTGGTATATATGCCCTAAGGACCTAATTCTGGTCCGTTACTTGTACTACTTGACATTGATATTTATATCATACTGGCATTATCGTTATCATTATTTGTTTACATCTGCGAACATGTACTTATATGATCATGTCCCTGGAGACAGATTGGATCTGTGCTCAAACTATTGTCCCTAGTCAATGTACCTTAGTGGATATGAGACAACTATGGTACTTATAAGACTGGTATATGGACTAGTTAGGCACGAGGTGCTACCGCAGGCATATAGGCATATCAGTGGTAGATATACTGGACCGACCCGCTGTGAGGCAATGACTTGGTATCACGAGTTATCCTCACAAGTGATAGAAGATGCATTGATCCCTTGACTTGAGGTCATTGGTCATTCTATATGGTTAGGGATATGCTTTGATACAACCTAACGTCTTGCCATAGTTGAGAGGTAATAACGGTTGTCATTGGGCATATCACGACCCATATGAGAAGGTCAATGCACAAACATAGGATTTGCCCCTTCCTAAGGGAAGCATGATATCCATGGAGCTCCTCTATGGTTCTATGACTGAAAGTGTATAGCCATACCCAGGTTAGACCTGATTTAGTCATAGCCATGAGATTGCATAGAAACAAGTGGTGACACACTTGGCCAATCGGATATCAGTTCGGCAAAGAGACTGTAATGCATCTGTACCTGGTTGCGATGATGGGGATGTCGATGTCGATATCCATTCCGATGACTTGGGTAGCAGCGATGAACTGCTAGGTGCCACTCACTGCTTGTGGTGACCTTAGGTCAGCACTGCCAACGTCAAAGGAACCTACAGGGTCGCACACCTTGATACTCGAGTTCTTGTATTGATCGGGAAGCCTTATGATCAAGTTATTGAATAACTCGGATTTGTTTTGGAGATTTCATCAGCGCCAATGGGCCTGATGAAATGGAAGAGACTTATTGGAGCCAACTTTCATTTACGGCATTTTAACTATGGTTAGCCCAATTTGACCATGGGTTAAATTGGATTGGATCCAAGGGCTTGGTTAACATGAAAAATGGACCTTGGGCTGGGCCCAAAAAGGTTGAGCTTAATGGGCTTAAGGAGAAGAAAAGGGATGGCGCATGCTTAACCCTAGTTAGACTAGGGTTAGAGCCTATACCTCATGTGAGTTTAATTAATTGTGGGGTCAAAATTGCTACATTAAAAAAATGTAATATGACCGTTTTCAAATTCACCTTAAATTAATAAGGTTTTTTTTTTGTTGAATGGGTTCTGGCTTCCAATGAGCGCAAGCGCTCATTGTTAATTACCCCTAAAATTAGGGAACCTTTGATTAAGAGATCTATAATACGCAACAAAAAATAAAAGAGGTGAGTCAAACGATATCATT
>CM050442.1:26259541-26279656 GCA_027562315.1 Costus pulverulentus | reverse complement strand
TGAATAACAACAATTGCCTTTATAAAAACATATATATATAGTTTATACATGATACTGAAAATAACCCAAGGCCTCAAACATTAGCCTTAAAGTGCATACCCTAACAGAGAGATGGCTTGAGGCCATGTGATCCGAGATGGATTCCATGTCAGCTAACCAAGTATAGGATTTGGTTGAGCTACCTAATGGGGTAAAACCCATAGGGTGTAAATGGGTCTTCAAGAGGAAGACTGACATGGATGGCAATATAGTTACCTATAAAGGAAGACTTGTGGCTAAAGGATTCAAATAGGTCCATGGGGTAGACTATGATGAAACTTTTTCGCTAGTTGCCATGATCAAATCCATTCGGATTCTGCTTGCTATAGCTGCATATCATGACTATGAGATATGGCAGATGGATGTTAAGATAATGTTCCTTAATGGGAAACTGTTTGAGGTTGTGTACATGATACAACCTGATGGTTTCATCCATCCTATAGATGCCAATAAGGTCTGTAGGCTAAAGAGATTCATTTATGGATTAAAGCAAGTATCTCGAAGTTGGAATCTTCAATCTAATGAAGCTGTGAGAGACTATGGCTTTATCAAAAGTGAAGATGATGCTTATGTGTACAGAAAATTCAGTGGGAGCATGGTGATTTTTCTGGTCTTGAATGTCGATGACATACTACTCATTGGAAATGACATCCCTAATCTTAACTCTGTAAAGACATGGTTAGGGAGGTGTTTCGAGATGAAGGACTTAGGGGAGGCCGCCTATATTTTAGGCGTAAGGATCTACCGGGATAGATCCAAGAGGCATTTGGCCCTTAGTCAAAGTACCTACATTGATAAGGTCCTGGAGAGATTTAACTTGGAGCAATCCAAGAAAGGATATCTTCCAGTGAGACATGGTCTTACTCTCTCGAAGAGCTTGTTTCCCACCACACAGGCTGAGAGGGATGACATGAGTCGAGTGCCCTATGCTTCGGCAGTAGGCTCGATCATGTATGCAATGTTATGTACTAGACCAGATGTGGCTTATGCTGTGAGCATAACCAGCCGATACCAATCCAATCCAGGTCTGCGGCACTAGGTGGCTATAAAGAACATCCCGAAGTATCTAAGAAGAACTAAGGATTTGTTATTGGTCTATGGAGGACAGGAAGATCTTAGTGTTCAAGGCAACACAGATGCATCATTCTAGTCAGACCCTGACAACTTTAGATCGCAGGCCGGCTATGTGTTTAAATTGAATGGAGGAGCTGTTTGCTGGAAAAGCTTTAAGCAATCCACCATAGCAGATTCTACGACCAAGGCTGAGTATGTCGCCGCTTCTGAGGCAGCCAAAGAAGCTGTTTGGATAAGGGAGTTCGTTTCTGATCTTCAGGTGGTTCCAACTGCTGTGGATCCCATTGAGCTCTATTGTGATAACAATGGGGCGATTGCACAGGTAAAGGAACCACGGTCTCATCAAAGGTCCAAACACATACTCAGGAGATTTCACCTGATCAGAGAGATCATTGATCGAGGTGATGTTAAGATTAGTAGAGTTGACACAGAGAACAATCTGGTAGACCCATTGACAAACTATGGTTCAGAAATATGATTTGAACAATCATCATAAAAAGAAGTTTGGTGATTTTCCCCTCTAGAATTATATTGATCATCTTGATACCATGATGAATAAGAATTTTGAGGCATTAAAATTTGGCAATTAGAACTATAATGACCAAAACATCCACAAATATCACAACTAATAGAAGAATAAGATGTCCTAACAGGGATCGAGTTATTGGCTAATTCAAATCTATTTGGGAGATTCATCAACGCCAATGGGCCTGATGAGATGGAAGAAACTTATTAAAGCCAACTTTCATTTTTTACATATTGACCAAATTAACCATGGTTAACTTTGTTTGACCTTGGGTTAAATTGGATTGGATCCAATGGGTTGATTAACATGCATAATGGACCTTGGGCTAGGCCCATTATATAGTTGGGCTTACTGATAAGTTAATTGGGCTTAAGCAGAAGAAAAGGCAAGTGCATATTTAACCCTAGTTAGACTAGGGTTAGCGCCTATGCCTTAATTAATATCATGTGATTAATTAAAGTTGATTTTGAATTAATCATTTGAGATAAAATAGGGGCAAATTAATTAATTAATTAGAGTCCTATTTTTGTGGAGATTTAATTGGGCTGATTTAATTGCGCCAATCTACAAGATCAAGCAACGTGTAGTAACAAATTCTCACATAAAGAGAGTGAACAAAGTGGAAGAGGAAGAAGACTTATCAAGTGGGTGGCCATGGGTGATGGAGGAGTCCTTCTTTGTTCCTTGTGCAAGATTTGATGCTAGACTTTTTGTTGACGTGAGAATAGAAGAGAGGTTGAAGTCTTTAGCTAGAGGTTGAGAGATCTTGATAGATAGGTTAGCGAAGGGAACCTAGGCCCTTGAGAGTAGCGAGCAAGAAGATGAAGGGCGACATAAGCACCCAAGAGCTTATGGCACAAGTATCACACATTTGCTAGCAACTAATCAACTTGATTCTTGCATGAATAAGGGTTACAAGTTAAAAAGCAAGCTACAAGGAAGAAACACATGTTCCTAGGCACAATTTTCACTAGTCAAACAACAAATACAGCATTTAATGAAGGCATTGATGAAGCTGGATTCATTTTCTCATTTGGCCAAACACCTTTGGATGTTACTTGGTCCTTTCCCCCATAATGGCAAGGAGGGAATCCTGAAGATATAGGCGCATTTATGAGCTGATATTGAGCTAATTTCTTTGGAGAATGCAGCTTGAACCTTTCCACAAATGGTAGAGCCCACTTTTGATGGAGTATTAAGGGCTGACGAAAACCTTTACTTTGAATCCTTTCTTCAAGTGGGAAGGGGCGGTTGAGGATGAAGAAAAATTCCTTCCTTGCCACCTTGGATGGGTGAAGACTTGGGTAACTTGTTGAGGTGGCTGAAATTCATGGTGCATGCTAAATTCTTGATTTGACCTTGAAAATGATCTTGACTTGATCTAAATGGAAGCTTGCCTATGATTTTACATTATGTCATGCTCTAACCTATAATTACATTAAAAATATGTATGGAACCTAGCGAATGGAACTACTTGGTGTAGTTTTATGATGGATCTAACCTAATATGATGCATGCAATGAAAAATGCGAGGGTGGTGGCTTGGGGGTACCCCTAGGCTACGATAACTTTAGCCTCCATTTGTATTTTCTTTGGCTCATGGTTTCTACCCCAATCACCCTCGAAGGTGTCACACTTGCTTTGCATGCTGATGCTCTTGAAGGCTCAGCTTTGCTTGAGAGGGGGGCAAGTTATTGGGAGTTTTCCTTGTGAGCACTACAAGCTTGGCGAGTCACTTACTCTTAGACACGAGTGGGAATGTGTGGTCTTTTTTAGTGCAGCGTGGGGCCATGAGTCACCAAACCTCTCGTACATGTAGGATTTGTGAGGAGTTTGTGAGAGTCATTTATGCTTCCGCTTAGTGATCCTAACCAGTCGTCGTATTCTAGATAGGACTAGGGCCTTCATAAGAAGTTCCGCTAATGTCAAGTTTCTTAAACAAATAAAAATTTTCCCATTATAGTAAGCGCATTGTATTCAATGTAAAAAAATAAAAAAATAATACAATTTCATGTTGATACTAACACATTAGGCTAATTCATGCTGTCTCAAGAAATTTATTTAATACTTAACTATTAACTTCATAAAAACAGCAATTATAAATATTATATTTAAAACATAAAATAAAGGACTACAAGTAGCAAAGTTACATACAATATGTTTTAGAAATATATTCTACGTGATTAAGGGTGTCCAATCAATTCAAATTAAATCTAATCAAATATTTACTTATTTTTTAAAATAAAAATTGATGAATTTTTAAAAAATAAATCAAACCAAAAATTTCAGTTTAATTCAATTAAAAAATATTTTAAATTAATTTTTATAAATATTTTATTTATTATTTTTATTATTTTCAAAAAATATTATAATAGAAAATTTAATATATAATTATTAAAAATTAACTTTATTCGGTTCAACAAAAAATTGAAGGTATAATAGAAAATTAAATCAAATATTTAAAAGAAATTTTAAAACTAAAAAAATATAACTTAACCGATTTTGTTATAAACGAAACAAAAAAGTTTAATTTTTTTTGGTTAAACAAAAAATGGACACCCCTATTAGTTATGTTTATTTTCAATAATAATTTTCTTTTAGTAAATTTTATTTACTTAATAATAAATATTAAGAAACATATTTATTAACATAAAAGATGTCATAATAATGAGGCTGGTGATGAGAAAAAAAGTTTAGAGCGATGGCCTATCAACCGTTCACAAACTATCTAAACTTATATTGGGATTTGTGCATGCACATATCCTAAGATATGTGAATGGTTGATGGGTCACCACTCCACTTAAAATGTTTTTTGGTGTATAGCAATCCTTTTATTTATAAATATTTAACAGAATAAATATTAAATTCAAGGCAATAATTTAAAAATTAGATAATAAAAAATAAAAGTAATATAGTTACACTATGTTTAATAGGAAAGATAGAAAATTAAAAGAAAAGAAAATTTAGAAGGAAGAGAAAATAAAATGGAAAGAAAAATAAAAAGATTTACATTCTTGTGTTTAATTAGATAGAAAGAAAGATGAAAAGATTGTTATATACACCCTATATTTTTGTTTCTATACTCTTATTATATAAATATCATAAAATACTCTTGAAAATATAATAATATTAATAAATAATATAAAATTTATTAAATATCATTTAATACTATAAAATTAATTAAATATTATAAAAATTAATTATTATTATTAAATACTATAAAATTAATATCTAATCACATATAAGCAAACCAAATTTTGACACTAACCGAATATTTATATGCTTATATATTAAAATAAATATAATTGCATATCCAAATAATATTATATATACTTTACGATATAATCTGATTAAAAGGTAATTAGGTGGCATTTAATAAGAATAAATTATTATGAATATTATTTGCTACTTGGCACCATCAAATATAACAAATTATCATGGATATTATTTATATATAAAATTTAAATCAATTTTTCAAGATAGATCAACTACAAATTACATAAGTAATTGACACATGACATAAAAGCATTCCCAATTACAACATTAACAAGTCTAATACAACATCACAATATTACCACAAGTGCATCAAATCAACTACATTAACAAGACTAGAAGTCAATAAGATCAACACATCCAAAACACAACAACATCATAATATCCCATAATTGCATCAAATCAACTACATTAACAAGACTAGAAGTCAAATAAGATCAACACATCCAAACATAACAACATCATAATATCCCACAAGTGCATCAAATCAACTACATTAACAAGACTAGAAATCAATAAGATTAACACATCCAAAACACAATAACATCCTAATATCCCACAAGAACTAAATCAACTACATTAACAAGACTAGAAGTCAATAAGATCAACATATCCAAAACACAACAACATCATAATATCCCACAAGTGCATCAAATCAACTATATTAACAAGTCTAGAAGACAATAAGATCAACACATCCAAAACATAACAACATCATAATATCCTACAAAATGCATCAAGTCAATAAGTTCATTGAGTACAAGGGCTGATCCAAAACATATCCAAAACACACCAATCAACAACACATAGTATCTCTATCAAGTATGAGTACAAAGGTTGATCCAAAACACAATAAAAAGTCATTACTTATCATCCATATCTAGTAGTTCATTGAGTACTGCTAAACGAGCACATTCAGGTGCAGCGAAAAAATGTGTAGACCTTTCTTCGTTGCTCCCCAAAATTACGTAAGCACAAACTAATCGATGATTTGGCACTCCAATCCTATGTAACTCTTCATATATCTTATGTACCTCATTAAATTTCTCCATCTTCTTCTCTTTCTCTTTCGCTTTGTCCTTCTCCTCCATTATCTCTTTCTTTTTCTCTTTTGCTTTCTCCTTCTCCTTCATTTCCTTTTTCTCTTTCTCTTTCTATTCATTTTCATGATCTTGTTGTTGAACCAAATGCTCGAGGCTATTCACAAGTTTAGAAATTTATTGATTTGTATGTTCTCTAGCTTCATACGTTTCAAGTAATTCTGCAGAATTTTTCTTTCTCTTACAACTCTTTGAAGATGTGGAATCACCCATAGTTGTTTTATCGGTTGGCATACCATGTGAGCTTGACTCATTATTATTGTCATCCCCTATGTCATGTAAGTCAAAAGCCAGATGTTTGTTGGGGTCTTCACTTTCTTTTTCCCATGTTTGACTAAACTCACCACAAGTGCTCGATAGGTTACCTGTGGCTTTATCTTTTGAAAAGAGATCTCCCAACTTATCATAATTGCTCACAGGGGTAACCCTCCATCTGTTGAAATTGGGATTAGCCTGTATAAATAGTAAATATATATAAATTAAAGTGAAACATAAATGCTCAAAACACACAAAATAAATGAACAAATTGAAAGTTAATATACCTTTATAAGATCTTCCCACACCTAGCCTTCAGCTTAAAACATTTTTGTTTCACTATTCCAATTTATACCACTCTTATTCATTAACAGCTCATGACAGGTACTGAAAGTATTTTTCAATGTTTTGATCCGATTTTTTAAGTGGTCTTTCGTCAAAATAATACCCAACTATTGTTCAATAATTGCCTTCATATTTTTGTAAGCTGTTGATGTAAATGTTCCATCAATCCTGAATCCTTTTGTTTGTTGTTCTAGCATTGCATCACTAAACACAATGTCCATCTCCTCTGTCCATTTGATATTCTCTTTCCTTGAAGTTTCAGCTTCCTTACCTTTTTGGCTCATATTATGTTGAAGAAAAAGAATAGGAGACTATGACAACAAATATGTTAATGAGTTAATGTATAAAATAGAATCAACATACATGTCAAACACATATCTCAATCATAGTAATGATAAAAATGTCAAACATAATAGTTAAATAAAAAAGTGACTTCAAAAGATGTTAACACAAATGTCAAACTACATATCTCAAACATAATAATGATAAAAATATCAAACACAATAGCTGAATAAAAAAGTGACATCAAAAGATGTTAACGTAAATGTCAAACTATATATCTCAAACACAGTAAATGTCAAACTACATATCTCAAACATAGTAAATGTCAAATTACATATCTCAAACATAGTAAATTTTAAACTACATATCTCAAACATAGTAAATGTCAAAACTACATTGCAATTACAAAATATAATCAGTCCACATTGAGGATGCCATAGAGTCTTAGAGTTCAATCCCTTTTTGTGCATCTTCATCTTATCTTTCTGATCCAACAACATCATGGCTCATTGTATTTGTCAATTCCGCATCAACTTCAGCAAGTATGCTTTCATCAAGATCAACACCCATTAAATAGTTGTGTAAAACACAACATGCAAGAATAATTTGTATATGTGTCTTAATTGGATAATGGGGTTCTGTGCCACTTGCTATGATAGGAAATCTTTTTTTCAATACACCAAAAGCTCGTTCAATAACATTACAAGCAGAAGCATGTCGGTGATTGAAAAGTTCCTTTGCATTTTCTGGATCGTGTTTTGAGTATTCTTTCAAGTGATAGCGGACTCCTCTATATGGTGTGATGAGAAAACTTTTAATTCCAAATCCAGCATCACCTAAATAGTATTTTCCTACGACAATAAAAGGTACTTTAATAAGAAATTTATGACATATTAAAGATAATTCTTATTGAATAAAAATCACAAAATTTACCTTTTGGAATTTTTAAACAGTCGAATCTACAAAGAGCATCCTTTAATATTCGAGAGTCGGATGCAGTCCCTTCCCAACCAGGGGGGACATATGTAAATTTCAAGTCGAATGTATATGCGGCCAAAATATTTGTTGTTGGCCAGTCCTTTCTCCCTCTATACCTAGGTGCATCCTTATGAGATACTCTTACACGAACATGTATCCCATCAATATCTCCTATACAATCCTGTATTTTTATATAACTCATTTAACTATTAAAACAGACAAATTATACTAATGTACAAATAGTCACATACACTGAAATAAGGATAGAATCTATCATTATCGCATAGTCGAGAACTCTCCACTGAACCATCTGGTTGTTTGATAAATTGATCATGTAAATGTATAATTGCTCTCAATACTTCATGAAACTAATAACTAACACTTCCCGGTGTACGATGAAAGAAGAAGCAAAGTACTCGATTCTTGACATTGTGAGCAATCAAATATAAAAATCTTGCAACTTTCTCCTCTACAGTAGAATTTTTGGTGTCTTGAACAAGGTTTTTAGCTCGTACAATCTTACATAAATGTAAAAAAGCTTCCTTGTGCATTTTTAAAATGCTATAACATATTTGATCTGAACTAGTTAAATTTCTTAACAATTCAGATCTCATGTTATCCTTATAATCATTACTATTCCTTAATGGCTTATCCATATATGATGAGCTTAATAGAATGCGAGGTTGATAAAGTCGTGCAACATAAACTCCAGCCACACATGCTACTAGACAACATAGAATTCGGTGTTTACGCTTTCGAACAATTCTCACATCTTCATTATTTGTTGGAGCCATTACAGTGAAGATTCTATAAAAATAAAAATATTTTCATGAATAAGTAAATAAAATCAAGAAAGGCTGATAGCTAGATTAAGTAAATAAAACTGAGATTCTTGTCTCTAGATTTACAAGTAAAAAAATGAGAGCAAAATTCTCATCTATCTACGGCGTATAACTTCTATCAATGATTTCTTGTTTGGCAAACAAGTGGGAGAGGCAAAATTTATATTTGAAGTGACAATACAAAGAATGGAGTTTCTAGTACTAAGCACCCTCAAGTGCAAGATGCAAGCTGTGACTCCTTTCTCGTTCATTGATTACTTTCTACATCAATTCAATGATGGAAAATCACCAGATTACCAGCTAATTTCTCGCTTTGTGGACCTTATTTTGGGCACTGTTGGAGGTCAGTGATTTGTGGTAGTAAAAAATCTATGGAACAGTATATTGAATGGCAAGTCTAACATGACTGTGACTACAACATAGATGCAGGGATTGATTTTCTAGAATTCAGAACTTCTGAGGTTGCTGCGGCAGTGGCTCTATCAGCCATGAAGGAGACCCAATCCCTGGAGACAGACAAGGCTTTAGCTTGTCGTGTCTATGTAGATAAGGTAAGAGTTACTTATCTGTTATTCTTTAGTTGAACTAATGCTATATGTGTTTAGAGCTAAAAATTGAAATGGTTTTTGCAATGAGTTCAGGAGAGAGTTTTGATGTGTTACGAGGCCATTCAAGAGATGGCATTGATGAAGAACAGGACATATAAGAACACTGGTACAACAGCCTCTACTGAGCCAAGGAGCCCAGTTGGGATTAGTCTGTACTCTTGCATTTTGTTTTTTTCCCTTACAACTATTCCAAATGCAAAGATTATCACTTTTCTGAAACAAATATAATTAAAATTAACCATTCAAGCTAGAGACGATTAAAGGGAATTTGGTATCCATATAAATATGTTCTCATATCATCTAACGGATTAAAATGTTATCCATATAAAGATGTTCTCCATATAAAGCTAGTGATATAATGTGTAATCTAATTTATGTATTTTGCAAGACATCAAAACTCCAAAAAGGAACTAAAGAAAAACATGTTAAAATAGTGGAACCTTCACATGCTTTAATGTGTAATCTAATTTCTTAAAAAAAAAAAAAAGGAAATTTGGCACAGATCTTTACATTTCATATTAATCACTGCCAACTTGAACTAAAAGACGGAATCCTCCAGGATATTTATTTTAAGCATGCCAAGATATTAGTCGTGAATTAATAGTGGAAAAAAATGTTAGAACATCCCAAGCATCATGAATTTCACCTTAATAACTTAAATATAATGTCTAGAGCCAACGAGGATCAGATGATCCAGAAAAGAACTACACGTTTGCCAAAATACCACACTAAGTGCACATGAAATCAGTAGCAGGATGAACCCAAAGGTAAAGTTCTCCAAACGGGTTTGGCAAGTAAGTACAATAAAGGTGCAAATAAAATGCGGGTAATCACAAATGACATATGAACACCATTGAACAATACAAGTTAAGATCTTACAAAATGAACATTCAGCGCAGCTTGTATGGTTTGACGTTGAGCCTCTAATCCTCAAAATTTACAGGTATTGCATTATAGTCACTAGGGCACTGCTTTTCTTACATGAAAAATATTGTATACAAATAAGTTGTCATATTGGGGAGGCCAGAAAGATCAAACTCAAGCCATAATATGAAGTTCAGCAGAGGACTTGATGTCAAAAAAAAAGACGATGAATGTTAAACTATAGACACTAATATTTTTTGGCTGATATCCCCTCCTAGTAGATTGACCTCAATTCTTCCACCATGTCAAGATTTGTATACAAATAAGTTGTCATATTGGGGAGGCCAGAGACATCAAACTCAAGCCATAATTAAGTTCAGTAGAAGACTTGATGTCACAAAACAAAAGAAGATGAAATGTTAAACTGGTCTTGACCTTACACAAACTAGACAGTAGACAAGGAGAATGGAAGATATATAAGAAAAAACAAATTTGTTATTGATTAGTTTCAATATAGAGTAGAGATGACTATAACTATTACTAGCCGTTAATGGATTCTGCACTACTAGGTTACATTTACATATCATGTTTATAAATATTCAAATAGAACATGCTCCTCAAAAATAAAGAAGGCAATGAAATTGCCTGCAAGAGGTGGTGGCAACGCTGACAGCGACCAGAGGCGGTGGGAACACTGGCGGCGACAAGAGGCAGTGGCAATGCTGACGGCGATAAGGAGAGTAGCGATGAGAGGCGAGAAGAGGTGAGCAGCGATGGTAGTGTGAAGAGGCGAGTGGCGACGGGAGGTGGCAGCCGAGAGCGGGTGAGGCGAGCGACGGGAGAAGACTGTGAAGAGGCAGCCAGAGTCGAGAGGGAAGAAAGACACGATACGCGTGTGTGGAAAGTGGCATGAGATTAGGGTAAAAACGCATGTGCTTTAGCTTCCTGCCCGATTTGGGCGGATCCATTTTTAATAGAAAGTTAATTAATTTTTCCTTTTAATTTTCTTTACAATTTTCCATCCATTCTATTAAACATAAAAAAAATATTAATTTTTTCCTTTTTTCCTTCCTTTCCTTCTTCCTTTCCGCCCTATTAAACATTTCCGCCCTATTAAACACAGCCTTATAGTTATGAACAATAAAATAAACAAGTGAAATAAACTTTGAAGGGGCATTTTTATGTTGGGTTCTATAAATATATAATTATTTTCTTAAAAAATCTCACAAATGCGATTGTAGATTTAAAATTTGCTCAACCCAAACCACTACACTAATCCGCTTCTCAATTCTCCTTTGGATGCGCATCAAGTTGAGATGGAGATTGGAGGAATAAACATGCAACCAATAAAATACACATGTCAAATATTGGAGAGTTCCGCCATAGATTCTCAATTGAAGTCAAGATTGCAATGTCACTCGCTCACACACGAATGTGTTGGTAAAGCTAAAGTTACTCAACGTGACACGTATTAGATCTAAAACTTACACGATGAAACAACATTAATTTTCCTTATTCTTCTTAAATTTTGCTATTAATTGAAATTGCAAAATTCGAACTCTACTCTTTTTGCCACCCCCATTCGTCAAATCACCTGAGTTGACTCCCCAACATTCGCTGACGCAGACCAAGTAAAAGAGATATTATTGGTAACTAATCTAGCTTACCTTGCGCCACGTGTCATTCATGTCGGCAACTCAAGTGCAATCCAACTTCTCCTCTCGCGGCCCCCACCGCTGGTTAATCCGTCGCTCACCAAAACGTGCTCCTCACTCAGTCAACGAAGCCACGCACGCGAGTGGGAACAAGCTTGCAAATTGCGGCTTGTCGTGTCTATGTAGAATGATCCTTTTTTATATATGAATCTCTTTAAATATGCTAAAATCCGGCCGCCGCCACAATTCGATTTTTTATATATTAATCTCTTCAAATTTGCTAAAATCCGGGTGCCGCCACAATTCGCCGGTCGAATTCATGCACGCTCGAACGCCTGCCAACGTGGCGAACCCACCACACCATCCCTCTCCGTCGGACGGTCGTTTCCTGCCGGCGGGAAGTGATGACGTGGGATCAGGAGCGGCGGCAGCAGCAACGACGGCGCAAGAGAGATTGTTGTCGGACCGATATTGTAGGCTGCGGGAGCTGTCAACCATGGTGTCGGCGCTGAGCCATGTAATGGTCGGCTGCGAGCCGAGATGGCCGGCGGGAGCTTCGCCGCCTTCTATTGGTGCTCAGAGGATGATGAGGCAGCAGCAGGTGCCGCCGGACGGGCTTGGCGATCCGTTTGGAGAGGTATCGCCAGCTGATGCAATTACAGGTGATTCAACTTGTTCTATAAATTAATTAACATTAAGATTCATTTGATGCAATTTCTAAGAAACGCTAACATCATATCAAAACACCACCTGACACTGTTCTTCATCGCATGCCACGTATCGACGCTCTGTCGTCTCTTCTTCTGTATAAATTAAATGTACTTAGGCATTAATGTCGGCTAACTACTGGATCAGCGGTCGAGCACTATCCAGGAGGAGCCCTCCTGCCAACACTACTACCATCCCCTAATGCAGCCGCCGCCATGGAAGGAGGACTCACACATGTTTCCACAAACACACAAGGAGGAGGAGGTGGCGGCGGGCAAGGGAGAAAGAAGCGCGCAGTGCCGCGACGGAAGTTCCGAGGCGTGCGGCAGCGGCCGTGGGGCAAGTGGGCGGCAGAGATCAGAGACCCGCACAAGGCTGCCCGGGTGTGGCTCGGCACCTTCGACACTGCCGAGGAGGCCGCGCGCGCCTACGACGACGCTGCCCTCCGCTTCCGAGGCAGCCGCGCCAAGCTCAACTTCCCAGAGCACACCCGCGTCGTGCCGCCGCCCGCCTCCCTGCCGACGACCACGGCCAGCTCCGCCGCCGTGGGCGACTACGTGGCCTACTCGAGGCTGCTGCAGGGCGCCGAGGTGCCCGTCCTGTCGGCCGCGAACGATAGGGGATCGTTGCGTTCATACGTCTTTGGTGCTACTACTTCTTCGTCATCATTATTATCATCTTCCTCTACACAACTTTCTTCCTCCTCTGTTTCGCCCTTGTATGATTTGCGTAGAGCAGAAGTGGACATGAACTGGGGAGACTTTCCGGCGATTTCGTGGGTGGATTCGAGCCATCTTCCTCCGTCTTCTTCTTTTTGGTCTGGGTAGAGTTTGAATTCGGACAAAAGTCTTCCTCAAATATTCCTTTGAATCCCCTAATTCATGTTCTTGAAAAGTATCAGCACGCACTCTGTTTTTTCATTTCTCCTCAGTTACGTCACCAGAAACATTGAATTTTTTTTTCCACTACAAAAACACAGAAAAAAATCGTGATTCAAAAATGCTAAATAAAAAAAAAATCCGAAAGAAAGTGCGATATATTTGAAGTAAAAAACAAATCTGAACCTGGTGGCATGGAGCAGTGGATTTACTTTCCATTAGCCTAAAATATAATTGTCCGTACAAAATTTTATATAAATCCTTATTTTATACAGAAAATAATGAAATATATATTTTTTAATTTTTCCAAACAACCACTAAAATTTTTTAATATAATTATACTCAACAAATTGATTAAAGAAAATTAAAATGTTGTTCATCCCTATATTATCTGGTCAGTAAAGTATACTTAAAAAAATAAATAAAAATAAATAAATTAAATAAATAAATAAGTATACTTAATGGTATAACTTTTACTTAATGAAAATATTTTCATTTAAAAGAAAGGCAGTGAACTAGTCTTGAATTACTTTCTAGCAATGACATTAGGATGGGGTTGGGAGGGGAGTTCTTAAAAAAATCTTAATATAATTAAACTCAACAAATTGATTAAATGAAATTAAATTACATCTCACGTCGATATCATCCGGTCAATAAAGTATACTTAAAGGTATAACATTTACTTGATGAAAATATTTCTAATTGAAATAATAATAGCAAACTAGTCTTGAATTATTCTCTAGGGACGACAATGAGGTCGGGCTAGGGCGGGGAGTGCCAAACTCAACCCAACCCCGCTATTGAACCCATCGGGGCTGAAAAAACCCATCACAAATCTGACCCCATTGGGGAATCAGTACTTGTGGGGAAACCCGACCCCATAATAATGTATAGGTGGAGTGCTAGTGATGCAGGCAACGCAAGCGGTGTGTTAGGGTTTTATTATTTTAATTAAGCATAGAATTAAAATTTTCACATACGGGGTGAGTTTGGGTTGGTCTAGTTCCGGGAGGGCAGTGAAAATCTCATACCTTGTTGAAATTTGTAAACACACCATGTGTTACCATATCTATGTAATATTAATTAGAATATATCATATTAGAGTGTTAGCAACCATATAAGTTGATTAGTCTAAATTCGATAGATAAGTTAGATTAGGTTAATTTTTTTTTAAATACACTTTGTAATTTTCTATTTTGTAGCAGCAACAATATTTGTGGTTCCTTTGGTGCCAAGATTGCATGTGTTTTTCGATGCTTTTGTTCTATTTTTTTTGCCACCTAGACGTGAAGAAGATTTCCTTTCCCAAGCGTGTTGCTCGGTGATTTGTCAAGAAGTTTTTGTGTTGATAGTCCTTAAAATCAAATTTTAAGAAGAGATTGCTCGCGCTCGCTCGTCTCATCCCGATCGCTACTCCGAGGTGGCTCATCGAATCTCCACGAACGAAGACATTCTCTATTTCCTTCAGAACCAGCTCTATCCACCGAACTCGCTCTTGATGCTAGCTCTAAATCCGATGCTCGCTTGTGACCGAACGCCTTCCGAGTTTCTATTTTTGCTTCGTCGATGAGAAATGCTGCTCAATGCTCCGCCACATTTCTCGTCGTTTACCTTGACATTTTTGATGGATGAAAATCCAACAAGAAGAATCTTCCGCCTTTAGAACGACGCTTACCGAATGAAGCAGCAGATGATTGCTATCTTCGTAACTCCTCCCGTCGACCAAGCCATCGCACCTCTTACGTCGCCGCCTGCTAATTAACTAGTGACTACCGAAGCTTTGTCGCCGGACGCTCGCGGATGAAGCAGCCTTGTCCGCCGAAGCCTCCGCCCGAAGTTTACGTCCAACGAAGCCCCTGCTTACTCTATTTTGCCGAATGAAGCCACTCGCCACTGTCGCCTATGAATCGCTGGTTGATTCATCACTGTTTCTTTGCTCTGGCGACTATCCTCCCCCAGAACGTTGCTAAGATACATGCCGTCGACGGTCGCGAAAAACGATTGCGGACAAAGAAACTGAGTCCACTCAATGTCGCTCGTGCAACCAAAGAAGGAAGCAGCGGCTTGGTTAGCCAGTTGCATTTGTTGCCGAACCAACAAGGTTCGGTCAAAATTATTGACCGGTTCAATTTGACTGGTTCAGCCATAAAATTGAACCAAATCATTGACCTAGGCCCAATTGACAAAGCCTGATCTAGTTTTATTGCTGGATCCATATTTTTAAAGCCTTTTTTTTAGGCCATAACAGTTTAGTCTAGTCCAGTATTGGACCTAATCCATTGAATTTAAAAGGAAGCTGAAAGATATGCTGAAGATAAATTTTTTAAAATGGCTAATAATAATATGAGCCTATTTCAAGTCCCTAAATTCTCAAGTGAGAAATTTGATAATTTATGCATCAGAATGAAGACATATTATTAGGTGCATATGATGTTTGGGGCATTGTTGAAAATGAACATGTAATTCCAAATGATCCAAGCAATATCACTCAAGCTCAGAGATAGTTGAGAAAGAAATATCAAAAGGCTATGTCTTTGATTCATCAAGCCCAAGATGGTGAGAAGATTTCTAATGCAACTATAGCTAAGTATGAGATATGTTGCAAGTTACTTGCAAAGGAAGTATGAAGGCAAAAAGAGTTTGCCTTCAGAATTTAAGAGGAGAGTTTGAAGCCATCATAATAAATGAATCTAAAAAGGTTTCATATTATATTTTAAGAGTTGCATTAAGAATATTGGATGACAATATTTTAGATGTAAAAGTGATTGAAAATATATTGAGATCACTTATTGAAAAATTTGACTATATAGTGACTGCCTTTGAAGAGTCAAAGGGCATAGAAGAAAATACTTTAGAAGAACTGTCAAGATCTGTAGAAGCACATGAAGAAAAACTGAATAGAAGAAAGAAAGAACCATTGGAGTAGGTTCTAAAGTCACAACTAAATCTGAGACAGATAATAACAAGAGGCAATGTCAACTATAGAGGCTGAGACCATGGAAGAGGACAAGGTCAAAGTCCTAGAAGAGGAAGAAATGTTAGTGTTTATGCCCAAGGACCTATGGTTGGTCCGATGTGGTGTGTTTCACATTTGTGTTTAATGGTTGACATATGCTGGCATGGTCATTGTTATGGACCTTGTACATTTGCCGCATATATACATTTGCATAGACAATGTCCTTAGATTTAGATTTTATCTAGTCTCTAAGTTTGTCCTCGGTTGAGAATCATAGTGGATATAAGACAGCTATGATTCACTTGAGATTAGTATATGCGCTAGTTGAGCACTGGTTGCTAACGCAAGTATATAGATATATCAAGGGAGATATACTGGATCGACCCATCGTGAGGATTCATCTCGGTGTCACAAGATGAATATCATATTGACAGAGTTACGCTTGTCCTTGACATGATGGCATTGATACATACATACACAGATACATACAGTGGAAGCAAATCCTCAAAATAGGCCAGTCCCAAAAACTGAGAAGATCGAGTCAACGAGGGGGTCGAAACGGTGAGTAAGAGATAGTACCTCAAATCAATAGATGGAGAAGCGATGTAGGCGCCCAAGTGTTCGCCCTCTGTAGTCTCGCACACAGTCGATGCTTGAGTTCTCTTCTTCCTATTAGGAAACCCCGAGGATTTTAAAATTTTATAGAAAAGCACAGCGGAAGCAATCCCCGAAACATGTCAGTCCCAAAAACCCAGAAGATCGAGTCATGCGAAGGAATCGACACGGTGAGTAGGAGATGATACCTTGAAGCGATGCGAAGGATGTGATGCAGGCGCCGAAATGTTCACCCTCTGCAGTCTCGCACACAGCCGACGCTCGAGTTCTCTTCTTCCACTCCCGGTGCTAGCCTCAGGAAGAAGATCCACGCCTCTGGAATAGATCCTCAAGAACTTGCGCCACCCACTAGGAGAAGTCGCCAAGATAAGAGGGGACGATGGAAGAAACTGCGAAGGTCCAACCCTGCAGTCGCCCAGAAGAGAGGGAGGAAGAGAGCAGGCACCAAGGAGAAAATCTCTTCCAAGAATAGATGTAAAACCCCTTTAGGCGCAAACTCAACCCTCCCCTTCTTCTTTTATAAAAAATCATGTGACCTTTGGAATTCCGCAATAAATTCATAATTAATCTCTGAATTAATTCATCATTAATTATAAAATTAAATTTATAATTAATTATAGAATTAACGTCTGAATTAAAGTCTCATAATGACCCATTAAAACCTTGAATTAAAGTTTCATAATGGCCATTAATAGCATGACTCTTCAAATTCAGAATTAAATTCATCATTAATCTCAGAATTAATTACAGAATTAAATACAAAATTAATTACATCATTAAGTACAGAATTTAATTCCCAGAATTAAATATAGTATTTAATTCACCATGATGTCTATTGGGCTAGGCAACTTATTGTCATGGCCCATTAGGCCTGACGGCCTATTGGGCCTGACCTCAAGGCCCATTAGGCCTCACGCCCCAACTGGGCTTCACGCCCATTGGGCTTGGAGGCCCATTGGTCCAGGCTCCATGCTAGACTTCATTTGGCCCCATTTGGCCCAAATGGCCTATTGGACCCATTTGGCCCATCTCATCTCATCAGGCACAATGGCGCTGATGAATTCTCCTAAACAGATCCGAGTTATTCAACAACTCGATCAATACGTGAACCCAAGTTTCAAGTTGTGCGACCCTGTAGGTTCCTTTGACGTTAGCAGTGATGAACTCAGAACATCACAAGCAGTGAGTGGCACCTAGTAGTGCATCGCCGCTACCCAAGTCTTCGGAATGGATATCAACATCGACATCCCCATCCTCGCAACAAGATACCGATGCATTATAGTCCCTTTCCCAGACTGATATCCGATTGGACAAAGTGTGTCACCACTTTGTTTTCACCCAATCTCATTGTCATGACTAAATCAGGCTTTCACCTGGGTATGGCCATACACTTTTAGTTATGCAACCATAAGGGGGCCCCGTGGATATCAAGCTTCCCGCAGGAAGGGGCAAATCCTATATCTGTCCATTGATCTTCTCATATGGGTCGTGACATACCCAATAACAACCCTTATGACCTCCCTGCTATGGCAAGGTGTTAGGTTGCATCAAAGCATGTCCCTAACTATATAGAATAGTCAATGACCTCAAGTCAAGAGATTAATGCATCTCCTGTCACTTGTGAGCTTAACTCATGACACCAAGTTAGAGCCTCACAGTGGGTCGGTCCAGTATATCCACCACTGATATACTCATATGCCTACATTAGCACCCCGTGTCTAACCAGCTCATATACCAATCTCACATGTACCAGAGCTGTCCCTTATCCACTCAGGTACTTGACTAGGGACACACTGTTTGAGCACAGATACAATCTGTCTCCAAGGATATTATTATCCATGTACATAATCGCAGATGTAAACATAGCATAATAATGACAATGCGGAATGATATATTAAATATCAATATCAAGTAGTACAAACTAGACCAACAACGGGTCTAAGGGCATATACACCAACAATCTCCCACTTGCACTTAGACTTAGTTGTTGAGAAATCTCAACCCCATGTCCCTCGTATGACCATCACTCTTCTGCTGCGCCAAAGCCTTGGTCAATGGGTCTACCAGATTATTGTCTATGTCAACTCTGCTAATCTTGACATCACCTCTATCAATGATCTCCAAGATTAGGTGAAATCTCCTGAGTATGTGTTTAGATTTTTTTATGAGACCGTGGTTCCTTTGCCTGTGCCATTGCTTTATTGTTGTCACAATAGAGCTCAATCGGATCCACAGCAGTTGGAACCACATGAAGTTCAGAAATGAACTTCCTTATCCAAACGACTTCTTTGGCTGCCTCATAAGCAATATACTCAGCCTCGGTTGTAGAATCAGCTATTGTGGATTGCCTAGAGCTCTCTCAGCTAATCGCACATCCACACAATCTGAACACATAGCTTGCCTGCGATTTGAAGTCATCAGGGCCAGACTGGAACGACGCGTCAGTGTAGCCCTGAACACTGAGCTCTTCCTATCCCCCATAGAACAAGAACAAATCTTTAGTTCTTCTTAGATACTTCAGAATATTCTTTACAGCCACCTAGTGTTGCAGACCTGGATTGGATTGGTATTTGCTGGTTATGCTCACAAAATAAGCCATGTCTGGTCTAGTACACAACATCGCATACATGATCGAGCCTACTGCCGAAGCATAGGGTACTCGACTCATGTCGTCCCTCTCAGCCAGTGTGGTGGGACACTAGCTCTTGGAGAGAATAAGACGATGTCTCATTGGAAGGTATCCTTTCTTGGATTGCTCCAAGTTGAACCTCTCCAGGACCTTATCAATGTAAGTACTCTAACTAAGGGCCGAAAGTTTCTTGGATCTATCCCGATAGATCCTCATGCCTAGGATATAAGCGGCCTCCCCTAAGTCTTTCATCTCAAAACACTTCCCAAACCATGTCTTCACAGCTTGAAGACTATGGATGTCATTTCCGATGAGTAGTATGTCGTCGACATACTGTTGGTGTATATGCCCTAGGACCTAGTTTTGGTCCACTTATGTACCACTTGACCTTGATATTTATATCATTCTGGCATTGTCGTTATCATTGTCTGTCTACACCTGCGATTGTGTACTTACATGATAATGTCCCTGGAGACAGATTGGATCTGT
>CM050442.1:26242544-26259441 GCA_027562315.1 Costus pulverulentus | reverse complement strand
CATCCCTAGGCTGCCTATAAATGTATCCCATCGCATCATGTGCATAGCATTGTTGAAATATATTGTTGACTAGTTTCCTAGCCAAAGAAAGGGTGCTTGTGTCGCCTAAGGTGCTTGTGTCGCCCACCTCTTCCCCTTTGGGTGCTTGTGTCGCCCTAGCCTCTCCATCTTCCCCTCTTTCCCTCAAGAGCCGAGCATCCCCTTCCCTTCTCCTCGCCATCCATTCATCAAGCAAGGCCGAGAGCATCTTCCATCTTCAAGACCACATCATCAAAGAGGACAAGAGCTTGAGTTGGCGCAAAGGACATGGATGCATCTTTGGTCTCCCTCAAGGCAACTATCTAAGTTAAGTGCTCCATCTTCTAGTTTCTTTTCTTTTCACCCCTTAAGAACATCTTACTACACATTTCTTGAACTTGTAGGACTTGGCGCAAGGAAGTTGGCGCATCCTACCCTCTTGATCTCCCCCCCTTTTAGATAGTCCCTTATATTGTTAGCAAGAGAACTTGGAGGATTAGCCTCCCTCTTGACTTTAAGTGTTGTTATATTTTAATTCTGCTTTATAACTCACCCACGCCTGTGTGGGGTTGCTGATTGCCCTGTGTGTAACCTGCATCTTCCATCAGAGTAGGACCGGTGAAGAACGGGAAGGACGGTCCTTCTATTCTCAAGGGCCGCACTGTAAGTCTTCTTTACAATTATTGTCATTTCTTTCTTGCAAGTAGTTTAACTTTCGGGTTTTCTATTTAAAAATACAAAAACATTATTTTCCAACCTCGTTAGTTAAATTCGGTTTTTCTCTAGTTTATGATACTCTAAAAAAAACTACTTTCGAAAATCGTCATTTGCATGTTTGTGACTTACCCCTACATCAGCCTCACATCCCTAGACTCTGATAAAAGACAGATTCAGGCGTCTACCACTCCATACCTCATACGAAATCTTGGAGACACTCTTAGATGGAACATTATTCAGTATGAGAGAAGCTGTCTCAAGTGCATGTCCCCAAAACGAGGGTGGTAGAGTTGCATTACTCATCATAGATTGAACCATGTCCAACAAGGTTCGATTTCTCCTCTTAGACACATCATTCCATTAAGGTATTCTAGGAGGAGTGAGTTGGGATAGAATCCCACACTCTCTAAGATAGTCAAAAAACTCACCGCTCAGGTACTCTCCATGACGATCTAATCGAAGAGTCTTAATAGATCTACCAAGCGGGTTCTCTACTTCATGTCTGAACTCCTTAAATTTCTCAAAGGATTCAGACTTATCTCTCATCAAATAGACATAACCATATCTACTGAAGTCATCAGTAAATGTGATGAAGTAGTTGTACCCTCCTCTGGGTTGTTTACTGAATGACCCACACACATCACTATGTATGAGATCCAACAAATATCCTGCCCTCTCACCAATCTTGGTGAAAGGCATTTTTGCCATTTTCCCTAATAAACAAGGCTCACAGGCATCAAAGTCCTCCAAGGAGGTTGAATCTAACAATCCATTTGCATGGAGTTGTTGAATGCGATTCTTGTTTATATGGGCTAATCGACAATGCCAAAGGCACGCACCAACTGAATCACTCAGTTTGATCCTTTTATGATTTATGTTATATATAGAGTTATCCATGTCCAAGACATATAATCCATTGCACAAAGTACCCTTCCCATAAAACACATTTGCAAATGAAAAATAATAAGAGTCCTCTTTTATTTCAAATTTAAATCCTTTCCTTGCCAAGCAAGGAATAAAAATATTGTTTTTGGTAAGGGAAGGTCATAATAGAAATTATTTAACTCTAGTTGAGGTCCAGAAGGCAGGGAGAGCGTCAAGAGTACTACGGCAACAACAGCAACCTGTGATCTATTTCCAACACGTAGGTCAATCTCTCCAGGCCGCACCGATGTACTTTTCTTGAACCCCTGCATATTTGTACAAATATAAGCTCCACATGTGGTATCCAATACCCATGACATAGAAGTAGAAAGGTTGACTTCGGTAACATAAATACCTGAGCCAGAAGATGAAGCCTTACTTCTCTTCTCCTCGTTCTGAAGTTGCTTGCAGTCCCTTTTCCAGTAGCCTTGCTTGCCACAGTGGAAGCACCGCTGTTCCTTTGACATCCTCACCTTTCTTTTCAGTGCTTTGGTTGAACCCTTGGCATTGCCCTTGGCACATGCCTTATGATGACTCTAAATTTCAGTGTTTTTCATACTTATTTGGTAGTCTTTTGAACTATAATCTTACTCTTTTGCATTATTTTTATACCTTTTTTGCCAAATGCTTTGGAATCTACACCATCTTTGGTTTTTGATCAATTTTAGGCAAAAAGGCATTAACGAGTTCTAGACATCAAGAGGAGTCTACCCATCAAATTTCAAGTCAAAATGGACCTTCTAGCATAAATACGGCACTACCGTATTTTTGGGCACGCATTGCACGGTACCGTATTTCGCAGCGGATGTTTTGGGTAAAATATGGTACTACCGTATGGAACTACACAGTGCCGTATTATTCAGCATTTTCGACCATAAAAGTTTGACAAGAATACGGCACTACCGTATTTTCCATCAATTTCAACCAAAAGGGTTTTGGGTAAAATACGGCAGCACCGTGAGGACTTACATGGTACCGTGTTTTCTGCCTAGAACTCACAGAAGGAAATACAACACTACCGTATTCAGGATACAGTACCGTATTTTGAAACCCGGAATTCTGATTTTTTTGCCCAAAAATTAAAAAGACCATAAATTTTGATTCAGAAGTCCAAATTGAGATCCGAAAGAAGTGACTGACTCGTCTCAAAGAGGAGAAGACACCTGAAGTGAAAGCCCTAATTTTTATCATGAATCCACGGCGAAATTGAGGGAGAGGCGGAATTTCTAGGGTTCATCGGTTCTCAGCCTACAGACTACCTCCGGCCACAAAATTTGACAGAGAGCTTCGCCTAGTGAAGGAGAATGTGCATCTGAAGTTTCAAAGCAAAAGGATTCCGATTGGAGGAGAAATCAATGAAACAGCGGTGACAGCGCTGTTCTAGGCAATTACGGTGCTGTAATTTCATTACAGCACTATTTTGTAACTCTTCTCATCTTCTTTTCGATTCCTATTCATACAGAAACATGTTTTATTGTTATTCCTTCATCATGGTAGCTTAATCTTTCTTTGGGACATGGGGGTGTAATCTCTTTGTTTCTTAATGACTAGAAAACCCTAACTTTATCAAACTGATTTTGTTATGATAATTTTACTTTTGTGATTGATTGTTCTTTAATTCTCCTTAGTTTTATAAATATCAGCATGTTTTAGAGTTTCACAAAATAGACTGAGAATTTGATTGCTTGAAATTCGGAACCCTAGGAATTATCGAGTTTGGAATTATCGTAAGAGATTAGGTTGTTCTTTGAATTATAATTCTTAGAGAAATTTAATGCCTTATTGATTTTATAATTCTTTGGATTGAGTTAATATTTTAGACTTGATTTGATGCTGCAAGAGATTGAGTATCGAGTCGTCAAAGAACCTTGAGTAAAACTTGTGTTGAGACTCTGATGCACGAGAGTGATCTTGAGTTTCCACTTGAGTTTGTCAACTTTAGAATTCGGATGCACGAGAGTGATCCTTGAGTTCTTAGTTGATGGTTTACCTATTTTTAGCATTGAATAAGTCTTGCACGAGAGTGAAGATCGGTTCTTTGTACGACTATTTGCGCGAGAGCGAAACAATTTATTTATGAGGTAAACTATACCTTTATCATGATAAAATTGGATTAATAGACACTTATCTTAATCTAGCCATTAGAAATTAAAGTAGATGAACCCCTAGTCCCGATCCCTTCTCTGATATTTTCTCTGTGTTCTTTTCGATAGTTTGATTCACTATTTTCCGATTGCCTAGCTAGCGAGAAATCAATTATTCAGTACTTAGCAACAAGGTCTCTGTGGTTCAATATCTATTTTATTACTTCGAGTATCCGTGCACTTGCGGACATAACAAGTTTTTTGCGCCGTTGCCGGGGACCTTGTTTTTGTTGATATTGAAGATATTGAGAGTATTTCTAGACTAAGTTTTTATTTACTATTTTTTTTATTTACTTACTGTTTATTTTATGTTTTTCTTGAAATCACTTGATCTACCTACTTTGCATGCGCAGGAGTCTTAGGTCAGGACCGCTTGTTCCATTGGATTCTGAAATTAATAAAACCCTTAGAGTGCGCAGGAAGTTAAGACTGGATGAGGATTTACAAGAAACATCACAGGAGATACAAGAAGAAATTTTGGATACAGCGAATAATGAGAGAAGATCTTTGCGCGACTATGCTGCCCCTAATTCACAGGGAATTCACTCTAGTGTCACCAGGCCGGCCATTGATGCGAACAATTTTGAAATCAAACCAGCGTTCCTATCTATGATTCAACAAAACCAATTTGGAGGAGCACCTCTTGAAGATCCTAATATCCATCTATCTCTTTTTCCTGAATTATGTGATACAATCAAAATTAATGGTGTTTCTGATGATGCACTAAAATTGAGATTGTTTCCTTTTTCCCTTAGGAACCGAGCACACGATTGTCTTCATTCACAGCCGTCAGGGACATTCACTACTTGGGATCAGCTTTCTAACGCATTTCTGATGAAATACTTCCCACCTAGCAAGACCATCCAACTGAGAAATCAAATTACAAATTTTTCACAAAAGGATGGAGAGTCTTTGAGTGAAGCATGGGAGCGATTTAACTACTTGCAACGAAAGTGTCCTCACCATGGCTTAGAGAAATGGGTTTTGATTCAGACTTTTTATTACATAGAATAAATTGCCACCAACGCTAAAGGATCCAGGTAGTTTTTCTGTACCTTGTTCTATTGGAGATATGGCTTTTGACCGAGCCTTATGTGACCTCGGTGCAAGTTGTTGTGATCCGCAAGTGCACGGATACTCGAAGTAATAATTAAGATATCGAACCCACAGAGACCTATGTCGTCGAATACTAAATAATTGATTTCTTACTATCTAGGCTAATCGAAGTAGTGAGAATAGAAATCGGAAGCTAAAACAAAATTATCAGAGAGAAAAGCTGGGACTAGAGTTTTGTTCACTTTAACTTTTATGACTAGATATGAATAAAGATTTCGTCAGTTCAATTTTATCATGATGAAGATGTAATTTACTTAATAAAAGGATTGTTTCACTTTCGTGCAAACAACCGCACAGGGATTTGTCTTCGCTTTCACGCAAGATTCGTCCCAACGCTAAAGGTCAGTAAACCATCAAACAATGAACGCAAGGATCACTTTCGTGCATCCGAATTCTAGGTTGATAATCTCTAGTGGAGTCTCAAGGATCACTTTCGTGCATCCGAGTCTCTACACTAGTTTTACTCATGGATCTCCAACGTTCCGATCCTTGCTTTCGCACAAGATCTCCACGTTTGACAAATAGACTCGATCTATAGGTTCATGTTATAATCATGGCAATTAATCTACTAGAATAGATCAAATTAGATCTAACCTATGGAAGAGATCCTAACATGCAATTCTAGGGTTCCAAGTTCTCAAACAAATTACCTTTCAGTCTCATTGCGAAAACTCTAAAAACATAATTAGTAACATGGACTTATAGAGAGTCTAAGCACAATTATCACATGAGCAAAATCATCATGTTAAGATTAAACTCAACGAAATAGTGAAAAATTAGTTATCTAGTCATTAGAAATTAAGTGAATTACTCCCCCATGTCCTAAAAGTAGTTTAAGCTATCATCATGAAGGAATTACAATAAGTCATGGTTTCAGAGGATCAAAAATCAAAGGAAAAGAGAAGTTTAGAAAATACAGCACGGTTGTGAAGTATTTCACAGCCGTAATTTGCAAAGATCGTTGATGAACAGTGTCAGTGACTCCTTTTTCTTTGATTTCTCTTCGAATTGATCTCGTTTCGATCTGAAACTTCTGGCCAGTTGTCTCTTCTTCAGATGAAGCTTTAGTATGAAAATCACGGCCGGAGATCGTCTGGATTGAGCGTGGCGGTGAAACCCTAGGCGGCGGCGTGAATCGCAATTTCTCCCTCCATAGTCGATGAAAATTGGGGTTTCCGGCGTGTGTCCCTTCCTTTGGAGTTCTAGATCGCTCGCAATCCTCTCCGCAAGATTCGGGCGTTGAAATTGACTTGGGTGTCGCGTTCAGAACAGGAATTACGACAGTGGAATAGTTTACGGCACTGCCATAAAATCGCTCGAGTCTTCTGTTCTGATGTCGTCCGGGAATTATGGCACTGTAATCTGGTTTACGGTAGTGCCATAAAATCGGCTGAACTCTCTGTTCGTGAATGTCTTGCAATTACGGCCCGTGTAGTTTCTTACGGTAGTGCCGTAATATTGAGCGAAGTTTGTTCTGAAGCGTTCTAAGATACAGTACTGTAATATTGTTTACGGCGGTGCCGTAAAATCTAAAAAATTTTCTGTTCAGAAATTCTTCAAAATACAGCAGGGCTCGGATTTTACGGTACTGTCTGAAAATACGGTACCATAAAATGGATTACGGCACGGCCGTAATTGGCTGACTTGCTCCATTTTGCGTGAAATTTCTTGGGTGACCTCCTGTTGATGATGGGAATCCTTCTATGTATTTGATTTTGCTTGAAAATGCCTAAAAATAGTGCCTTTTTACCTGAAAATCATCAAAAATAGAAAAGAGTATAGATTCCACAGATATTGATAAAATATGGCATAAAAACAAGCAAAGACTATGAATATGACATATAAATATCAATAAAATGGCATAGAAATCACAATGAATTTAGGTGTCATCACAAGTGTTAGTCTAATACCTTATTCTCTTTACAGGAAACTGGATGTTGGAGAGCTCAAACCAACCTCAATGACTTTGCAACTCGCTGACTCATTAATAAAGCATTCGGTTGGTATATTAGAAAATATTCCTGTACAAATTGGTAAGTTTTTCATACCCGCAGATTTTGTAGTTTTGGAGATGGAAGAAAATTCTAAGAATCCAATTATTCTCGGTAGGCCTTTCTTAGCTACATCCGGTGCATTAATTGATGTTAGAAAAGGAAAATTGACTTTTGATATTTGTGGTGATATAATTGAATTTGATTTGATTGATTATTTAAAAAAGGCATCACACTCAGGGACATGTTGTAGCATAGAAACAATTGATGATGAGGTTGTTTATGACATGCATATTTTATTTGATGAACCTTCTGAATTTGATACATTTTCTGAGTGTGCTAATAAAGAATTTCAGGAAAGAGCAGCAAAGAAGAAGAGGAAGAAACGAAGGAGGAGAGTAAAATCAAAGTTGCTTGAGAAAGGAAAAAGGCTCATACGTAAATTTAGACACAGTTTTAAGTCTGAGCCTTATGTTCATGAGAACTCGGAACAAGACATAGAGAAATCAGGAGGGCGACCAAACACACAAGCACGATCCAATCTGAGTGTTGAATGGTCAAGCTAATGACCGAAAATTAGCGCTTCTTGGGAGGCAACCCAAGCACTTTTACTCTAGCCTATTTATTTTTGTTTTTTTTACTTAGCACTAATTTTTCTTTTTGTAGGTGAAAATTAATTTTTCTCTTAAAAAAAAAAACTTTGGTGGTTCGAACCCGAAGACACAAAGGATGATTGGGTCTGACACAGACTAATATACCTCTGTGAGTATTTTCTTCCTACTCATTTGCATTCCATCCTTTATATTTTTCTGATAATCCATGTGTTCAAATGGAAGATAAATACTTCAAACATCTTGTACTTGCGTGCCACGGATCCTCGCCTTTTGATTTTATTGATAGATATTTTGATTCGGTTGTGTTGACATAATATGATGATGATGTGTAGTAAGATTTTTCTGAAAATACTACAAACACCATGCCGAAAATTTTAATGAATTATCATGCATATCAATTTCTAGAAATTGGAAATAGATTTTATATGTTGAATTTATTTCTCTGATATAATCTATTTGTTGGAAAATTTTCATTAATTGATGCATGAAATTTTAGGTAAATGCATTGTTTAGTGAATGCAATCTTGAAGTGAAATAATTCTTTTGAATAAAATGAGCATATTTGCATATGTTATTGAGTTGATATTAAGTGATTAATCTAGTTAATCTTTATAATCTTTTATGTTATTTGTTGGGAAAAAAAAATCCAAATCCATGTGAAAGAATGACTCCCCTACTTGACACTGTATAAAATTAACAGTGGGACCTAAAGACATGGGTTGAAGTCCACAAAAAGAAAATGAATAACTCCTCTTCCTGACATTGTGTTCACAATGGTACCTAAGACAAGAGTTGAAGTTCATTGCAAAAGTGTGTATCTATGTAGATGCATGTGATGCATTGCATTTTGGTAGTGTTTTTCCATTGTATTTCATGTCAAATCTAGGCTTATTTTAACACTTTTATACTCATTATAGCCTTATTTCCTTCATATCTTTGGAATTTTCACTTTTTGGCACTTTTATGGAATTTCAGGTAAAAACACATTTTTTCGATATATTTTGAAGATTTTGAGGCCATGGGACGATTTCTTGTGTGAAAACGAAGCCGCTCATCAAATTTGAGCTCATTCGGAGTTTGCTAGAGAATCATGGCCAGGTGAACACCATGGGGTTCACCATCCCAGTCGCCAGCCAGCGAAACTCACAGAGAGCATCACGACCAGGTGAACTCAGCGGGGTTCACCAGAATTCCTTTAGGCCGAAAACAGTCCAGAAGACATCACAGCCAGGTGAACCCGGCGGGGTTCACCGCGCTTCTTTCAGCTGAACTCACAGAATGAATCACGGCCAGGTGAACCCGGCAGGGTTCACCCGTGATTCTGATCCAGGCTCGCGCACAGACCAGACCTATACTCGGTTTTCCTTTGATTTCTCACCCATTCGGAGTCCAAATTCGGCAAGTAAGGTGTTTATGGAAAGCTCTTTCAGAGGCGACCACATAGGATATAAAAGCCCTAATTTTCTTGCCCTAATTATCAAGGAATCATGTGATGAAGGGCAGCGGGCGGAAGAACAAGGGGACAACACGAGTTCGAGGCGATTTTCGGAGATTGGATCATCGGAGCATCACGATTCTTGAAGATTTACTTCGGTTTATCCTCTCCTATCCTTTAGAAAATCTTTCTTGTAATCTTCCTATGTTAAAAGAGAGATTTTGAGTGTAACAATGATGATTGTAGCGTAAACCCTATTTCGGGGCTTGGTTTAAACCGGTCGACGAATTTAATCACAAACTTTATCTTTATTACATTGTTTGGATTGCGTTGTGAGCATATTTTACTTTGATGTATTTATTTCATGATTTTACCTTGACTGAGTATTTTCACGCGTTAGCCGTTACGATTCATATCGAGAGAAGGATCATAATGGTGGATTCCCTTAGTAAAACTTGCGAGACCTTGACACGAGAGTGTACACTCAAGAGAGGGCACCTTGTACCTTAGGGTTAGATTCCTTGTGCAAAATCAACAATCCAAATAACTGACATCTGCCATGTGCGATTAAAGTAGTCATCGTGGTGAAAACCAAAGCCCTGATTTCTCTCTAGTATTTAGTCTCTACCGTCGTAGCGTTGATTACTTGTTTTCAATTTCTGATTTCAAAACCCAATTTCGTTTCACCTAGCTATTAGGACTCGGATTTTCTGGTACTCAACCCTGTTCCCTATGGGATTCAATATCTTTTATATTACTTCGACATAACCGTGCACTTGCGGTACATGTCAAGTTTTTGGCGCCGTTGCTGGGGAACAACGGTTGATATTAGTATACTTCCGAGAATTGATAGACTAGGCCTTAGGTGAGATTTTCCTTACTGCACTGCTGTTTTCTTTTTCTTTTTATTTACTTGCTGTCTTAGAACTTTATAATTTTGACTGACTATTTTATGCGAAGAAGTTCTAGGGCAGGTACAGAGATCGAGCGCACCTTCAGGACAAGAAGGAAGCAAAATCAAATTCTGAAGAAAGAAGTCATGAACCATCCAGAAAGAGAAAATCAGATGGAGCACATTCAGCTTGATGTGAACAATGACCGAGTACCACAACCAATGGGGAACAACTATAACAACAGGACATTGAAAGATTACTCTACTCCTTACACTTATGGTTTTCAATCAGAAATTGCTAGGCCTGCTGTTGAGGCCAATAACTTTGAAATAAAACTTGCTCTTCTTTCTATGGTGCAACAAAACCAATTTGGTGGTTCTCCTCTTGAGGACCCAAACATGCACCTCTCTATTTTTCAAGAATATTGCGATATGTTAAAAATTAACGGTGTGTCTGCTGATGCTATCAGGTTGCGACTATTTCCCTTCTCTCTGATGGACAGGGCGAGAGCTTGGCTGCACACACTACCTGCTGCTTCGATAAGAACATGGGCAGAGCTTTCTCAAGCCTTTCTCTCCAAGTACTTCCCTCCATCAAAGACAATTCTATTGCGAAATCAGATACGAGTTCCATGCAAAAGGATGCAGAGTCTCTATATGAAGCTTGGGAGAGGTTTAAAGAGCTCCAAAGGATGTGTCCACATCACGGATTGAAACTTGGGTTTTGATCCAAACGTTCTACAGCGGTTTGGATTACAATACGAGACTTATAGTGGATGCTGCAGTAGGAGGCGCTTTGATGAATAGGAGAGTTGAGGATGCTATGAACTTTCTCGAGGACATGGTGATTAACCATCACTAATGAACATCTAAGAGAGGTACTTCTACCAAGAAGTCAGGTAAGTATGACCTTGACTCTTTGACTGCACTCATGACTAAAGTTGATAATTTGACTAGGAAGCTTAATTTTTGATCTGTTAATTCAATGGAAGTTAACGCTATTTCTTGTGAGGTCTGTGGATTTGTAGGTCATGCAGGGGCAGACTGTCAGGCAGGAGATGGGCAGATGGCTGCGATCAAGTCTGAGCAATTGAATGCTGTTGGAAATTTTAACCCGAACAACAACCCATACTCCAGGACATTCAATCCAGGGTGGCGCAACCACCCAAATTTCTCTTACCGGATAATTCAGCCGATTCAGCCTAGACAAGTTCCACCACAACAAGCCCAGCCCCCATAAGGAAACTTTAGGCAGCTCCAATAGAACAATTTCAGACTGCCAGGATTTCAGGCTAGGAACTTCAATACACCATCACCACAGCCAAGGCCCAATAATGATTCAAATTTGAGCAAGCAACTTGAAGGACTTACAGACATGATGAAGATGATGATGACAAGGATGGACTCCCTGGAAACACACAATAAAATGCTAGAGAGCCAGCTAGCCCAGCAAGCTAGCTCGTCTTCGAGAGCACTAGGGAAGCTACCATCCCAGCCAGAGGTAAACCCGAGGGAGCATTGCAATACAATCTCCACTCGGAGCGGCAAGCAACTTGAAGATCCAAAGATGCCGACCAATGACAGGATAGATGAAGTGATACCAGAACCTGTGGAACAACATCCAGATGAAACACCAGTGGCACCTGAACTAGCTGAAGAGGAGTAGCCCTATGTGGGACCGCCAGCATATAAATCACCGATTCCTTTTCCGCAAAGGCTTGTCAAGGCTAAATTGGACAAGTAGCTTGGTAAGTTTTTAGAGGTTTTAAAGAAACTTTACATTAACATCCCTTTCGGTGATGCTCTTTCGCAGATGCCGACTTATGCAAAATTTCTGAAAGAAATCTTATCAAACAAGAGGAAGCTAGAGGATCAAGGGAATGTTGCACTTACTGAGGAGTGCAGTGCCATCATTCAGAACAAGCTCCCTCAGAAACTTAAAGACCTAGGCAGTTTCTCCATACCCTGCCAGATTGGGGAGATGTCCTTTTAGAGAGCTTTGTGCGATCTAGGAGCAAGCGTTAGCCTCATGCCACTATCACTTTGTAAAAGGCTAGACCTAGGGGATTTGCAACCAACTAGTATTTCTATACAGCTTGCAGACAGATCTGTACACCACCCAGTTGGTATTTTAGAGGATGTACCTGTTAAAATAGGAGATTACTTTATTCCTACTGATTTTACTGTTTTGGAGATTGATGAGGATGACAGGCTCCCTATCATTCTGGGAGACCTTTTCTTGCTACAACAGGCGCTGTCATGGATGTTAAGAATGAGAAACTAACCTTGAACATCTGTGGCAACGTTATTCAATTTGATTTAACTAACACCCTGAAAAAACCTTCTCTTGCAGGTACATGCTACAGCATTGACATTGTGGAAAAAGTTGTACAAAATGCTGAGCCGCCCAGAAGAGGAGTAGACCCACTGGAACTGGCTCTAACAAACTCTATTGACAAAGGTGATGAAGGGGAGGCTGAGAAATATGTTGCACTGCTAGATGCTGACGCAAGCCAAGATGACAAGAAAGAAGAGAATCAGGAGAACCAAGGGCAGCAGAATATTGAACTCAAACCTTGCCCACCACATTGAAATATGAGTTTCTGGGGGAAAATTCTACACACCCAGTGATTGTCAGTGCGGCGTTGGACAAGGAGTAGACTGAATTATTGCTCAATGAACTTCGTCTCCATAAAAAGGTAATAGTATTCATTGGATGACATAAAAGGGATTAACCTGTCTGTCTGCATGCACATGATCCTATTGGAAGACAACAGCAAACCTACTGTGGAGTTCCAGCGCCGACTCAACCCCCACTTGAAGGATGTGGTGAAGAAAGAAGTGCTCAAACTACTAGACGTGGGGGTAATATATCTGATCTCAGACAGCTCTTGGATAAGTCCAGTACATGTTGTACCCAAGAAGGGTGGACTCACGGTGATCAAGACTGAGGCTGATGAGCTGATACTGATGAACACGGTTACAGGACACAGGATGTGTATTGACTACAGGAAGTTGAACTCTGCTACGCGAAAGGATCATTTTTCTCTTCCATTTATAGACCAGATGTTTGACAGATTAGCGCATAATTCTTACTTTTGTTTTTTGGATGGCTTTTCAGGTTTCTTCCAGATCCCAATCCACCCGGATGATTAGGAGAAAACAACCTTCACATGTCCCTATGGCACATACGCATACCGAAGGATGCCATTCGGTCTCTGCAATGCCCTAGCCACTTTCCAACGAGCGATAATGGCCATATTTTCTGATTTTAATGAGGATTTCATGGACATTTTTATGGATGATTTTTCTATTTACGGTTCCTCTTTCCATCATTGTTTGTCTAATTTGTCTAAGGTTTTGCAGAGATGTGAAGAGGTGAACCTCGTTTTAAACTAGGAGAAGTGCCACTTCATGGTCAAGGAAGCCATCGTCCTTGGGCATCTAGTTTCTAAAAGAGCGATAGAGGTGGACAGAGCGAAAATTGAAGTAATTGAAAATCTTCAGCCACCTACATCGGTGAAGGAGATCAAAAGCTTTCTTGGACACGCCGGCTTTTACAGACGATTTATTAAGGACTTTTCTAAGATAGCTCGGCCCTTAACTAATTTACTTGCTAAAGATGCTGTGTTTTGCTTTGACAGGGACTGCGAAGAAGCCTTCTCGAAACTCAAGGCAGCATTGACCTCTGCCCCAATAATTCAACCCCTAGATTGGACGCTACCTTTTGAGCTGATGTGTGATGCCAGCGACCAAGCTGTTGGGGTAGTCTTGGGACAGAGGAAGGATAAGAAGCTTCACGCCATCTATTATGCCAGCCGTACACTCGATGACGCTCAGATTAATTATGCGACCACAAAGAAAGAGCTGCTAGCAATTGTCTTTGCTTTTGATAAGTTTCGTTCCTATCTGGTTAATTCAAAAGTGATTGTTTTTACTGACCATGCAGCTATCAAATATTTGATAAACAAGAAAGATGCGAAGCCAAGGCTCATCAGATGGATCCTTCTTCTACAAGAATTCGATATAGAGATCAGAGACAAAAAGGGGAGTGAAAACTTAGTGGCTGACCATCTTTTCAGACTTGACCGTAGCGTAGACAAAGAAATTAATGAAGAGTTAGAGATCAATGACACATTCCCCGAAGAACATCTCAATGCTTTGTTAGATCAGCAAGTCCCATGGTATGCAGATTTCGTTAACTACATTGTATCTAACATCCTTCCTCCTGATCTTACTTTTCAGAGGAGGAAGCGGTTTCTACATGATGTAAAATTTTACTATTGGGATGAGCCATATTTGTACCAGAGATGTGCGGATGGGTTGTACAGACGATGTGTACCAGAGGTGGAGATACAAGATGTGTTGAGCCATTGCCAAACTCACCTTACGGAGGACACACGGGAGCCTCTAAAACAGCTTTCAAAGTTTTACAATCTGGTTTGTATTGGCCCTCTATATTTTACGATGCTAAACAGTTTGTTTCCACTTGTGACAGTTGCCAACGGACCGGAAACTTATCAAAGAGAGATGAGCTGCTGCTCAATAATATCACGGAGGTGGAGATTTTTGACGTATGGGGGATAGACTTTATGGGCCCCTTCCCCTCCTCATGTGGAAAATGGTACATTATGGTCACCGTTGACTACGTGTCGAAATGGGTTGAGGCATCCGCTGAAACTGCTAATGACTCTAGAGTTATTATGAAGTTTATGAAACGGACTATTTTCCCCCGATTTGGACTTCCACGTGTTCTGATCAGCGACGACGGCTCCCATTTTATAGAACAAAGGTTTGGGGCATTACTGAAGAAGTACGACGTAAAGCACAAAATTGCCACGCCCTACCATCCTCAGACTAGTGGTCAGGTAGAAGTCTCCAATAGGGAAATTGATGGAGGGGGATCATTCACAAACAGGGTGCATGCAAACAACGCTTTGAGAAAATAATTTTTATATTTTGTAGTAAGCAAAACCGAAATTACTCTAACGAAATTGGGAAATATTTTTGGTATTTATAATATGGAAAACCGAAAGCTAGATTAATTTAAAACTACTTGCAAGAAGTAAAAACTTGAAATAAATGCTCCCCTTGGACCCCTTGAGAATAGAAGGGGTCACCTTCCCGTTCTTCACCGGTCCAATGGTTGATGGCAACGAAGTAGGGCGCTATAAGCTTACACACATGCAAACATTCAAAGGCCCACACATACGTGGGTGAGTGACATGAAAATAAGTGTCCAACAATCCTTCAAGATCAAGAGGGGAGATAAGCTCCCAAATTCTCTTGCTAACAAGATTAGGACAATCTACTTTTAAGGGGTGGAAGGAGAGGGAAGCCTTGCACCAAGAGAGACTCCAAGCCTTGTGCCAATCCTACAAAAAACAGTTCAAATTAGTGTAGGAAGATGCTCTTGAAGAAAGGAGGGAAAACATCACAAAACATTAGAAAGACTTAGCTTGATTCATGAGTTCTCCTTCAACCTTGCTCTCGGATTCCAACTTGCATCTACGCCAATGGTTTGAGTGAGTTTGCTTGTGCTTGGAAAGACTTTGATGGAGATGGTGGATTATAACTTTCGGCTAGAGAAGAAGAAGTGGAGGGAAAGGGCTCGGCCCTTTAGAGAAGAGGGAGGTAGAAAGGTCTTGGCGACACAAGCACCATTGCTAACACAAATGTTTTTTTTTCAACTAGGCAACTAATCGACAATATGAGTAGAGGTTACATCTTATAGGCAAGTTTGGGCCAAGGGCAAGGGTGCCATTTCACCCTAGGCGCAATTGCAAACTTGTAAAGAAAAATCACACATTAAAGGATCGGTTGGAGGTTGCCTTCTTGTAGCCGAAATGCCTTGGGCTCTTTCTGATAGAGGGAGGGGCAACACAGAACAAAGTACATGCAAACAACGCGTTTGTAAAAATAGTTTTTTTGTATTTTATAATAAAACCCGAAATTACTGCTAACGGAGTTGGAAAATATTTTTGGTATTTGATAAGTAGAGAAACTGAAACTAAATTACTTTAAACTACAAACTTGAAAGACACTTAAAACTATGAAACGAAATTACTAGGAGAAATACTCACAGTGCGATCCTTGAGAATGGAAGGATCGTGACGTCCCGGTCTTCAACGGTCCTACTCTGATGGAAGGAGTTGCATCATTACAAGCATACACAGACAAACGAGATCCGCACATACCACGGATTCATATTACAAAACAAGGACTAAGGGGGAGGTTAAGCCTCACAAGTTCCCTTAACACTTTAACTAAAGAGAGAGGGGAAGAAGAGGGGGAGAAGAGATGGCGCCAAGAAGATCTTCCAATCCTTGTTTTCCTACAACAAGATCTTTGATTAGTGTAGAAACAAGTTCTGGAAAACAAAGAAGAGAAAGGGGGAAAGAACTTAGCCGATTAGGGTTTTGGTGATGTTGCTCTTCATGCTAGCCGAAAGTGAGAGATCCATTGGAGGCCTTTGATGTTGCCGAGGTCAAAGGTTGAGGGATCTCCCTTGGAGTCTCGCCAAGATACCAATCCTTCAAGGGTGAATGCGTTGAAGGCTTGAGAAGAAGTGGAAGAAGGGAAAGGGCTCGGCCCTTTGGAGGAGAGGGGGAGATAGAATAACTTAGGTGACACAAGCACCAATGCTAACACAAGAATTTTTCTTCTAGGCAACTAATTCGACAAGAGAAGAGTGTTACAATTTATAGGCTCATCAAGCCATGGGCAAGGGTGACAATTCAGCCTAGGCGCAATCACAAAGTTTATGGAAGACATTAATGCACAATTAAAACATTTCCTTGATCACATTTGAATTTCGAATTCTTTGCTTTGGTGGAGCTTCTTTGTGGTCGAATTCTCTCAAGCTCCTTCCTTGTTTGCTTGGATGAAAGGGGCGCCCATATTTTGAATTTCGAAAGCATTCCTTCAAGAGCTTGGGTGGCTAGAGTTTTCCATAGTTGATTCCACAAATTGGGGATCTAGATGGTGATCCCTTGATTTGTGGATCTTGATTGATCTTTGATTGCTAGGCGCATTGAAGGCTCCTC
>CM050442.1:26195693-26227930 GCA_027562315.1 Costus pulverulentus | reverse complement strand
CTCTCTCTCGCATGGATCCTTGGGAAAGGAATGTGTTTCGGGTGTAATGCTTCTTCCGCTGCGTCCTGAGACTGCAAAATTTTAAATTACACCCGGCATTCCCTAACACTTTATAAGTGACCCTAGCCGCCCCCTCTTGTGAGGTTACAATCCTTAGAGGCGTGACAACAAGAGAGGGGCGAAAGCAAGGGCTTGAAGGGTGACAACACCAAGAAGTGGCGCATCTTCTTCTTCCTTCCAAACCCTAGACGCAAGCCTCTTCCTTCTCTCTTGACATAAGGAGCTTGATGCTTGGCGGTTTCCCTCTCCCTCATCCTTCTTCATCTTTGGCGCATCTATCTTGGAGGTGGCGCATACTTTGAAGAAGGAGCACAAGGCTTGGATCTTCTTCCCGAGGTTAGCACCGGGCGTGGAAGAAGAGGACTCGAGGCATCCGTGTGTGTGAGACTGCAGAGGGCGCACGTTTGGGCGTCTATCATGACATCGACCTCATCTTGCTCTAAGGTATTTCCTAACTCATCGTGTCGACTCTCTTGCTTGCGATCTTCACTGGGTTTTTTGGGACCGGCCTGTTTCGGGGATATTGCTTCTGTTGTGCAATGTATTTTGTAATCTCTATCTCTGAAAATTGTAAAATATCCCCGGGGTTTCCCATCAATGTGGAAGACTTAACACCCTACAAGGCTCCCCTCAACGTTGAAGCACCAGGACCACCAAGGAGGAACGGTAGTGTTTTGGAAGTTCAACAACATATCCACAAGCAAGGAGTCCAAAAGCAGTACCTCATCAAATGGGACGATCACACTGAGGAATGGCTCCTAGAAGAGGAAGTGCACCAGCTTTTGCCCAAGGAACTTGAGAGCTTCTTATTTAACTCTCTGGAGGAGAGTTCTCCTAACCCCGAGAAAGCTGATGTAGGGACATCCCTAAGGAGATTAACAAGACTCAAGAAGACACCAATGCACTATGGGATGATTACTTGGCTCCTCTTACTATTTTGAGGACTTGTTATTTTGAAGTGTTTATGGCATTGTAATACACTATAAACTCTTTTATTTTCAGCATTTATGGTTATTGTTGTAGTTAGGATCTAGCCTAGGGTTTATTTTGAAATCTTTATATTTATTTTAGTGATTGTAATAGGTTGTTTAGCCTAGGTCTATGCACTCTTGTATTGCACATCCAGCACCTAGTTCCTTTAACAGTTATATGACCTTGGCATGGATCAACCAACGACAGTCAACATCGATTTAAAGAAGACCCAAGTCCACCACAAATCAAGTCCAGCCTCAGGCAGATCACTACAAACTAATGGCAGTTTCAGCTGGTCTACAAGCATCACGTTCCAGCTCAGGATCAACACATCATCAAGGCCTAGATCAAGTCTACAAGGATCGGCCCAGCACCCAAATCAACTTCAGGATATGGAGTAGCCTTCGCAGAACACATGAGACACCCTTTCAGCTCAGCCACTCCATGCAAGGCACGTCAACTTCACTTACCAGCAAATCATCTCCACCAACAGCTAGCAAATCATCTCCACCAATAGCTAGAAGACTTCACATCTAGAATCCATCAGGACAATACCAGCAAACAACTTTTACAACAAATGGGAAGTGCAATCAAAGAATGCCAAAGGTCACTGAAGAAAGTAATCATTGGAGGAAGGATAGTTTTTAAAGCTTGCATTTGTACACTTTGCACTTTAAGTCGAATATCTTTTGGATCTGAAATCTGTGTTTGCGTTTGTAAGAGTTGAGCTTGCTCCTCATTGGGTTGAGCTTGCTCCCCACTTCGGTTACCAATCTTTCCAACGTTTCCACGCTTCACTGCCGATCACTCTCCCTCAACAACCACAAGTTGCGATTACTGTTCCTTACCGGGGTCGAACACTATTCTGTTGCCGGTTTTAGGATCTCTAACGCATTAATACTTGGGCTAAAGTGGAACTACATCAGATCTTCAACTCCAACCAGTGAGGACCTACAACCTAAGTTTCCTACCTTGGGAGATTCAGGAGGAGTTTGGCCCCCTTTCAGCAAGGGGGCCCTAAGGTGTTTTCATTCCATCATCTTCAATCTTGCACTTACCATGTATCTAGAGCTACATACCTAAGGAGATCTAGGGCCTAGGATTTTCATCCTACATTAGTGGGAGTCATCAGCCCATTATCGAAACACACCGAAGTTCTTCAACCCAAGAGCGATGCAAGCCACCCTCCTGAAGGCCCAACCACCGAGGGGCCACGCAATCACCTCAGCAACATGGCCCAAGAGCGCGCCACTTCGGTAGTAACTCAGTGCACAATATCCATGTTCTGTTGCTTCATCACGGTGTGTTCCAAATGCGTGTAACCACCCCAACCACCTCCGTATAAAGGACAAAAGGACATGCGCCAGCTTTAAGAATATTTGGTAGAGGTTGTTTTATTTTGTCTTATAGTTGCAGCTTGACCACTTTTGTGGCTTGCAGGAGTAGGTAGTGCTTAGAACCTATTATCTTTTGTGCTTTGTCTTGTTCCTTCCCCTCTTGTTCTATAAAAGAGGAGGCTGGGCTATTGTGTTAGTTAGTTCTCTTACTGGTAGAGTTCTCCTGGTGAGCTGTGTGCCTCCGGCGCATGTAGGAGTTGAAGTAGGAGCTTCACCTTTAAAGTCTTGTTCGGGTCGAGGTCTTCGCCTCGATTCCAAAGTTGTTCCTGATTTCCTACATATAAGAAGTAAATCCCACCGGCTTCAGTGGGTCAGGTTCGCCTGTCTTTTCAAGTTCGTTGTGTTCTTCCGTTGTGGTTTTCATCTCTTCACCCATGAGCATCCGTTCATTAGAGGCGTGGTTGGCTTCTTGTCTCTTTGGTGCGTTTCCAACTACATAGGTGTGCGAGCTGAATCCTGCGCGAACACTGCTCCTAAAACATGCTAAGCTTAAAATTTGCTAAGAGGTTAGTGAATTATTTTCTATAGTTTGGGTGCCGTTGATTCCCTCTTGCATTGGTGTTGCCCCAAAATGAGTTCTTTGCCGATTTCATCGTGTTTCCTGCTGCATTTCCAAAGCACTTTTACATCCCTCGCCTAAAGACCCTCTCTCATTCTCTGCGCATAGTGTAACATCATAGAGTACGACACTAAGGATCAACCCATTCATCGCAGCTCCATCATTTCTGGTATTAGAGGGGAGTTGTGCATTCGATTCTTATCGTGTCCAACTCTGTTGCATAGCATATTTCCGCACGATTTCTGCATTTTCAACATCCTACACATAGTTTATTTTAGCCTTGTTTGTGCATGGTGACTACAAGGTCACAAGTTATGTCGTCCCAATTCCCCGACACCATCCCAGAAATCCAAGAGTCAGCTCAACACTTGGAAGGGATTAGCACACCGTTAGACTCTTTAGCTGCGCTTGCCGCGCAAGTTCACACACTGTCCGCGCGGTTTGATGCCCAAGTGGGTAGGACGGACACCGCTGTCTAGCAACTTACAGCAGTGATCCGAGACCTAGTTGATCGTCTAGATGCGTCGGAGCATAGGCGCCCAAGCCCGGTTCAGCCCCCTCCCTCTGCCCAACCCGCTCCAACTCGCGAGTTTCCCCCTCCAGCCGCACCCGTTAGGCGCCAAGCCTTTGAACCCGAACCCGACCATCATAGGCCTCATGCGGTCCACGAAGACCTAGATTATGGAGATGAGCCTTTCAATGAAGACAATGTTTGGGCCACACAATGGCCCCCAACCCAACCCCGTTACGCGCACACTCGCGTGGACGATGACTTGCGACTTCTCGCCCGGACACACCCCACACCTTTCGCAGGTGGTCTCGATCCCACCAAGTTCCTAGACTTGGTCGCCTCCGTCGACTCGCACTTTGACCTACTTGCTTACCCTCACTACCATTAAGTCTGGTATGTGCGCACCTTGCTTGAAAGCCTCGCACGTCTACATCGGCAGAACGTGGAACGTCAGAACTGATAACACGAAAATTTATAGTATATTTTGTTCCATTTGATAGGTCTTTTTGTATCATATTCATGCTCTTTTGCTTATTCTTATGCCTTATTTATCAAATATTGCAGAATTTACACCATTTCTGGTTTTTGATGATTTTCAGGTAAAAAGACATCATTTTAAGGCATTTTCAAGCAAATTTAGATGCATAGATGAAACCTCATCATTAGGAAGAGATTACATATCAATTTTCATGAAGAATTGACGCCACAAACCAAATTACGGCAAGGCCGTAATTAATATTACAGTACCGTGGTTTCACTGAACCTACAGAACAAACCACGGCACTACCGTAATTTCAGAGCGCTGCCGTAATTTGGGGTATTTTTATACAGAAAGTTTTACACATGTTATGGCCCGGCCATAGACAATATTACGTGACGTAATTTTAGTCCAATTCTGACCCAAAAGATTTTTGAGAATTACGGCACTGCCGTAATGGATATCACGGGCGATAATCCTGGTCGATTTTTGTACGGAAAACTTTACGGAAATTACAGCATGGCCGTAATTATGACCTGGACTTGTGATTTTCACCGGTATTTTTGAAGCCAGATTGTTGCGCGAGTGATTTCGGATGATCTAGACCATCAATTTGGAATCCTTAAAAAGGGAAATACTCGTCAGATCAAGAAGATGAGACACACATGGAGAGCCCTAATTTTCATCCACGATCAGGAGAGAAATTGAGATTTGAACCGTCGCCCTAGGTTTCACTGTCGGGAAGCATATAGTGCATCTCCGACCATAAAATTTAAGGGGAAGCTGCGCCTAGAGGAGGAGAACATACTCCAGAAGTTTCAGAGTGAAAGGAGGTCAATCGGAGGAGAAATCGACAAAGGAAGTGTCGCCAGCACTATTCATCGCGCCTTCTAGTGTAAAATTACGGCTGTAATTTTCATTACGGCCGTGCTGTTATTTGATTTCCTCTTTCCTTTTGATTTCTAATTCTTTGAAATAATGGCTTATTGTAATTCTTCAACTATGCTAGCTTAAACACTTCATGGGACATGGGGTATAATCCCCTTTATTTCTTATGACTAGATGACTTTTATTTCGTCAAGATAATTTTAATATGATAATTCTACTTATGTGACGATTGCCTTTAATTCTACTTAAATTTATTTTTCCAGCATGATTTAGAGTTTTTGTGATATTGACTAAAAAGTTATTTGCGAAAACTTAGAACCCTCAAATTGAATGTTAAGAACTCATCGTAAGAAATTATGTTTGTTCTTATTTCTTGATTTTAGAAGTATATTGTCATGTTGATAATCTGAATCTAGGATTGAATTATTGAAATAAACATGATGATACTGTGAGAAATCACATATCAGATTGTTGGAGAATCTTATGTAGAACCTGTGAATATTATAGTATGAAAGTATATGGTTTTCACTTGAGATAATTGACTTAGGATTTGGATGCATGAAAATGATCTTTGAGTTCTTTGTCAATGATTTACTTATCTTTAGCATTGAATAGATCCTGTGCGAAAGTGAGGATTGGTTCTTTGTAAATTGTCTGTGCAAAAGTGAGATGATTTCTATATAAGTAAATTGTATCTTTATCATAATAAAATTAGACTGACGAATACTTATTTAGATATAGTCATTGAAATTAAGGTGGATGAAACCCTAGTCCCAGTCTCCCTCTCTCTGACTTTTTCGTGTAGTTCCGATCACTTGCCTTCGTCATTTTCAATTGCCTAGCTAGTGAGAAATCGATTATTCGGTACTTGACAAATGAAGTCTATGTGGTTTGATATCTTTTTATTAAAGATATTGAAAGTATTGCTAGACTAGATTTTGTTTATTTTCTATTTATTTTCTATTTTTTTGCTTATATTGAGTTTATTTGATCAATCTACTTTGCATGCGTAGGAATCTTAGATTAGGACCTCTAGTTCCTTTTGATCCTGAGATTAAAAAAACTCTTAGACTACGTAGGAAACATAGATTTGAAGGAAGACAAGAAGAAGAAGTAGTCATTGCAGAAAGAAGACCACTTAGGGACTATGCCGCCCCTAATCCACAGGAGACACATTCTAGCTTTGCTAGAACAGTTATTGAGGCTAACAATTTTGAGATCAAGCCTGCTTTCTTGTTTATGATCTAGCAAAATCAGTTTAGAGGATCACCACTTGAAGATCCTAATCAACACCTGGCTTTGTTTATTAAATTATGTGATACAATTAAGATAAATGGTGTTTCTAATGATGCATTGAAATTGAGATTGTTTCCTTTTTCTCTTAGGGACTGAGCGCACTCTTGGCTTCAAGCTCAACCTACTGGTACCTTATCCACATGGGAACAATTATCAAATGCCTTCTTGATGAAATACTTTCCACCTAGCAAGACCATCCAATTGAGAAACCATATAACAAGCTTTACAGAGAGGGATGACAAGTCTTTTAGCGAGGCATGGGAGAGTTTTAATGATTTACAATGGCCTTGCAAATTGGGTTTTAATACATACTTTTTACAATGGTTTGCTTTATAATACCAGACTAACTGTTGATGCCGCTACAGGAGGAGCTCTCATGAGCAGAACCATTGAAGATGCTTTTAAGTTGCTGGAGGAGATGGCTTTGAATCACAACCAGTGGACTACAGAGAGAGGAGTGTTGTATCGACCTCCTCAGGGTAAGAATGAAAGTGATAACTAGCGCACCTTGGCTGAAAAGGTAGATTCTTTGTGCAACAGATTTGATTATTTTTAAATGCAAACTGCTGTAGTTTAATCTCCTATAGTTTGTGATATCTGTGGTAATAATGGTCATTATTCTAAAGAATATAAAGTCATTGCTAATTAGGGTACTGAACAAGTTAATGCTTTGGGGGGTTATAATCAAAGTAGAATCAATTATCCTTATTCTAGTACTTACAACCCTGGATGGAGGAACCACCCCAATTTATCTTGGAAAAGTAATAATAATGTAGGGGGACAAGCTGAGAATACAAGATATCCACAAAGACAAAATCAGAATCAAAACCAACCCCAAAATTCTAGTGTTGAGTCCATGCTTGAAAAGTTTATGGCTAATCAAAATCAATTCATGACAAACTAAAATAAGGAAATGGAAGATCTTAAGGGAATGGTTAGCCAACTTGCTTCTCAAGTAGGATCATTAGAAGCACACAATAAAATATTAGAGAACTAGATAGCACAATAAGCTAGCACATCTTATAGACACCCAGGGAAATTGCCTGCTAAACCTGAACCAAACCCTAGGGAGCACTGTAATGCTATCATTACTAGGAGTGGGAAGCAATTGGATGAACCAAAGGGTAGATTAGATTATAATGGAAAAGAGCATGAGATTGAACATGACAATGAATTAGACTTTGAAAAATCTCCTGTGCATGAGCAATCCCAAACTAGTTTGCCACCTCACAAGGGTGATGAACCTAAAGGTGATAAGCCATGTCAATCAGATATTCCTAGATCTAGTTCTCCTGCACCTTATAGGCTACCTATACCCTTTCCCCAGAGACTAGTGCAAGCAAAGTTAGACAAACAATTTGGAAAATTTCTTGATGTTTAGAAAAAGCTTTATATTAATATTCCATTCACTGAAGCTTTATCTCAAATGCCCTCATACGCTAAATTTTAGAAAAAAATTATGTCTAATAAGAGAAAGATAGAGGACTATGGTACTGTGGCTTTAACTGAAGAATGTAATGCTATTATCCAGAATAAGTTGCCACCGAAATTAAAGGATATAGGTAGTTTCTCTATACCTTGTTCAATTGGGAGTGTGTCTATTGACCGAGTCTTATGTGATTTGGGTGCTAGTGTAAGCCTAATGTCATTACCTATTTGCAGGAAATTGGACATGGGAGAGCTTAAACTAACTTCAATATCTTTGCAGCTCGCTGATTCATTGGTAAAGTATCCAGCTGTTATTTTAGAAAATGTTCCAATCCAAGTAGGTAAGTATTTTATACCAGTAGATTTTGCGGTTCTTGAAATGGAAGAAAGTTCTAAAAATCCAATAATCCTTGGTAGACCCTTTTTAGCCATAGCAGGAGCAGTCATAGATGTTAGGAAAGGAAAACTAACATTTGATATTTGTGAAAAAATAATTGAGTTTGATTTAACAGATTCATTTAAAAAAGCATCATATTCAGGATCATGTTGTAGTATTGATATTATAGATGATGTTGTTAGTGATATGCATAACTTATTTAATGAGCCCTCTAATGTTGAGACTGACACTTTTTCTGAGTGTGTGAATAAAGGATTTCAGGAGAATGTTGATTAAAAAAATGAAAAGAGAAAGAAGAAGAGACAGAGAAGAAGAGAAAGATTGAAACTGCTTAAAAAAGGAAAAAGTTTCTTGGGTTAAGTTGGACACTATTTTTTGAATGAGCCTTATGTACCTAGAAGTGGAGAACAAAACAAAGAGAAGTTAGAATGGCAACCGAAGGCAACACCACGATCAAATCCGAGTGCAGAACGGTCATGCTAATGACCTTTAAATTAGCACTTCTTGGGAGGCAACCCAAGTACTCTTTCTTTAGTTTATTCTCTTTTATTTTACTTTATTTTTATTTTTACTTTTAGAACTAATTTTTCTTCTATTTTTGCAGGTAAAATCGAGTTTTCGTGTAATTTCCGGCCATACCGTAATGTAAATTACGGGCCATATTTTCGGTCCATTTTCGAACAGTAGATTTTGATGCCATTACGGCACTGCCGTAAGTATTTTTACATACCATATTTTTACGCCGAAATTAACCCGAGAGTTTATTGATTTTACGGCACTACCGTTAGCTTTTCACAGGCCATATTTTCGTGAAATTCTTGACCCGAGAGTTTTTGTGATTTGTCCCGTATTATGGTAGTACCGTAAATAATTTTATGGGCCGTATTTTTTTGTAATTGATTTTTATTACTTTAAAAAAAACATCGATTTTATGGTACGGTCGTAACCGTTTTCACGGTACCGTATTTATGGTCGATTTTTGACCTAAGAGTTTGAAGCATTTTATGATACTGCCATATAGACATTACGGTCCATGTTTTTCGAATCCACCACATTATGGCACCACCGTAATGGAAATTATGGCCGTAATTCTATCGGCCCACATGATTTACTCTGTCATTTTTAGGGTTTTTGTACTGTGTTTTAGGGTTTTTCTCCACTCTCTCGCGCCGACCTTAAGCTTCTGACCTTCTCCAACCTTCATAGCTCGCCGGTGACCTTTCCCGTCCAGCTCCGGCCGTCGATCTGGTATTTTCTTGCCTGATTTTTCCGTTTTGGCGAGTTTTGCAAGATTTTTGTCCCTTTCCTTATTTCTTTCTATTTCTTGGTCAATTTCTGAAATTTTTGTCCTCATTTACTCCTTATATGACAAACGACTCTTTCTAGTTTGTTTCTGGAAAATTTTGACTGATTTTGGAGTGATTTTGAGCTTCAAACGAGATAAATCAACTGTATTCTTTGAGTTACTGTTTCGCCCCCATCTTTTCTAGTTAAAATTTTGGGTTTAAGCTTGGATTTCACTTATTCTTGTTCTTATGTTGCTTGTTGAGTGAAGATGTTAATTTCTGAAGAGGTCAAAAGTATGATTTCTATTAGAACTTGACATTTTTTTTTGCTATATTGTGCTATAATTTCAGTTGCAGCCCTAGTTCAACACTTGTATTTAGAATGACACCCAAAACCAAAGATGTGGTTTCAAAAAGAAGAGGCAAGGGACTAGCTGAGTCTTCAACCCCACCGAATCCTTAAGGCATCATTTTTAGAGAAGAAATCCAAGAGGCTAGATACACCCAATTGGTGGCTAGGAGAGTTGTGAATACCAAGTATGCGGATCGACGCACGTTGGAGGCACTAGGCCTTTATGATAATGTCTTCTGGATGATCAACCAAATAAGGGCAAAACAATTTTTCCAAATGACACCGCCCATGTACCTTCCCTTCGTTTTGGAGCTTTTGAGTAGTCTGGATATGGGGCTTAATGAGTTCACTAACCGCCATGCTGCAGATTCTTCCTATCATGCTGGAGATTCTTCTCACAGACCTAGTGGAGGATGGCCCAGTGCCCATGCCTAGGGTTTCAGGCTCTCTCTGCTCAGATGTACCATCAGGAGCAGCGCATGGAAAAGATGCTTGACTCCATGGGGAGGATGACTGACTCCATACATCATCTACACCATGATGTTGTAGAGCTGGGAAACTACATGGAGGAGATGGGAAATTTCTTATATGACCGTTTTGGTTTCGAGGACACCAGGAGAGGTGGAGTCTACGGTGGAGATCAGAGAGTGCAGTAGGATGATCCTATGGACGCAGCTGCTGAGGACACCGAGGATATTAGATCAGATGATGACGAATAGAGCTTTGTGAGTATCCTTTTTCCTTACTTATTGTATTTCATCTTCTTTATCTTATTGATGTTTCACGCTCTTATAGGGAAGGATGACTCTTCCAAACTTGTTGTGTCCACCCACGCTATTTTGCCTTGTTCCTACTTGACTGCTTCATCATTCGATTGGGTTGTATGATATTCAGATATTGATATTGATTCGATTGGGTGGTACTGATATATTCTGAGTTTGAATTATTGATATTGATGCAATTGAGTTGTATGATATTTGATGATATGATTGAGATTGAGCACCTTGTTTAGGTGTATTCTGATGCATAATTGAATGTATAGTTTTATTGTTGAATGTATGTGATTCCCTCTTGTTATGATTATCTTGTGGTGTAATTTGTTTTTGAGATACTTCTATTGATAAAATGATTCTCTTGATGATGATTGAGTTTATGCCTGTGATTAGGACTAGACCTATTGTGTTAAATTTATTTCTCTAATATGTATCTGCCTATTGGAATTTTTCATTGAATGATGAATAAAATTTTGGGTGGACATGTTATTTGATGAATTTGGTTTAAAAAGTGAAGCTACTTCTTTAAATAAAATTAGCATATGAGTATGATTTTTGAATTGATATTGATTGATTAATTTAGTTAATGTTCATCCTATCTACTATTTGTTGGGAAGAAAGATTCCATGATCCAAATAAAGAGAGTGATGACTCCCCTACTTGGCACTGTGCAAAATTGGCAGTGGTACCAAAGACATGGGTTGAAGTCAAAATGAGAGAAAAAAAAATCAAGAGAATGACTCCTCGTCTTGGCACCGTGTTGATTTGCGATGGTACCTAAGTTAAGAGTTGAAGTACAAAAAAAAAAGCATGTATCTATGTGGGCACATACCATGAGAGAAATCGTTTCACATTAACTCTGCTATCTTTGGATAAGAGTTCTATTACATTGATTATGTGATCAATGTACTCTAACTTCGTCACTAGAAAAAAAGGTGGTAATTGAATTAGAGAATATGAATGATACATAAAAGGGAGGAACTAAAAAATTTCTGAGTGGAAAAAGATCTTGGAAATCCTATTCCTGTAAACAAAAGTACAATAGATTTGAACTGAAACTGGGTGAAATCTTGAGATTGAAATTCTACTTATTGTACAAGTTGCGAAATTTTATTTGATTAAGTTGTAGATCTTGATAATTGAATTCAAATGACGATATGATTATTTAGAATTTTGTGAAACGATTGGTGAGAATTTTTCGTCAGTGATTGTATTTTTGAAATTTGTTCTTCATGAGAAAGTCTATTCCTTTGATCAGTTTTTGATTTTGCTTAAAGACAAACAAAGTTTGAGCCTTATGTGTTTGATGATATGAAAATTTATAGTATATTTTGTGCCATTTGATAGGTCTTTTTGTGTCATATTCATGCTCTTTTGCTTATTTTTATGCCTTATTTATCGAATATTGTAAAATCTACACCTTTTCTGTTTTTTGATGATTTTCTGGTAAAAAGGCACCATTTTAAGGCGTTTTCAAGCAAATTCAGATGCATAGATGAATCCTCATCATTACGAAGAGATTACATATCAATTTTTATGAAGAATTGAAGCCACAAACCAAATTACGGCAGGACCGTAATTAATACTACAATACCGTGAGTTCACTGAACCTAGAGAACAAACCACGGCACTACCGTAATTTTGGAGCATTGCCGTAATTTGGGGTGATTTTTATACACAAAGTTTTACACATATTACGGCTCGGCCGTAAACAATATTACGGGCCGTAATTTTAGTCCAATTCTAACCCAAAAGATTTTTGAGAATTATGGCACTATCATAATGGATATCACGGGCCGTAATCCTAGTCGAATTTTGTATAAAAAACTTTGCAGAAATTACAGCACTGCCGTAATCAAAACCACAGCCGTAATTATGACCTGGATTTATGATTTTCATGGGTATTTTTGAAGCCCAATTCTTGCGCGAGTGATTTCGGACGATCTAGACCATCAATTTGCAATCTATAAAAAGGGAAATACTCATCAGATCAAGAAGAGGAGACACACATGGAAAGCCCTAAATTTCATCCACGATCGGGAGAGAAATCGAGATTGAACTGTCACCCTAGGTTTCACCGCCGGGAAGCATACAGTGCATCTCCGGCTGTGAAATTTAAGGGGAAGCTGTGCCTAGAGTAGGAGAACATACTCCAGAAGTTTCAGAGTGAAAAGAGATCGATCGGAGGAGAAATTGACAAATGAAGTGTCGCCAGCACTGTTCATCGCGCCTTCTGGAGTAAAATTACGGCTGTAATTTTCATTACAGCCATGCTGTTATTTGATTTCCTCTTTCCTTTTGATTCCTAATCCTCTGAAATAATGGTTTATTGTAATTATTCAACTATGCTAGCTTAAACACTTCATGGGACATGGGGTATTATCCCCTTAATTTCTTATGACTAGATGACTTTTATTTCGTCAAGATAATTTTAATATGATAATTCTACTTACGTGACGATTGCCTTTAATTCTCCTTAGATTTATTTTACCAGCATGATTTAGAGTTTTTGTGATATGGACTGAAAAGTTATTTGCGAAAACTTAGAACCCTAAAATTGAATGTTAAGAACTCATCGTAAGAAATTAGGTGTGTTCTTATTTCTTGATTTTAAAAGTACCTTGCCTTGTTGATAATCTAAATCTAGGATTGATTTATTGAAATAAACATGATGATACTGTGAGAAATCAAGTATCGAATCGTTGGAGAACCTTAAGTAGAACCTATGAAAATTATAGTATTAAAGTATATAGTTTTCACTTGAGATAATTGACTTAAGATTTGGATGCACGAAAGTGATCTTTGAGTTATTTGTCAATGATTTACTTATCTTTAGCATTGAATAGAATGTGGAGCGTTAGAACAAGCAGCTCGCACTTCCTCCCATCACTCATTGGGAGGAAATGAAGTATTGTCTCTGTGAGCAATATGTGCCCCACTTGTATAGATAGCGACTCCTAGACCAGTATAGTAGTCTCCAACAAGGGTCGGATTCCGTTACGGAAAATCGCTTGACCTTCGACACATTGCAACTTCGTAGTAACTTGCGAGAAGACGCTGAGTTAGTTTTGTCTAAGTTCAACAATGGCCTCCGTGTAGAAATCCGACGCGCGCTTCCGGCTTATGGCTCGGAATCATTAGAGCAAACCTACCAGCAAGCGCTCAACATTGAGCATGATCTTCATGCTGCGGCCCAACACAGCGAGTTTGTCCCATCGTGGCACCTCTTCACTAGCGGGCCCCCGCAAACCCAACCTTGGGCTGAGCACCTTGAACCTCGATCCGACCCATGTCTTGCACCTAAGGCCCCTGGTTCCCCACATCGCCCAGCCCTAGAGGTAGCCCCCTCTCGCTCCACTTGGGACGAGAAGGGCATGGCCCCCATCATTGGCTCAACTGAGCAAGTCCATTGTTATAACTGTCTTCAACCGGACCACTACTATAGGGACTGCCCTAAGAAGTCTAAGAAGTGCACCTCCGCAGACAAGAATCACACCTATATAGCCAATATTACCCACGAGCGAGCCGAGCACGATGTCGAGGCCGAGTGTTACACAAGTGGTGAGGAGTTAGGTCACCCCACACTTGCGGTTGTGTGGTGTACCCTTGTTCAAACCCCACCTTCCGAGGATTGGAGGCGCACAAGAATCTTTACAACTTACATCAAGTGCAATGGGCACTCATGTAAGATTGTCATTGACGGGGAAGTAGTTTGAACATGGTCTCCCAGACCGTGATCACTCGCTTTGGTCTCCCCCTCAAGCCCCACCCGAAGCCCTACTCGATTGCATGGGTCAACGCATCGAGCCTTGCGGTTACCCATAGGTGTGAAGTTCCCATTGCTTTTGGGGGCTACCACGAGAAAGTTTGGTGTGATAGCCATGGATGTTGCCCGTGTCCTCTTAGGACGCCCTTGGCTGTACGATAGAGATGTGGTTCACTACGGCCGGTCGAACACCTATGTGCTTGACCACAACGATTAGAAAATCCGGTTGATCTTGGTTCCGCCTAAGGAGCTGTGCGCATCCACCTCCAAGGGTGTGATCGTGCCTCCCATGGCCGCTACTCCAGCTCCCACCATAATGTCCCTCATGCGCACCTCCGCGCTCATGCGCAAAGCCACCGAGTCCAATGTTGTCTATGCCCTAATGGTGTGTGAGTCACCGGATTCCCCTCCTCCAATAGATGCGGCACCTCCCCCTGAAATCTCAGCCCTCTTCACCGAATTCTCTGACATCAGCCTAGACGACTTACCCCATGGACTCCCTCCGGATAGGGATCCAACATGCCATTGATCTTGTCCCGGGAGCACCTCTCCCCAACTTGCCCCATCATCGTCTGAACCCCACAGAACACGCTGGACTGCAACATCAAGTGGATGAACTCCCCACCAAGGGGTACATTCGTGAGAGTTTAAGTCCTTGTGTTGTCCCCACCTTACTCTTGCCCAAGAAGGATGGGTCGTGACACATCTGCATTGACAGCCGCACCATCAATAGGATCACCATTAAGTATAGGTGATAGGTTTCCGCAAGTGTACAGATACTTGAAGTAATAAAGAAAGATATCGAACCACAGAGACCTTATTGTTAAGTACCAAATAGTTGTATTCTCGCTAGCTAAGCAAACCGAATATGATGCAATAATCAACGGAAAGAGTGTAAAGTAAATCAGAGAGATAAATATGGGACTAGGGTTTCATCCACCTAGATTTCAATGATTAGATATAAATAAAAGGTCGTCAGTCTAATTTTATCATGATAAAGACTTAATTTACTTCATAAAGGGATCATCTCACTTTCATGCAGACAATCATGCAGGGACCAATCATCGCTTTCGCGCAAGACTTATCCTAGGCTAATGATAAGTAAATCATCAATCAATGAACTCAAGGATCACTTTTGTGCATCCGAGTTCTAGGTTAATAATTTCTAGTGGAATCTCAAGGATCACTTTTGTGCATCCGAGCCTCAACACTAGTTTTACTCATGGATCTCCAACGTTCCGATCCTCACTTTCATGCAAGATCTCCACGTTTGACAAATAGACATCGATCTATAGATTCATGTTATAATTATGGCAATTATTCTACTAGAATAGATCAAATTGGATCTAACCTAAGGAAGGGTTCCTAACATGCAATTCTAGGGTTCTGAATTCTCAAGCAATTACCTTTCAGTCAATAGAGAAAATTCTAAAAACATGATTAATAACGTGGATCTATAGAGAGTCTAAGCATAAATATCACATGAGCAAAATTATCATGGCAAAATTATCATTACGAGAAAGAAGATTATCTAATCATTAAAAATCAAGGGGGATTACACCCCATGTCCCAAAATATGTCTAAGCAAGCATGGAGGAAGAAATACAATCAACCATAGTTTCAAAGTATCAGAAATTGAAGAGAAGGAAGAAATAAACTTTACAACACGGCTGTGAAATTAAACACAACCGTAATTTGCAAGGAACTCGATGTGAATAGTGCCGGCGACGCTTCTTTCGTTGATTCCTCTTCCGATCGGACTCCTCTTGCTCTGAAACTACTGGTGTGTCTTCCTTATCCCCAAGCGAAGCTTCTGTGCGAAAATCGCGGCCTAAGGTGCCCTCTATGCCTCTTGGTATGCGGCCAAACCCTAGACGCCTCTCTGGCAATTTCTCCCTCGATACTTGATGCAAATTGGGGCTTTTGGTCTCTCTGTAATCCTCTCATGACGAGCTCTCCTTTTGCTTCTTATGGCATCCAATTTAAAGCTCTAGATGGCTCGCAATCGTCTCCACATGAATCGGGCATCGGGATTGACCTGGGCAACACGTTCAGAACAGGAATTACGACAGTGTAATAGTTCACGGCACTGCCGTAAAATCGGTTGAGTGTTTTGTTCCTGAAAAGGCTAGAAATTACGGCACCATAATCGGGTTTACGGCACTACTGTAAAATCGGCTGAACTCTTTGTTCGGAAGTGACTAGAAAATACGGCCCGTGTATCTTTTATGGCGGTGCCGTAAAATCGAGCGAAGTTTTTGTTCTGACGCGCTCTGAAATACGGTACCGTAGTATTGCTTACGGCGGTGCCGTAAAATCTGAAAAACTTTCTGTTCAGAAATTCTTCAAAATACGGCAGGGCTCGGATTTTACGGTACTGTCTGAAATTACGGTACCATAAACTGGATTACGGCACTGTCGTAATTTGTTGATTTGCTCTATTTGGTGTGAAATTTCTTCGGTGATCTACTCTTGATGATGGTAACTCTTCTTTGTGTTTGATTTTGCCTGAAAACTCCTTGAAATAGTGCTTTTTTTTACCTGAAAATCGAGAAAAACCAAAACAGAAGTAGACTTTGCAATATTCGATGAATTTATTATGAAAACAAGTGAAAGATACTCAATTTAGCATGGAAAGATATCCAAAATGATACAAAATATACTATATATTTTGGTGTCATCAAAATACATAAGGCTCAAACTTTGCTTGTCCTCAAGCAAAAATCAAAATTTTTGAAATCAAAATTTGATTAAAAGAATAACTTTTTCATGCTCAATAAATTTCTAAAATACAACCCATCAATGAAAAACTCTATCGATTGATTAAGAAAACTTCAAATAAACATATCATCTTTAGAACTCAATCCTCTGGATCCACAATTCAATCAAATAAAACTTCGCAACATGTACAATAAATAGAATTTTCAATCTCATGATTTTACCTAGTTCTCAGTTCAAATCTATCATGCTTTTGTTTACAGAAATTAGGTTTCCAAGATCTTTTTCCACACATTTTTTTTATGTATTTTGTTTGTTTTTGTAAAGATGGCATGTACCCACATAGATACACACTTTTTATTTTGACTTCAACTCTTTCTTCGGTACCACTATCAATTTTACATAGTGCCAAGTAGAGGAGTCTTATTATTTTTCACACTCATTATTTTTTTATGCATAGACTTCAACCCATGTCTTAGGTACCACTATCAATTTTACATAGTGCCAAGTAGGGGAGTCTCACTATTTTTATGGATCTTGGATTCTTCTTTCCCAACATATAGCAAAATAGACTAAACATCTACTAGGCTGATTAATTGATATCAATTACAAATCATACTCATATACTTATTTTATTCAAATGAGTAGTTTCACCTTTAGATTTTATTCCTCAAATAATACATCTACCCAAAATTTCATGCATCAACCAATGTCAAATTTCAAAAATAGATATGCATTGAAGAAATAAATCTAACATGATCGTGTTTTTTCTCTAATCACAAGTATAAATACTCACATCATCAAGGAAGACATTTTATCAATAGAAATTTTATCAATAAATCATGCCATCATATAGTAGATAGTGGATCATATGCTTTCATCAATTTTAACAACAAATTTGAATAATATCATCATGAAAACAATGAGTTCCATATACCCATAAAATCATTTTTTAAGAGAAAACCAATAAGTAGTATAAATATGATAAAGTCAAAGATGCACTATAAGAAATAGTCATTAATAAGAGAGTGCAAGTGATACTCACAAAAATATATAGATCATGCTCAATCATTGTCAGGCCAATGCAGCTGGGTCCAAAGATGTGCCTTTTGAAAATTTTCTGCACAATTGAAGGTACATAAGGCTCACATAAAGCTCAGATAAAAAACAGTGTCGGGGCAGATGCTGCTAGGTCCATAGATGTGCCTTCTCAAAATTTTTACCTGCACAATTGAAGATACATAAGGCTCAGTCTCAAAATAGTCTCTAAAAATAATAATGATAAAAATAATTTTTTGAAGGGAGAATCAGAGATGTCGCCGGAGGTCTAAAGAGGATGCCGGTGGAAAGAGTCGAGTAGGCAAGAATCTGAGGTGAACAGAGGCTAGCTGAAAAGCTGCTAGTAATGATGGTGATGGTGCCGACAGTAGAGTGAGTAATCTCTAGTGGCCTGCTAGAGAATACAGTCCTAGAGGTGAGATCGTCGGCCGATGGGTGCCAGAGATAATGCTGCATAAAAAAAATCAGTCACTAATGAAGAGTCTACTGCATAAATAAATAAAATTAATAGAATAAGAGGCAGTAGAAGAAGAATCTGCAGATGGTATAATCTAGTGTCGACGGCTGGAAACAGTGATGTCAGAGGCAAATGCAGTGGTGGCTAGAGGTGGAAGATAGTTGCTATTGAAGATTTCTGAATCTGGAGTCAAAAGAAGCAATAACAGGCAGAAAGCAAACAAAACAGTTTCTGATTTTTTTATGAAAAGTAGTCATACCCTAGAATAAAATTTAATGATCCAAATAGAAAATGGACAGAACCATGTGGTAGAATAAAACTCATTCTTTTTAGGTGTATAAATAATAATGGATCAAAATCTATCAGAAATTTAGGGTATCAACAGAAAGAAGGCTACTCAGATTACAAAACTGCAAAAACTGCATAAAAGTTAATCAAATTCGAAAAGTTACCATGTGTACTAGAATGATCAGAAAACATTTTCATAAAAACAATTAATCCACAAGATAGTATGTTACACGAACTTCATATTCCAAGTGAAAAATCTGGGTTTCAAATTATTTAACTATCTTAAAAACTTGCAGCAAAAGTGCTAATTAGATTAGTCAGAAGAAAACTGCTGCAGAAATTAATCAAAATCAAAAAGTTGCTATGAGTTTTAGAATGATCCATGGAATTTAAAATTTAGAAAAAATATCTAGATGATAGAGAAAGATGAGTACTTCCATGTCGTGCTGAAGATTAAAATTTTTGCCATCCCAGTTTCCTAAAATCGCAGCGAGAAAACACCCAGTCAATAAGCAGAAAGCAGCTTTAAAAATATGGTACCGTGAAATGCTTTACGGTACTGCTGTATTTTTCAAAGAACTCTCGGGAAAAAATCACTCAAAATTACGGCACGTGAAAGACGTTACGGCCCTACCGTAAAATTTACAAAACTTTCTGTCAAAAACGGACTGAAATTACAGTACCGTAAAATGGATTACGGTAGTGCCGTATTTTGCGCCAAAACTTGTTTTAACCTACAAAAAGAGAAGAAAAATTAGTTATAAAAACAAACTAAAATAAAAGAAACTAAGCTAAACAAGAGTGCTTGGGTTGCCTCCCAAGAAGCGCTAATTTTAGGTCCATAGCTTGACAAAAAATCAAAAATCATGGTGAAAAAGGTGAATCCGTTCCAAAGTAAAGAGCAAACAATTTTCTGCATTTTCTTTGTCCAAAATGCTTAGCCACAAATCTAAATATCCAGAATTTCATATAAATCACAATTGATCTGGCTTTCATAATTATGCAGAAATTAAAATCAAAATTTTCAATGATCTTCCTATGTTTGTCAGTAAGCAAAATCATAAGTCCTTTCTTCAACTTTATCTTTCCAATTGCAATAAAAGTAGGACTTCCATCAAAATAATCAAGCATTGGATCATCATAATAGTAGTCTTTTTGTTCTACATCAGATTCCTCAATAAAGCACAAATTTTCAAATAGATCAAAATTTTCAACAATAGCTATGGGCAAAACATCAAGGTGAGATCCATCAATATTTGTAATTTTCAAATCATCTTCAGGTTCCTCATGCTCACAATCAAATAATTTATCAATATCAAGATCATGATGAGACTCTTCAAAATCAATTTCCTCATGCTTCCCCACAAATAATTCATCATCAGAAGAGTCAAAATCAGAATCATATGAAAAATAAGATTTATCAATGTTTACAATAGGATCAGAGTTAACCTCAAAAGTTTTATCTTAAATTTCAACAATTTCACCAAAGTCACAGTGGGATTCATTAATGTCTATAATTTTTGAACCTTCATCATGCTCATCAGATTTAACCATAAATAAGTTTTCATCAAAATCAGAATTATCATCAAATGAAGGTTTTTCAATTTCAATTTTCTCAACCTTTTCCACAAATAAATTAGCAGATGAATCAATTTCACAACAATCAAAATTAGAGTGAGATTCATGAATATTCACATAAGGCTCAATCTCAAAACAATCATGATCACATGGGGAATTTTCTAAATCTAGTTCCTCAGTTTCAAACTCAAATAAACAATCTTGTTGTGCTCTCTGGGTTTCCAAAATTATAGAATCAGTAGTTAAAGATTCTACTCGAGAAGCAAGTTGACTAGTCATCTCCTTAAGATCTTCAAATTTTTTACTTCTATTTGTCATGAGTTGGTTTTCATTTGACATGAATTTTTCTTGACTAGCCATAAATCTTTCTAACATAGTCTCTAAGCTAGATTTTTCAGTATCATCAAAGCATGACACAGAAACATGATCAGAGCAATCATCATAAAAAGAAGTTTGATTTCCCCATCTAGAATACAATTGATAAGATTCTTCCCATGATAAATTTGGATTTAAAAATTGACAATCAGTGGAACAATGATCAAAATATCCACAGATATCACATCTAACAGGAGAACAAGATTTCATAACAGGGTGCATATTAAAAGTGTCTAATTTATGAGCCAAATAATCTAACTTATCTGCAATAGTGCACCATAAATCATCTTGATAACATGATGAATTAGAATTTTGAGGCATTAAAAATTTGCAATCAGAAGTATAATGATAAGAAGACTTACAAATATTACATGTAACAAAATAAGAGTGTAATTTCGCTATTTCTGCAATAGTCATCTGTGAATAATCTTTATGCTCACCTTATTGCATGTATACCTTACCTCTTTTAGAAGCCCATGAATTATGATGAAAAGACATATTTACCAAGTCTATCAAGAACAGAAAGATAATCCAATACCAATCAATCAATTTTTTTTATTTAGAATATATAAAAAAAATAAGCAAATTCACAAATTTTAGAAATCGCAGTTCTGTCACAGCTGTGCAAATCCAAAACCTACAAAAAGAAAAAAAAATAAAGTTAAATCTAAAACAAATAAAACTTAGTCTAGCAATACTAACAACTATTTTGATATTAACAAAACTAAGGTCCCTAGCAACGGCGCCAAAAACTTGATAGGTTTCTGCAAGTGCACGGATACTCGAAGTAATAAAGAAAGATATCGAACCACAGAGACCGTATTATTAAGTACAAAATAGTTGTATTCTCGCTAGCTAAACAAACCGAATATGATGCAATAATGAACGGAAAGAGTGTAAAGTAAATTAGAGAGATAAATATGAGACTAGGGTTTTATCCACCTTAATTTCAATGATTAGATATAAATAAAAGGTCGTCAGTCTAATTTTATCATGATAAAGACATAATTTACTTCATAAAGGATCATCTCACTTTCGTGAGGACAATCATGTAGGGACCAATCCTTGCTTTCGCGCAAGACTTATCCCAGGCTAATGATAAGTAAATCATCAATCAATGATCTCAAGGATCACTTTCATGCATCCGAGTTCTTGGTTGATAATCTCTAGTGGAATCTCAAGGATCACTTTCGTGCATCCGAGACTCAACACTAATTTTACTCAAGGATCTCCATCGTTCTGATCCTCACTTTCGTGCAAGATCTCCACGTTTGACAAATAGACATCGATCTATAGATTCATGTTATAATTATGGCAATTATTCTACTAGAATAGATCAAGTTGGATCTAACCTAAGGAAGGCTTCCTAACATGCAATTCTAGGGTTCTGAATTCTCAAGCAATTACCTTTCAGTCAATAGCGAAAATTCTAAAAACATGATTAGTAACGTGGATCTATAGAGAGTCTAAGCACAAATATCACATGAGCAAAATTATCATGGCAAAATTATCATGACGATAAAGAAGATTGATAAAGAAATGCACCCCATGTCCCAAAATATGTCTAAGCAAGCATGGATAAAGAAATGCAATCAACCATAGTTTCAAAGTATCAGAAATTGAAGAGTAGGAAGAAATAAACTTTACAACACAGCTGTGAAATTAAACACAGCCGTAATTTGCAAGGAACTCGCTGTGAATAGTGTCAACGACAATTCTTTCGTTGATTCCTCTTCCGATCGGACCCTCTTGCTCTGAAACTTTTGGTGTGTCTTCCTTATCCACAAGCGAAGCTTCTGTGTGAAAATCGTTGCCTAAGGTGCCCTCTATGCCTCTTGGCGTGAGGCCAAACCCTAGGTGCCTCTCTGGAGATTTCTCCCTCGATACTTGATGCAAATTGGGGCTTTTGGTCTCTCTATAATCCTCTCGTGACGAGCTCTCCTTTTGCTATTTACGGCATCAAATTTAAACCTCCAGATGGCTCACAATTGTCTCTGCAAGAATCGGGCGTCATGTTCAGAACAGGAATTACGGCAGTGTATTAGTTCACGACACTGCTGTAAAATCGGTCGAGCGTTCTGTTCCTGAAAAGGTTTGAAATTACGGCCCCGTAATAGGGTTTACGGCTCTGCCGTAAAATTGGCTGAACTCTCTGTTCGGAAGTGACAGGAAAATACGGCCCGTGTAATCTTTTACGGCGGTGCCGTAAAATCGAGCGAAGTTTCTATTATGAGGCGCTCTGAAATACAGTACCGTAGTATTGCTTACGGCGGTGCCGTAAAATCTGAAAAACTTTTTGTTTGGAAATTCTTCAAAATACGGCAGGGCTCGGATTTTACGGTACTATCTGAAATTACGGTATCGTAAACTGGATTACGGCACTGCCGTAATTTGCTAATTTGCTCTATTTGGTGTGAAATTTCTTCGGTGATTTCCTCTTGAAGATGGTAACTCTTCTTTGTGTTTGATTTTGCCTGAAAACTCCTTGAAATAGTGCCTTTTTTACCTGAAAATCGAGAAAAACCAAAACAGAAGTAGACTTTGCAATATTCGATGAATTTATCATGAAAACAAGTAAAAGATCCTCAATTTAGCATCAAAAGATATCCAAAATGATACAAAATATACTATATATTTTGGTGTCATCAATAGGCTCCCCATACCTAGGCTTGATGCATGTTAGACTTAGTGTCCAAAGCGTCGTGGTTTTCCAAACTTGATCTTCGTAGCGGGTCTCACCAAGTCCGCATTCGCGAAGGTGATGAGTGGAAGACCGCATTCAAGACCAAGGACGGTCTTTATGAATGGCTTGTCATGCCATTCGGGTTATCTAACACCCCGTCCACATTCATGCGACTCATTAACCAAGTCCTTAAGCCCTACATGGGTAAATTCCTGGTCGTCTATTTTGACGACATTCTGATTTTCAGTCGGACCCGCGAAGAACACTTGGAGCATCTTCGCTCCACATTTGACCTTTTGCATAAGGAGCGCCTCTTTCTTAACACGAAGAAGTGCCCCTTCATGACCAACCGAGTCGATTTCCTGGGTTATATTGTGTCCGATGAGGGTCTTTTTGTTGACCCGGCCAAGGTAGAAGCCATCTCGCATTGGCCCAAACCCCGCACTATGTCCGATGTCCCCAGCTTCTTGGACCTTGCGGGTTTTTACCACTATTTCATTTGGTGTTTTAGAACGATTGCCACCTCGCTGACCCAACGTCTGTCCAAGGATGACTTTGATTGGATCACCGCCACTCAACGTGCCTTCGACACTCGTAAGTATGCCATCACAACCGCGCCTGTTTTGTGCCTCTTGGACTTTTCCAAGGTCTTTGAGGTTGCGTACGATGCCTCCGGTACTGGGATCGGAGGTACCCTTAGCCAGGAAGGCCACCAGGTTGCCTTCTTTAGTGAGAAGTTGAACGCTGTCCAGTAGCGTTATTCGATGTATGATAAGGAATTCTATGGAATCATTCAGTCGCTTCGTCAGCATAGGCACTACCTCCTCCACTGTGAGTTCGTGTTGTATAGAGACCATCAGGCCATGTCTTTTCTTAGTGCCCAAAAGAAGTTGGGCGCCTGCCATGCCAAGTGGGTCGAGTACTTACAGCAGTACTCTTTTCTGATCAACCACAAGGCAGGTAAAGAAAATGTGGTTGCGTATGCCTTGAGTCGAGTCCGAACGCTTCTGTGCGTCATGCGTGCTCATGTCAACACGTTTGACCATGTCAAGGATGAATACTCCACGTGCCCCGATTTTGGTGTCATTTACGCCGCCTTGACTGATACCTCGTACGAACTGTGTGAGGGTTACCTTTTCTTAGGGAATCGTCTATGCATTCCCTGATCATCACTTCGAGATCATCTTTTGCTCGAGCTGCATATGGGTGGTGTCGCTAGTTGCTACCTTGCATTTTAGTAGTGATTTTTATTGATATTCCATGATGAATTTAGGTCTATTTGAATGTTTTTATACTCCTTTAAGGCTTATTTAGTTAAAAACTTCGGAATCTTCACTTTTCATCTATCTTATTGAATTTCAGGTAAAATCACCCAATTTTGAAGCCTTTTTGAAGAATCTAAAAGCATGGGATGATTCCTTATGAGAAGACGAAGCTGCCCGTAAAATTTGGGCTCAATCGGAGCCTTCCCTGGACTTCATGGCCAGGTGAACACCACGGGGTTCACCCGTGATCTTGCCGAAGGACGTAATTCAGCGTGTGCATCACTGCCTGGTGAACCCGGTGGGGTTCACCGGTGATGTCAGAGTACCAGAAATCTACCGCACACTTCACTGGCAGGTGAACCCCACGGGGTTCACCCGTGATCTCATCTGGAGATATCTGCACAGAAATACGTCGAGGATTTCACTGGTATTATTTCGCAATAGATATGCTCCGAGCACTTCACCACTTGGTGAACCCCACGGGGTTCACCCGTGAAGTTGTCGGAACAGCCCGACGTCCACTCGATTTTCCATGATTTTGAGCCTGATTCAAGTCCAAATTTGGCAAGTGAAGATTCTTTGGAAAGCCGATTCAAAGGAGAGGGCAAGGAACATAAAAGCCCTAATTCTCGTGCTATATTTGGGGAGCAATCGAGGAAAAGGCGAGTTAGGGCGAGTTGACCAACACCCATTCAGTATTTTGTCAATTTCGCGCCCGATTCAAGTCCAAATTTAGCAAGTGAGGACTTTTTGGAAAGCTTACTTCGGGGCGAACGCATAGAGCATAAAAGCCCCAATTTTTGTGCCCTAAAAGAGGAGAAATTGATTGACGAAGTGGCTAGGGCGAAAGAACACGGTGATTCAGCGACTTTGGGGTGATTTTCGGAGATTCGAGCATCAGAACTCAGTAATCCTGGGTTCTTTCTTTCGGTTTATCGTCTCTTCCCTCTTAGAAACCTTTTTCTAGAATTTTCTTATGATTAAAGAGAGAATTTTGAGCGTTGTGACGATGGTTGTAGCGTAAACTTTGTATCGGGGCTAGGTTGAAGCCCTCTGACGATTTCTGTTTGCAACTCTTGTTTTAATCTTGTTATTTGGATCATATTGTGAGCATATTTCATTAGAAGTATTAATTTCTTGATCTTTACTTTGGCCAAGTATTGTCATATCTTAGTTATTACGGTCCATAACGAAAGTTCGACCGTAACGACCGAACCTCTATGTGAATCTTGTGAAGACTCGACACGAAAGTGCTTGTTCTTTGCTCGAGGGTTCATAGTCTACCACGGAACTCATTGGGTTTGTCAAAAATGGACCACCGCGAAAGTAGGAGACGTTCCAGGCAAACACCAGGGTGTACACTCGAAAGAGGGCATCTTGTACCCTAGGGTTAGATTCCTTATGCATATCTGTAAATCCTTGTAACTGGTGTTTTTCTCTTAGCGCAAATAGAATCATCAGAGTGGTGGAAACCACAGCCCTGATATTCTCTCTCGTATACTTTCCCTGCCGTAGTTGTTTAATTTCTTGCTTACGATTTTGCTTAATTTTAGTTTTTAAAGTTATAAAAACCACGATTCGGTTAGCTTGGATTCCGAAAAATTAGACATTCTAGTACTCACCTTGCTCCCTGTGGGATCAATATCTTTTGCATTACTTCGACATTTCCGTGCACTTGCGGAGTGTGTCATGTTTTTGGCACCGTTGCCGGGGAGCAACGGTTGATATTAGTACACTTCTGAGTTTTTGGGAGACCAAGCTTAGTTAGTTTTTCTTTTTCTTTCTTTATTCTAATTTACACTACCTCCTGCTCTTTACTTGCTTTGAACTTCATTTTTGGATCTAACAAACTTTTATGCAAAGAAGTTCCAGGGTAGGACCACTATTCGAAATCGATCTTGAGATAGAACGGACCTTCAGAGAAAGAAGAAAGCTTAATCAAATTCAGCAAAAGGAAGGTCAAGAACAGATAGAACACCTTCACATTGACATGGAGAACGAACCAGCGCCTCAACCTGTGAACCACAACAGTGCCAGAACACTGCGAGAATACGCAGCACCTTTTACACATGGTTTTCAATCAGGAATAGTTAGGCCTAGTGTTGAGGCCAATAATTTTGAAATTAAACCTGCATTACTTTCCATGATACAACAGAATCAATTCGGTGGTTCTCCTCTTGAGGACCCAAATATGCACTTGTTCATATTTTTGGAATATTGTGAGATGTTAAAGATTAATGGAGCTACTTCTGATGCTATCAGGTTACGCTTGTTCTCATTCTCTCTGTGGGACAGAGCAAGGGCAAGGCTCCACACGATCCCCCCATCTTCAATACGGACATGGGATGAACTGCTCAGGCTTTCCTCTGAAAGTATTTCCCTCCTTCGAAGATGATCCACCTCAGAAACCAGATAACAAGCTTCATGCAGAAGGATGGAGAGTCTTTGTACGAAGCCTGGGAAAGATTTAAAGAGCTTCAAAGACTGTGTCCCCATCATGGGTTCTAGTGCACACATTTTATATGGGACTAGAGTACAATACTAGACTCACAGTCGATGCAGCTGTTGGAGGATCAGGGCTAATGAGCAAAATACTTGAAGATGCGATCAACCTCCTGGAGGATATGGCACTGAACTACCATCAATGGAATCCAGAGCGAGGTACACTTTCCAGGAAAGCAGGTAAATTCGATCTTGATTCATTAACTGCTCTCACTGCAAAGGTAGACAATCTGACTAAGAAATTTGATCCATGGTTTGTTAATCCTTTAGACACTAATTCATTGTCTTTGTGAGCTATGTGGTGTTGCAGGACATGCAGGTGCTGAGTGCTGTGTGGGAGATGGACAAGTGGTCCAAGGTTAGCCTGAACATCTAAATGCAGTTGGAAATGTGAACCCCATGAACAACCCCTTTTCCAACTATTACAACCCTAGCTGGCGCAACCACCCGAACTTATCCTACTGGACCATGCAGCCGATTCTACCAGGGCAAGCGCCACCTCAAGTTCAACCTCAGCAGGGGAACTTCAGGCCGCCATAAAAAAAATATTTCAGGCAGCCACCTGGGTTCCAACAGAGAAATTACAACCCTCCACCTCCGCAAGGAAATTACAATCCTCCTCCAAGACCGGCCCAAGACTCTCAACTGAGCAACCAAATAGAAGAGCTGACTGATATGATGAAATTGATGATGAAAAGGATGGATACCTTGGAGACGCACTATAAAATGTTGGAGAGCCAGCTTGCGCAGCAGGCTAGCTCATCCTCTAGAGCGCCAGGGAAGCTTCCATCACAGCCAGAAGTTAACCCGAGGGAGCATTGCAATGCAATCTCCACTCGAATCGGCAAACAACTTGAGGAGCCTAGGATGCCTGCACATGACACTGAGATTAAATCTCCTGAGACACTTCAACCTGAACAATCAAACGAGGAGATAGAACATGAGAAACCACTTGAGGATATATCTTATTTTGTAGGGTCTTGTCATAAGGTTGATGTTGTTGAGGAAGTGGTTAACCAAGAAGTGATTAGTGAATTGTTTGTGGATCCTATAAAAATCTATTTTGCAGCTGAAGATGAGGTGAAGGATAATGAGGAAGATGAAGCTTTTCTGAAACTCTTTGATTCAACTGAACTAGTCAACTTGAGGAAGGTACAATTTGAAAATTTGCATAAGAAAACAACCAAGGTAACTGATGAAGGTAAAATAAGCCTGTAATCATTTTCTGACCCTTCAAGGTACGAACCACTTGGTAATTTCATTTTCATTCTGATTTATGAATAACACTTCTACGGTTGAGCTATTGACCTAAAACTAGCGCTCTTGGGAGGCAACCCAAGTTTTCTCGTTGTTTTCATTTTTATTTAGTTGCATGGTTTGTCATTCAGTTTTTAGTTCATCATCGTTGAGCACTATACTCTCTTGTTTATCTAGTTTAGTTTGGGAAATCTTGTTTTTGATATACACTGGTTAGAGGTTTATTTTTGTGATGTAGATGTGCTAAGGGGACAGGAGATTTTTGCTGGAGATTTTCACAACATTCGGTACACTTCACGGCCAGGTGAACCCGGCGGGGTTCACCCGTGAAGTACACTGTGCATTCGAACTCGACATCGCCACCTTCTCCTCTCACGTATATGGCATTGCATAGAGGACTATGCAAAATTTTAGAGGGGGTGAGCTGTCTTGATTCCAACTTCTTCTTGGTTGTTTGGTTGTAGTTGTCATGACTTTCTGTTTTCTTTGATGGATTTGTTATGCTACTCTATGATGGATGTTTTGATATTGACATTGTATCATATACGCCACTATTCGTGGGCCTAGTCCACATCTTCAGGCCCCACTCTCTGTAGTGTATGAGATATATTTGAGTCACTTGCTTTCCATTCTGATATTATGCTTTTCATGCTAAATAGTGTGTGAATTTATAAGCTTGCATGTAACTGTTCTGAAGGATATATTGCATAACTTGTGATGAAAAATTTTATTGACTTGTCATGATTGTCTTGTCTGATGATAGCCATGCAAATTTTTGTCTAAAAAATTGAATGCATGTTTGGTTGGAATTTATCAAGACATGTTGAATGTAGTACTTGTTAGAAATTTACTTAATAGTCATGTCCATATGTCCTATGAATTAGAAATTTTCTATGTGGATTGTTTTTAGGTAGTTCATTAAGTGGGTCAAATATCTTCATGATTATTCAATTGATTTTGGCTTGCAATTTACATGTTGATTTATATCATGCAACTAATATCCTCTTTTCAAACTTTGAATTCCTTTCTAGTATTGGGGAAACACTGCATCTGTTGAAAGTCAAGGATTTGTTGATCTCTGATACTTGTAAAAAAAATAAACAAAAATAGAAACTTTCACACTTTGGATTCCTCTACTTGGCATTGCGAAAAATTGGCAGTGGTACCGAAGGATATGAGTTGAAATCTAAGAGTTGTGAATTGAAATTCAATAAAATGACTCCTCTACTTGGCATTGCGAAAAATTGACAATGGTACCTAAGGATATGAGTTGAAGTCTAATGCAATGATCAGTGCTTTGTATCCTGAATAAAATATTTGAGTTAACCCCAACATTATGAATTGGAAGGATAGGGATGGAATGGGTATTGTGTATGCCTGGTTGAATCGCATGTTTACTGCATTCTGAATTGATTGATATCTAGAAACTGTGGGACCAAACTGGTGAATGCTTAAAACATTCCTTTTAGCTAATTTTTCCTGATTAGATCTTGGATTGCTAAAAAGTATTTTTCTGAACTTGGGTGCGAACTTCAACACAACAGATTTTTCCTATACCAAGCATGTATTTCAACTTATTTTATTGCTTGAGGACAAGCAAAGATTTAAGTCGAGGAGTATTTGATGCCTTGCACTTTAGTAGTGATTTTTATTGATATTCTATGATAAATTTAGGCCTATTTGAATGTTTTTATACTCCTTTAAGGTTTATTTAGTTAAAAACTTCAGAATATTCACTTTTCATCTATCTTATTGAATTTCTGGTAAAATCACCCAATTTTGAAGCCTTTTTCAAGAATCTAAAAGCATGAGGTGATTCCTTATGAGAAGACGAAGCTGCCCGTAAAATTTGGGCTCAATCGGAGCCTTCCCTAGACTTCACGGCCAGGTGAACGCCACGGGGTTCACCCGTGATCTTGCCGAAGGACGTAATTTAGCGTGCGCGTCACTGCCTGATGAACCCGGTGGGGTTCACCGATGATGTCAAAGTACCAGAAATCTGCCGCACACTTCATTGGCAGGTGAACCCCACAGGGTTCACCCGTGACATCATCTGGAGATATCTACACAGAAATACGTCGAGGATTTCACTGGTAGGTGAACCCCACCTATGATTATTTCGCAACAGATCTGCGCCGAGCACTTCACCACCTGGTAAACCCCACGGGGTTCACCCGTGAAGTTGTCAGAACAGCCTGACCTCCACTCGATTTCTCCATGATTTTGATCCCGATTCAAGTCCAAATTTGGTAAGTGAGGATTCTTTGGAAAGCCAATTCGAAGGAGAAGGCAAAGAACATAAAAGCCCTAATTCTCATGCCATATTTGGGGAGAAATCGAGGAAAAGGCGAGTTAGGGCGAGTTGACCGACACCCATTCAGTATTTTGGCAATTTCAGACCTCATTCAAGTCCAAATTTAGCAAGGGAGGACTTTTTGGAAAGCTTACTTCGGGGCGAACGTATAGAGAATAAAAGACCCAATTTTTGTGCCCTAAAAGAGGATAAATCGATCGACAAAGCAACTAGGGCAGAAGAACACAATGATTCGGTGACTTTGGGGTGATTTTTGGAGATTCGAGCGTCAAAACTCAGTAATCCTGAGTTATTTCATTTGTTTCATTTTGAAGCCCTCTGACGATTTCTGTTTGCAACCCTTGTTTTAATCTTGTTATTTGGATCATATTCTGAGCGTATTTCACTAGAAGTATTAATTTCTTGATCTTTACTTTGGCCAAGTATCGTCATTTCTTAGTTGTTACGGTCCATAACGAAAGTTCGACCGTAACGACCGAACCTCTATGTGAATCTTGTGAAGACTCGACACGAAAGTGCTTGTTCTTTGCTCGAGGATTCATAGTCCACCACGGAACTTATTGGGTTTGTCGAAAATGGTCCACTGCGAAAGTAGGAGACGTTCCAGGCAAACACCGGGGTGTACACTCGAAAAAGGGCATCTTGTACCCTAGGGTTAGATTCCTTATGCATATCTATAAATCCTTGTAACTGGTGTTTATCTCTTAGCGCAAATAGAATCGTCAAAGTGGTGGAAACCACAGCCCTGATATTCTCTCTCGTATACTTTCCCTGCCGTAGTTGTTTAATTTCTTGCTTACGATTTCGCTTAATTTTAGTTTTTAAAGTTCTAAAAACCACGATTCGATTAGCTTGGATTCCGAAAATTTAGACTTTCTAGTACTCACCTTGCTCCCTGTGGGATCGATATCTTTTGTATTACTTCGACATTTCCGTGCACTTGCGGAGTGTGTCACTAGTCACTATGGTCGTGACAAAACCCATGAGATGGTGGAGGAACGTCTGTTCTGGCCCTCCCTTCGCAAGGATGTTGAACGTATTGTGTGCCATTGTGGCATGTGTCAGTTATGTTGGGGTATGCCCTTAAGGCTAATGTTTGAGGCCTTGGGATTGTATCAGTATCATGTAATAAACTCTTATGTTTATAAAGGCATGGTTGTTATTCAGTTTGTTACATTATCTGCTGCAATTAGTGTACTTCTGAATAATGTCTCAAAGCTGTTCAGCTAGGCTGACATGCTATATGTCCTTAGTCGAGATATCTTGGTGAACATGAGACAACCTTGATATGATTGAGACTAATATGTGTTCTAATTGTAAGATCCAAGGATCTTAAGTCCTGGTAAGCATTATTTTGATTTAAATAAACTCATTGGCTGTGATATTTTGTTCATGATTTAAATAAAATTATTGACTGTGATCTTTTTCTATGTATTTGTTGTTAATTTATAGTTAATTAACTACAGATTTTTGGTTGTTAATTTATAGTTAATTAACTAGAGATTTTTGGTTGTTAATTTATAGTTAATTAACAAGAGATTTTTGGTTGTTAATTTATAGTTAATTAAATTAGAGATT
>CM050442.1:26185290-26195593 GCA_027562315.1 Costus pulverulentus | reverse complement strand
TCCATATTTGGAAGTCATGAAACGCCATCACTTGAAAACGCCTAAACGATGATGGCTAATTCAATTCAATTGTCGCCTTGGCTCTTTGGAGAGAGTTTCTTCCTTGACAAGAAGAGAGGTCGGCCAAGCATCTCTAGACATCGATCTCCTTCACACGGTTAGGAGACTTGGCGTTCCTTGCTAGCACAAGGAGTAACAAGAAGGGGCTATCTCTCATCTAGTGTGTGTCTTCTTTGGAGGAGAGCTTGTTTGCCCTCTTGCTTCCAAGCCGCATCCAATCTAATGGCTATGGTATGAGATGATTCTTTGCAATCCTTGTTTACAAGTTAATCATGTGTCATGCTAACCGATCTTGAAGCCCTAGCTTCCGCTATTAGCATATATATATATAAGCATATATGTGCCTAATTAGGGTTTGCGCTCCCCCTTGAAGGGGACCCAACAAGTTAGCCAAACCCCACCCTCCAAACACCAGCCTATACACTCCTTTGTTGATTGCCGAAGGTCCTTGGTGCGACCTAAGTATGGACTTTGTCCTTGGGTTTCCCCACTCCGTGTCTCGCTTCGATTCCGTCTATGTGGTTGTAGGCCAGTTCTCGAAGATGGCGCATTTCATCCCTTGTTCTTGTACCATGGATGCGTCCCATGTGGCACATCTGTTTGTTAAGGAAGTCGTCCGTCTCCATGGTCTTCCTTCGACCATCATGTCCGACCACGGCACATAGTTTGTGAGCCACTTCTGGCACTCAATCTAGGCCCTCATGGGCACTACCCTGAAGTTCTCTACAGCCTACCATCCCCAAACTGATGGGCAAACCAAGGTGGTTAATGGCAGTTTGGGCAACTTGCTTCGTTGCCTCATAGGCAATCACCCTAGGTCTTGGGATACCATCTCCCCATGGCAGAATTTGCATACAATAGTGCAACTAATAGGTCTACGGGTCTTAGTCCATTCTAGATTGTCATGAGCCATCAACCTCGCAAACCCATTGACCACCATGACCTTCCCATGGAGTTCAATTTATCTAAGCATGCATATTCCTTTGCCCAGCATGTAGCTAGTTTACATTATGATGTTTGACATTGTATCTTTTTGGGCAACACTCATAATGCAATGGAGACCAACGAGAACTGTAGGCCACGTCATTTCTCTATCGGCGAGTTGGTGAGGGTGCGTATCCACCCCGAGCGATTGTCAAATAAGGTTCATTTTAAGGTTCAGCCACGTTATATAGGGCCTTATGCGGTGGTGAAGCAGATCGTCTCCATTGCCTATGTTCTGGACCTAACCGAGGACATGAGGATCCACCCCGTCTTCAATGTGGCGGACCTCCTCCCCTTCTACGTTCCTTTGGAGGAGCCATTGGACACCCACGAGCCTCTTCCCCCTAGTTCTCTGGAGGTGAACTCTTCAAACCGGGGGGGGGGGGGGGGGGGGGGGGGGGGGGGGGGGGGGGGGGGGGAGTTGATGTAGGAGAAGCTAGTGATGCCTTGCATTTTGGTAGTATTTTCTAATATTATTTTATCTTAAAACAAAGCATATTTTGGTGCTTTTATGTAATATTTAGGCATATTTACTTGCTTTCTTCGGAATCTTCACTTTGCCTTGTCTTTTTGCAATTTCAGGTAAAATCACTCATTTCTAGAGGTTATTTGAAGATTCTAAAACCATGGAGTGATTTCTAGTAATGAGACAAGGCTACACAGCAAATTTGGGATCAATCGGAGCTTTCCCTATAAATCACGGCTAGGTGAACCCAGCGGGGTTCACCCGTGATTTGCAAACTTTGCGGCCTACCCATGATCTTGGTGTTCGGCCGTGATTCTCTCGAAGATAACTTTTCCCAGGACTAGTACACTTCATGGCCTAGTGAACCCCGCGGGGTTCACCGATGATACATACAACGCAGAATAGCACAAAAGAGTTCATAGGCAAGTGAACCCGGCGGGGTTCACCCATGATCGTGGCAGACTGTTTTGGTATCCTTCCATTTTTTACTCGATTTAAGGCCCAAACAAATTCTAAAAAATTAGGAAAAATATCTTTTGGGCATAAAAGCCCTCCTTTTTGTGCCATATTTAGAGAGCAATTGGCGAGCGAACATGCTAGGGTGAGTGGACCGGCGACAAGGGCTTTTCGGAGAGGATTTTGGGGCGATTTCACAACGGATCTTCACCAAACTTTGAAGAAACGTTTGCATCATCTTCTCATACCTCTCCTTAGCCTTTGTTTCTAGTTTTCTTTATCGATTGGAGCGATTTGTACCGAATTTCATACCTTTATTCGGGGCTCGGATGAAGCCCTTTGACTTGATCAATTATATGAACTAAACTTTCTTGATGTTTTGGGTCTTATCTGAGCATATTTTATTTAGTTGTGCTTATTTCATAATATTACATTGATCAAGTAATGTTGCGCATTAGCCGATGCATTTCATACTGAGAGTAGGATCGTGGCGATGGAACACCTAGGTAAAACTTGTGAATCCATGACACGAGAGTGCTTGGTTTTTGCTTGAGGGAAATATAATTTTTCATATAACTCATTGGGTTTGTCTGGAATGATCCACCGTGAGAGTAGGAGACCGTTCCGGATAGGCACTAGGTTGTACCACCGAGAGGGGGCATCTTGTAACTTAGGAAAGATTCCTTATGTAAAATTTTAAACTCATGCATCAACTAAATTACAGTTCAGATAGATCAGTTAATGTGGTGAATTCCGTAGTCCTGATATCTCTCAATTAGACACCCTTCATATTTTTATTGTTGCTTTTCCTATTTTATTTATAGTTGAGTTAGTTTACTTCATTCCCAAAATACCAAAAAATTGAATTTCTTAGCTTCTAAATATCAGAATAGTTGGTACTTGACCTAGCTCCCTATGGGATCGACAATCTTTTATATTGCTTCGATAACACCGTGCGCTTGCGGTGCGTATCAAGATTTTGGCGCCGTTGCCGATGAGCTTCAGTCAATATTAGCAAATTTCAGAAATTTAGTAGACTAAGTATTTTCCTTTTCTTACTTTTTATTTTTATTTTTTTTTCTGCTATTTCCTTTCTTAAGTTTTATCATCGTGTCTGATCAATATTTTTTGCAAAGGAGCTTAAGAACAGGTGATCTGTATGACCTAGATCTTGAAGCCTTTATCTTTGAATCTGGAGAATTCCCGAGTACCTTTGGCTGCTAAAAATATGAACAACAAGACCTTGAGAGATTATACTGTTCCATCTATACAACACTTACAATTGGGAATTGTTCACCCGAATGTGGAAGCCAACAGTTTTGAGATAAAGCCTGCACTACTGTCGATGGTTCAACAAAACCAATTTGGATGCTCTCTCCTAGAAGACCCTTATATGCACTTGGCCATATTTTTGGAATGTTGTGATACTTTTAAGATTAATGGCGATTCTTCATATGCAATTAAGCTAAGACTATTTCCTTTCTCTCTCAGGGATCAGGCTAGAGCGTGGTTGCACACTATACCATCTGCTTCAATCAGAACATGGGAAGAGCTTTCACAAGCTTTCTTATCTAAATACTTCTCTCATAGCAAGACAATCCAGTTGAGGATTCAGATTATAAGTTTCATGCAGAAAGATGGAGAATCACTGTATGTAGCATGGGACATATTTAAAGAACTTCAAAGAATATGCCCACATCATGGACTTCAAAAATGGGTAATTGTTCACACTTTTTATAATGGCCTAAATTATAACATGAGGGTTATTGTTGATGCAGCTGCTAATGGGGCTTTGATGGATATGACTGTGGATGATGCCATGAACTTGCTGGAGGATATGGCCCTCAATCATAGCCCATGGTCAGGTGAGAGAGTTAACTCATATAGAGCTGCAACTCTAAGTAAGTATGATTTGCATGAATTGAGCTTGTTAGCTGCGAAGGTAGATACTTTATCACGAAAGTTAGATTCCTTCATTGTCAATTCAGTTGAAGCCACTAATGCTTATTGTGAAATTTCTGGAATTTCAGGACATAGATTCGCTAAATGCCAATTAGGAATCACACAACCTGAACCTTTTGGAGAACAAACCAATACCTTTTGTAATCTCAACCCTAGAACACAGTTAGACCCATATTATAATACATACAATCCAAGTGGGTGAAACAATCAAAATTTTTTCTATGAGAACAATCCCAACCCAGTTCCCCAACCTAGCTATAGGCAACCTCCTGAATTTCAATCAAGGCAGTTTGCGTCACCTCAAAAGTCTAACCTAGAGTCACAACTAGAGACTATTGTGGCTGCACAAAATAAGGAAAATGAGAGTGTTTGTGAAGTCATTAGGCAACTAACATCTAAAGTAGATGCTCTCGAGGCCCACAATAAGATGTTAGAAACCCAATTGGCTAATCAAGCTAGCACCTCTATCATAGCCTCTGGTACACTCTCATCCCAACCTGAGATAAACTCAAGTGAATGTTGTAATGCAAATATAACTTGCAATGGGAAACAACTTGAGGAGCCTAGGATGTTTGCACATGACACTGAGATTAGATCTTTTGAGACATTTCATCCTGAAAAAATCAATTGAGGAGATGGAACATGAGAAATCACCTGAAGATATAACTTCTTTTGTAGAGTCTTGTCATAATGTTGATGTTGTTGAGGAAGTGGTTAACCAAGATGTGATTGATGAATTGCGTGTGGATCCTATAGATTTCTATTTTGTAGTTGAAAAGAAGATGAAGGACAATGGAAAAGCTCAACCTTTTACTATACTCCTTGATTCAACTGAACCAGTCAACTTGAGGAAGGTACAATTTAAAAATTTGCATAAGGAAGCAACCAAGGTAACTGATTAAGGTAAAATAGGCTTGAAATCATTTTCTGACCCTTTAACGTATGAACCCCTTGGTACTTACATCTATATTATGTTATATGAATAACACTACGGTTGAGCTAATGACCTTAAACAAGCGCTTCTTAGGAGGCAACCCAAGTCTTTTCTGCTTTTCTTTACTTTTGCATTGTGTATTTTATTTAATTAGTCTTTTGATTTTGAAGTTTTGTAGTTTGTTTTGCCTTGTATTAGAATGCTGATGATTTTTTCTTTCTTATCACTATAGGAATACCCAAAAATCAAAGTTTTAGAGCTTTTTGATTCATCATGTTGTGGTAGGACTTTTAAAGGAAGAGTAAAGGTGCCAAGGTGAATTTCATGAAGAGATGATGAGATTTGGGGAGATGGTGATGATGATGAAGATGACCCCTAGAAGAAAGGAACTGAAATGAACTATGATGATGAGAACTTTAAGCCTAAGAGGAAGAAGTGAGTATTACTTTCTCTTATTTCCCCCCCACTCTCTCACTACACATTGATTCAATAGAGGGCTATGCAAATTTTTATGTGGGGAGGGAATGATTCTGATGCTTGTTCCTTCTAAAGATCAGTCTACTAACTATTCATTTTGAATTATATTCTGACAGACTCAGACTTTTGCTATGTCTGTGATACATAACTGTGATATTTTGACTATGTTGCGATGATAACTATGCTCTATTTGACTTTGATTTTATGATGATGATACTGTGGTGATATTATGACACTTTGATGTGAGGATTATTTGTTGATAATTCCTACATATCTACTTTGACTCTTGGATATGTGGATGTGCTAAAAATCTGATGATATGGATATGCTACTCTGCTAATAATTTGGTAATCTCTGTTGCAATACCTTTTCTTATGCTGTTATTTACTGCTATGATGTGCTATTTTGCTACTGATACTGTAGTGGTTTCATAACATTTTTATGATATTTTATTCATGTTGTAATGCTATGGTACTTGACACTTTATGATTTGATTGTGATGCTACTCTTTGTAGTAGTATATTTTTATGTGTGGATGCAACATTTTCTAATGACACTTCTGGGAATTGGTTTTATAATGCTATTGAGATATTTTATATATTTGTCATGCTATTGTGATATGTTGTTGTGATGATATCTTTTTTTGGATACTCTTGTCTGGATTATGACAGTGTGATTATGTAATGCTTCTATTATTATACATTGAGTCTAATTCAAGTATTTTGCATGAATGATATTGCAATATTTTGATGATCTTTCTGTGATGAATTGTTGATTCCATGATACACCACGATATCTATGATAATGTTGTGATTGTATGATAGCCATGTGTAAACTTTGAGATTGAATCTATCATCCAATTAGAATATATTCTATGATCATATCCATTTGTTCTATGATTCTGAAATCATTTGATTGGAATGATTGAAACTGTTGATTAGTGGGTTACACATTTATGTGAATGTTCAAGGATGGCAAGCTAGTAGTTTACATATGATTTCATATTGAGGAACATATTTACTTATTCATTCCATGATTCTATGCTACTTGTTGGGAAATGATCATAAGTGTGATCTGTAGAGCATGATATTAAAAAGAAAGAAAGAAAAAAAATACAAAAAAAACAAATAAAGACTCCTCTACTTGGCACTACGAAAAATTGGCAGTGGTACCTAAGACATGAGTTGAAGTCTAATATCATATTCTGTTTTGAAGACTCCTCTACTTGGCACTGCGAAAAATTGGCAATAGTACATAAGGCATGAGTTGAAGTCTAATATCACCTTCTATTTTGAAAGCTGGAGTCAATACTTGAATATAATGAGAGGTGATCATGCTTGTTCTTCAATAATATATTTGTGTCTGACCCAACAAGTTGATTTTAGATGAATTGGATTTGTATAAGTAGTATGTGTGCTAAATTGAGTTACTGTATGCCCCTAGCTGAATGCCTTGATTTCTAGAGATTGTGGGATCTATCTGCTAAACTTTTTGATCAATATCTAATCATTTAATTTCTCATATCTGGATCATGGATTTCTTATAGATATTCTCTAACTTAGATGCATGTTTTCAACTAGTATAACTTCTTTCACACTTGTCATGCATTTTATCTCAGTTTATTGCTTGAGGACAAGCACAGATTTAAGTGTGGGAGTATTATAAAAGATTACCATCAGTTTCGGTAGCTTGTCTTGTGAGAAGTGATAAAGTTTGTCCTGCAATAATGCATTTGTGTCTGACCCCAACATTTGATATTGGATGAAATGAATTGGTGAATGTAGTATGTATGCTAGACTGGATTCTTTGTATACTCATAACTGAATGCCTTATCATTTAAAGATTGTGGGACCTACTTGATTCAATTATTGTTAATAGACTCATCATCTGATTTCTCAAAGTGGATGAATGGTTAGCTTAGAGAAATATTTGACTTGGTTGTATGCTTTTAACTTGAATAACTTCTTTCATACCTGTTATGTGTTTCATATTATTTTATTGCATGAGGACAAGCAAAGATTTAAGTCTAGGAGAATTTGATGCCTTGCATTTTCATAGTATTTTCTAATATTATTTTATCTTAAAACAAGGCATATTTTGGTGCTTTTATGTAATATTTAGGCTTATTTTCTTGCTTTCTTTGGAATCTTCACTTTGCCTTTATCTTTTTGCAATTTCAGGTAAAATCACTCATTTCTAGAGGTTATTTGAAGATTCTAAAACCATAGAGTGATTTCTATAAATGAGACAAGGTTACACAGCAAATTTGGGATCAATCGAAGCTTTCCCTAAAAATCACGGCCAGATGAACTCGGCAGGGTTCATTCGTGATTTGCAAACTTCGTGGCCTACCCATGATCTTGGTGTTCTGCCGTGATTCTCTTGAAGATAACTTTTCCCAGGAACGACCAGTACACTTCATGGCTTGGTGAACCCCGCGGGGTTCACAAGTGATTCTTACTATGCAGAACATCACAGAAGACTTCACAGTGTTTTGGTATTCAGTTTTTCACTAGATTTAAGGCCCAAAAAAATTCTCAAAAATCAGGAAAAAAATGTTTTGGAATCTAAGAGAGAGGTGAATCTTTTAGGCATAAAATCCCTCTTTTTGTGCCATACTTAGAGAGCAATCAGTAGACAAACAAGCTAGGGCGAGTGGACCGGCGACATGGGCTTTCCAGAGAGGATTTTGGGGCGATTTCGCAATGGATCTTCACCAAACTTTGAGGAAACGTTTGCATCATCTTCTCCTACCCCTCCTTAGCCTTTGTTTCTAGTTTTCTTTATCGATTGGAGTGATTTGTAATGAATTTCATGGCTTTTCTATCGTAAACCTTTACTCGGGGCTCGGATGAAGCATTTGACTTGATCTATTGTATGAACTCAACTTTCTTGATGTTTTGAGTTTTATCTGAGCATATTTTATTTAGTTGTACTTATTTCAAAATATTTCCCTGATCAATTTATGTTGTGCATTAGCCGACGCGATTCATACCGAGAGGAGGATCGTGGTGGTGGAACACCTAGGTAAAACTTGTGAATCCATGACACGAGAGTGATTAGTTTTCACTCGAAGGCAATATAATTTTTCATAGAACTCATTGGGTTTATCTAGAACTATCCACTGCGAGAGTAGGAGACCGTTCCGGATAAGCACCAGGGTGTACTGCTGAAAGGGGGCATCCTGTAACTTAGGAAAGATTCCTTATGTAAAATGATAAACTCATACATCAACTAAATTTCAGTTTAGATAGATCAGTCAATGTGGTGAATTCCATAGTCCTAATATCTCTCAATTAGACACCCTTCATATTTGTATCGTTGCTTTTTCTATTTTATTTATAGTTGAGTTAGTTTACTTTATTCCCAAAATACAAAAAATAGGATTGCTTAGCTTCTAAATATCAGAATAGTTGGTACTTGACCTAGCTCCTTATGGGATCGACAATCTTTTATATTACTTCGATAACGCACACTATTCTAAAAGATTACCATCAATTTTGGTAGCTTCTCTTGTGAGAGGTGATAAAGTTTGTCTTGCAATAACACATTTGTGTCTTGCCCCAACATTTGATTTTGGAAGAATTGAATTGGTGAATGTAGTATGTATACTAGACTGGATTATTTGTATGCTCATAACTGAATGCCTTATCATTTAAAGATTGTGGGACTTGCTTGATTCAGTTATTGTTAATAGACTCATCACTTGATTTCTCAAATTGGATCATGGTTAGCTCATAGAAATATCTGACTTGGTTGTATGCTTTCAACTTGAATAACTTCTTTCATACCTGTTATGTGTTTCATATTATTTTATTACTTGAGCATAAGCAAAGATTTAAGTATGGGAGTATTTGATACTTTGCATTTTGGTAGTATTTTCTAATATTTTTTTATCTTAAAACAAGACATATTTTGGTGCTTTTATGTAATATTCAGGCTTATTTACTTGCTTTCTTCAGAATCTTCACTTTGCCTTGTCTTTTTGTAATTTTAGGTAAAATCACTTATTTTGATAGGTTATTTGAAGATTCTAAAACCATAAAGTGATTTCTAGTAATGAGACAAGGCTACACAGCATATTTGGTATCAATCGGAGTTTTCCATGAAAATCACGGCCAGGTGAACCCGGCGGGGTTCAACCATGATTTGAAAACTTCGCGGCCTACCCATGATCTTGGTGTTTGGCCATGATTCTCTCAAAGATAACTTTTCCTAGGAACGAACAGTACACTACATGGCCTACTGAACCCCGCGGGGTTCACCGGTTGATGGAGGACCAACTCCTACGCCTCATAAATCACATAGGACTAGGAGGAAGCCCTCTCAAAATGGCTCCCCCTCCTAGGCCACTTTGTTGCATTTTCCCTTACTTGCACTTTCCTTATTTGCACTTTTCTTATTTGCCTTGAATAAGCTCTAGTGCACCTTATTAGGTCATGCATTATCTCCTAGAATAGGCTACTAGTTTTTGTGTCAATAATTGGGCAAGTTAAAGCCCAGCTCAAGGGAAGCTAGGAAGCTCAAGCTAAAGCTACTCAAGTGGAGCTCCAATTATGGAAGGAAGCACTTCAACACTTAACTAGAGACTTCAAGTTGAAGGAGCTTACATTGAATGCAACTCCACCTTCCAAATCAACCCAAGGCGCCACCTAATAAGAGGGAGAATTCGAATTTGAAGAACCAGCCCACAACTTGCCAAGTGAGGAGCCTTCAATGCGCCTAGCCATCAAAGATCAATCAAGATCCACAAATCTTGGGATCACCATCTAGATCCCCAATTTGTTGAAACAACTTAGGAAATCTCTAGCCGCCCATGCTCTTGAAGGAAGGGTTTTCAAAATTCAAGATTGGGTGCCATCTCATCCAAGCAAACAAGGAAGGAGCTCAAGAGGACTCGATCACAAGGAAGCTCCATCAAAGAAAGAATTCGAAATTCAAAATTGCAAAAGGAAATGTTTTCA
>CM050442.1:26109395-26132870 GCA_027562315.1 Costus pulverulentus | reverse complement strand
AATCACAGCATAAGTGTGAATTCAATTCACTAGACATACTTGTTTCCTTTGCCACTGGATGTTCTTATTGGATAAGCATGTCAAACCTGTAACTCCAATATGATGAGAATGGTTAGATCAGATGAACATAGTCATATGGGTATGGCCATACACTTTCTCAACCATCTCATCCAGGGGGCCCCTTTAGAACATCACACTCCAAACAAGGAGAAGGCAATCCTATATCTATCACTAGCGCCCTAACATGACTCATGCTCATTATCCAAGATAGTCTATAACCATTATGTTTCAAATGATATTGAACTACCTCAAGACAATGCCAATCCTCATTTAGAAACACAAGTGATCTCAAGTCAGAGGAAATATGCCACTTGTTTGCACATAAGGATTATTCACATTGTGACAAGCAATTGAATATCCTAAGTAGGGTCAGTCCAGTACATCCAATGTACCTATGAGTCTACATTTTATTCCATGCTCGAAGCATCCTATAAGATTAGAACACATATTAGTCTCAACCATATCAAGGTTGTCTCATGTTCACCAAGATATTTCGACTAAGGACAATACTGCATGTCAGTCAAGCTGAACACCATTGAGACATTATTCAGAAGTATACAAATAGCAGCAGATAATACAACAACCTGAATAACAACCATTGCCTTTATAAACATTGAGTTTATACATGATACTAATATAATCCCAAGGCCTCAAACATTAGCCTTAAGGGCATACCCCAACAGGTTGTCCATTCAAACTTCCCTTGGCGCAAACAATTTGTAATAGGTGCCACAAGAGTACTAAAGTTATGGATGAAGCGCCTATAGAAAGTGGCCAAGCCATGGAAGCTTCTAGCCTCGGTTATGGTGGTAGGGGAGGACCAATGCACGATAGCTACCTCTTTGGAAGGGGCAGCCTTTAGCCCTTGATGGTTAATATGGAACCCAAGGAACTCTACCTCTTGCGTCAAGAAAACACACTTCTTAATGTTCAACATTAATTATTCTTTCTTTAAAAGGTCAAGGGTGGACTTGACATGTTCAAGGTGTTCATCACTTGTTCTACTAAAGATCAATATATCATCAAAGTAAACCACGAGAAATCTACCAATGTAAGGTTTCAAAACTTGATGCATTAATCTCATAAATGTGGAAGGGGCATTGGTTAGCCCAAAGGGCATTACCATCCATTCATATAGCCCATCTTGAGTCTTAACAGTTGTTTTCCACTTAATCCCTTCCCTAATCCTAACCTGGTGATAGCCACTTCTTAAATCAATCTTGGAAAACCATGCTGAGCCAACAATCATATCCAATAGATCATCAAGTCTGGGTATGGGAAATCTATATTTGATCGTGATCTTATTAATAGCTCTACAATCTATGCACATTCTCCAAGTCCCATCTTTCTTTGGTGTAAGAAATGCAGGGACTGCACATGGACTAAGACTTTCACGTATTAGACCTTTCAGCAATAGCTCATCCACTTGTCTTTTGAGTTCAGCATGTTCAGTTGGGCTCATGTGGTAATGGGGAAGGTGGGGTAGGGTGGCCCCAAGCACAAGGTCTATAGCATGCTTCACACTTCTCTCGGGTGGTAATTCATTTGGGGTGATGGACACATAATCTCTAAGCAATTCAGTTATGATAGCTGGTTGTGCTTGAGGGTTTTCTAGGTTAATGGGCTGCACTAATAAGGTATAGATGCTACCGGACTCCTTAGTGGCTTGTAGGAAGGGTTGAGGCCTTAATAAGGTGATAGGCTTCTTAGCTACATCAATAGCTTTACCCTTCTTATGGGAGGCCCTAAGCTCACGGGGTAAAATAGGCATGAGGGTGATCCTTTTGTTCTCAACCTTGAATTCATAGGTATTACTCCGCCCATAGTGAATGACATCAAGATCATATAGCCATGGTCGGCCAAGCAAAACATCAGCTACATCCATATCCACTACATCGCACGAAACATCTCCTTGGTAAGTGGCAAGCTTCAAGCGTACCTTACATCTAAAGGATACAGGAATACTGGTTTTGTCTACCCAAGAAATACTATAAGGTTTTGGGTGCTTTTCTTGCTCAAGGCTGAACTTGCTCACAGCTTATTTGGATATAGCATTGAGGCTACTCCCACTATCAATGATGATCTTACACACCTCCCCATTGCATTGGGTATAGGTGTAGAAGAGACTAGTTCTTTTCTAATCTTCAGAAGGAGTGTTCTTAATATATGTACACCTTACAACTGCCATGGTAGAAGGGGGTTCCTCTTCACTATTATATTTGGGTGCATGGGCTTCATCCTATACTCCCTCACCTTCAGGTTCATCCTCTTCCACCTCCTCTATGAGAAAAGTTTTCTTGGGACAGTCCTTAGCTATGTGGCTTGGCTGAGAGCACTTGAAACAGGTGACTTTGTTGCTAGGTGGGTTTGTAGGCTGCTTTTCTCGAAGGTTACCTTCCACTAGGGGTGCCTTAGTAGGTGAAGGGTTGGGGTTGGTTGGGATTGACGCAGCAGGGGTACCAACTCTAGGCTGAGGAACTCTTAGTTGGTGCAAATCATATTCAATGTCCATTACAAAGTGGTAAGCCTCTTGTATATTCTCACAGCTAAGATGAATCAAGGCCCTTTTGATATCAGCTCTCAATCCCCTCTTTAAACCTATTTAATGTTAACCATTGGTCCTCATGTAGATCACACTTAATTAGGAGATCCTCGAATTTCCTCACATATTTGGTAGCCGTGTCATTGCCTTGAACTAACCTAGAGAGTTGATCATAGATTCTTTGTCTATAGTTAGGGGAGACATACTTTTCTCTCAGCTTCCATTTCATTTCATTCCAAGTGGTAATTGGTGGTATACCACTCATAGCCAACTTAACTTCTACACTATTCCAATACATTTGCGTGGATCCCCTTAAGAGAAATTTGACACATTGTACTTTCCTAGTTTCAGGTATCCTACCCTGACTCAAAATATTGTTCAATGCTAGCTTGCCAAATGAGAAACTCTTGGGTGTCAAGTCCCCCTTCAAAGGTAGGTGGAGTGAGCCTAATGGTTCTAGACATCTCCTCCTCTTCTCTAGTATAGTAAGGGGCTTGACTGAAGTGTTCTTCAGTTAGAGGCTCATCTCGAATGAGTGTGGGTCTCCTAGGTTGATTGTCTTGGTAGTGGGTCTCAGTTCTCTGGTAAGCCCTATGGCCTTGATAAGGTATACTAGTGCCCCCCCCCCCAATTGTGTCCATTGGATCTTCTAGGGGATGGTATGGGCTGGTGTTGGTGTTCTTCTAGGGGAAAGTTTGGCTCAGGATCTTGTTGGGTCGAGTTATGCCTAGAAGCTGTCTCTAGGTAACCTATTCTTAAGTTTAAGGTATCCAGGGATTTCTTCATTTCCGTAAGCATGAGCATTACATCAGCTAGGGTGGCTGGGTCTTGTTCAGGTTCATTAGTGATGACACCAAAATTCATAGTATATTTTGTGTCATTTCATGTGTCTTTTTGTGTCATAATTATGCTCTTTTGCTTGTTTTTAAGCCTTAATTGTCAAATATTGCAAAATCTACACCATTTCTTATTTTTGATCATTTTCAGGTTAAAAGTGCCATATTTTGATGGATTTTGAAAGATTTGAGCACACAAATGGATTCCAGACATCGAAACAAAGCTAGCCCTCAAATTTCAAGTCAAAACAAAGCCAAATTACAAAAATACGGCACTACCATATTTTTTTAACAAACTCTCACGGTATCGTATTTCTCAGTGGATGTTTTGGGTGAAATACGGCACTGCCGTATGAAACTTCACGGTACTGTATTTTTCAGCAATTTCAACCAGAAAGTTTCAGCGAGAATACGACACTGCCATATATTCGGGCGACATTGTCACGGTACCGTATTTTCTGCCCAGAACTTACAGAAGGAAAATACGGCACTGCCATAATCTGAATACGGTACCATATTTTTAAACCAGATTCATGACTTTTTCGGGCTGATTCTTGCGCGGGCCATAACTTTTGATCCAGAAGTCCAAACGAATTGAGAGAGCAATCGAGGGAGGCGTCCTTAGGGCACGGCCTCGCACCGAGAGGCATAGAGGGCACCTCAGACCGTGATTTTTACACCGAAGCTTCGTCTGGAGTAGGGGAGCATGCCCCAGAAGTTTCAGAGCATTTAGAGTTCGATCGAGGAAGAAATCATCAAAATTGTGGTGGCAGCACTATTCACACACGAAATTACGGGTTGTAATTCAATTACAACCATGTTTTGTAACTTTTCTTCCCTTTCTTTAATTTCTGTTCGCACTGAAACTATGGTTTATTGTAATCTTTCCTCCATGCGAACTTAGACATATTATGGGACATGGGGAGTAATTTTCCTAGATTTTTAATGACTAGATGACTTTTATTTTGTTAGAATAGTTTTGTTATGATAATTTTACTTATGTGATGATTGTCTCTAATTCTCCTTAGTTTTATAAATATCAGCATGTTTTAGAATTTGGCGAAATAGACTGAGAGGTTGATTGTGAAATTCGGAACCCTAGAAATCATCAAGTTTGGAACTTATCGTAAGAGATTAGGTTTGTTCTTTGAATTCTGATTTTTAGTGATTTTATTGTCATGTTGATAATTTGAATCTAGGATGAGTTATTGTGTTAGACTTGATTTGATGCTGCAAGAGATTGAGTATCGAGTCGTTAGAGAACCTTAAGTCGAACTTGTGTTGAGTTTTAGGATGCATGAGAGTGATCCTTGAGATTCCTCTTGAGATGTTTGACTTCGAATTCGGATGCACGAGAGTGATCCTTGAGTTCTTTGTTCAATGATTTACTTATTTTCAGCATTGGATAGATCTTGCACGAGAGTGAGGATTGGCCCTTTGTATGATTGTCTGCGCGAGAGCGAGATGATCCTTTTATCAAGTAAATTATATCTTTGTCATATCTGAATTAGACTGACAGCCTTTATTTCCTTCTAGTCATTAGAATTAAGGTAGATGAAACCCTAGACCCTTTTTTTACCTTTGATCATCTTTAGCGTGTTTTCTGCATATTTTAGTTCAATCATATTCGGTTTGCTTAGCTAGTGAGAAAATAATTATTTGGTACTTAACAATGGTCTCTATGGTTCGATATTTTTATTACTTCGAAGTATTCGTGCACTTGCGGACTACAACAAGTTTTTGGCGCCGTTGCCGGGGGCCTTAGTTTTGTTAATATCAAAATAATTGTTAGTATTGCTAGACTAAGTTTTATTTGTTTTAGATTTAACTTTATTTTTTATTTTTGCAGGTTTTGAATTTTTCACAAGTTGTGACAGAACTGTGATTTCTGAAATTTATGAATTTGCTTGTGTTTTATGTTTTTCTATTTTTTTTATATTCTGAAAAAAAAATTTGATTGATTAGTGTTGGATAATCTTTCTGTTTCTATTCTAATTGTCTATACATAGGACTCTTAGATCTTGATATATTTTATTTCCTGTGAATTTTGAGATAACAATTTTTAGTTGTGTAGAAAAGCTTTGATTTGAAGATATGTCTTTTAATCACAACTCATGGGCAAGAGGTGAGATATACATCTCACAAGGTAAGTATGAAAATGATTCATTGAGCATACTCCAAGATACGTTTAACTCTTTTATGCACTCTGTTAAGAAATCTTCTTCTTCTATTAGATGTGATATTTGTGGATATTTTGATCATTATACCTCTGACTGCCAATTTTTAAATCCCATTTTATCATGGAAAGAATCTTATCAATTGTATTCTAGATGGGAAAATCACCAAACTTCTTTTTATGATGATTGCTCAAACTATACTTCTGAACCATACTTTGAGGACACTGGAAAATCTAACTTAGAGTTGATGTTTGAAAAATTCATTAAACAAAATGAAGATTTGAATGAGACCCATAAACATAGGCTTGATGATGTATGTGCTCGTACTGAAATGTTAGCAACCCAGATAGCACAACAAGATTGTTTATTTGACTTTGATTTGGAAACTGAAAAACTTGATTTAGAAAAATCCCCCTATGATTATGATTGTTTTGAGAGTGAGCCTTATGTGAATATTAATGAATCTCATCTTGATCCTTATTGTAAAATTGATTCTTCTAATGATTTATTTGAGGAAAAGGTTAGGGAAATTGATTTTGAAAAAACTTCTTCTAATGATAATTCTGATTTTGATGAAAAGTTATTTATGGTTACATCTGATGAGCATGATGAAGGTTTAAAAATTATGGACATTGATGAACCCCACTGTGATATTGGTGATATTTTTGAAATTAATGATCAATCTCTTGTGGTTAGCATTGATTCTATTGAGAACATTGATAAATCTCATTATGAATTTTCATATGATTCTGATTTTGACTATTCTAACGTTGAATTATTTGTGGGGAGGCATGAGGAAATTGATTTTGAAGAGTCTCATCTTGACTTTAATGATGATTTTGAAATTGCTAAGTTATTCGATGATGAACATGAGGAAATTGATAAGGATTTGAATATTGTGAAAATTGATGAATCTCACCATATTGATGTTTTGCCCAAATCTATTGTTGAAAATTTTGATCTATTTGAGAAAGTGTGTTTTATTGAGGATTCTAATGAGAGACATAAAGACTATTATTATGATGATCCAATGCTTAATTATTTTGATCAAAGTCTTATTTCTATTGCAATTGAAGATTTAAATTTGAAGAAAGGACTTATGATTTTACTTTTTGATAAACATAGGAACATAATTGAATATCCTTTGATTGGAGTTGAAAATTTTGATTTTGATTTCCGCATATTTGAGAAAGTGTCAATCTTGATTTATATGAAATTTTAGATATTTAGATTAGTGGCTAAGCTTTTTGGACAGCGGAAAAAGAGAAAATTATATGCAATCTACTTTGGTACTGATTCACCTGCTTCACCATGATATTGGATTTGGTCAAGCTAATGACCTAAAAATTAGCGCTTCTTGGGAGGCAACCCAAGCACTTTTATTTAGTTTGGTTTCTTTTATTCTAGTTTATTTTATTTTTAGAATTAATGTTTCTAATTTTTCTTTTTTTTATGCAAAAAAAAATGCGCAAAATACGGCACTAATGTATTTTTGAGAAAATCTTTCACGGTACCGTATTTTTACTGATTTCTGACCTAAGAGTTTTATGCATTTTATGGCACTGCCGTGAGGAATTGCACGGTACCGTATTTGAAATCTGCAAATTGCTTATTTGAGTAGGTGTTTTCTCACTGCAATTTTAAGAAACTGGGTTGCGAAAAATTTTGATCTTTGGCACCATCACGAAGTACTCATCTTTGTCTATTGTTTGGATATTTTTGCCGAATTTTAAAGTCCATGGATCATCTTAAAAAATATAGCATCTTTTGGTAAATGATTAATTTCTGCAGCAATTTTCTTTTGACTAATTTGATTAGCACTTTTGCTGAAAGTTTTTAAGATGCTTAAATAACTTAAACCCAGATTATTCGCATGGAATATGAAGAACATGTGTCATTCTAGCTTGTGGATTAATTATTTTCATGATTTTATTTTCTGATCATTTTAGGACACATGGCAACTTTTTAAATCTGACTAACTTTTGTGCAGTTTTTGCAGTTTTGTAATCTGAGTAGCCTTCTTTCTGTTGATGCCCTAAATTTCTGACAGATTTTGGTCCTTTAATTATCATGCATCTGAAAATAACATATCTTATTCTACAACTTGGTTCTGTCCATTTTCTATTTGGATCATTAAATTTTATTCTAGGGTATGGCTAATTTTCATAAAAAATTCAAAAACTGCTTGGTTTGCTCTCTACTTGTTATTGTTTCTTTTGACTCCAGATTCAGAAATCTTCAAGAGCAATTGTTCTCCACCTCTTGCGGAGCATCACCAGCGGCTTCTTGCTTCTTCTTCTGCCTCTATTTTCATTGATTATATTTATTTTATTTATTTATGCAGTAGACTCTTCATTAGTGACTCGGATTTTTTTTATCTATGCAGCATTATTTCTCACCGCCCACAGGCTGACGATCTCACCTCCAGGACTGTAGTCTCTAGCAGGCCACTAGAGATTACTCACTCTACTGTTGGCACCACCATCATCACTAGCAGTTCTTCAGCTAGCCTCTGTTCACCCTCTGCTTCTCAGTTGCATCAACTCTTTTTACCAGCACTCTTCTGGACCAACGATGATATCTCTAATTATTCTTTGAGAAAATCATTTCTATCATTATTATTTTAGAGATTATTTTTAAAAAAAACTCAGTCTTATGTATCTTAATTTGTGTAGGTAAAATTTTCAAAAGGCACACCTTTGGACCTTGCAGCATTTGCCCCAACACTATTTTTGGTTTGAGCCTTATATATTTTCGGTCAGAGCTTGCTATATAGTTTTGTGAGTATCTTTTGCATTCTCTTGTATTCATGATTATTTCATATGGTTTGCATCTCTGATTTACTTTAGATGTATCACTCACTGAGATTTCTATTCGATGCGGTGTCTTGAATCTATCATGTTTCACTTTTGATTATGATTGTTTGAGTTTCATGCTTCACACCTTTTGCATTGATGATGATATTTTTGAGGTTTAAAAATTTTATGACTTGAATCCATGTTATGAGAGATGGGTAGATTTTTTTATGATGATGAATGTTCATGCATGCATGCCTATGAATGGAGATATACCTATTATGCAGAATTTATTTCTTCAATATATATCTACTTATTGAAATTCTTCATTAATTGATGCATAAGGTTTTTGGGTAGATATGTTATTTGATGAATGGAATCTAAGGGTGAAGCATCTTACTTGAATAAAATGAGTATATGAGTGTAATTTTTTAATTAATGTCAATTGATTAACCTAGTTGATGTTTGATTTATCTTACTATTTGTTGGGAAGAGGGAATCTAGGATCCACAAAAATAGTGAGAGACTCCCCTACTTGGCACTATGTAAAATTTACAGTGGTACCTAAGAGATGGGTTGAAGTCTATAAAAAAGAAAAGAGAAGAAAAATAATAACAATGACTCCTCTACTTGGCACTGTGCAAAATTGACAGTGGTACCTAAGACAAGAGTTGAAGTCCAAAATAAAAAGTATGTATCTATGTGGGTATAAGCAGAAATAAAAAATAACAATAATAAAAAAAACAGGGGCAAGAAAAGAGAGGTTCTGTGTGGAAAAAGATCTTGGAGAATTTATTCCTGTAAACAAAGATATGATAGATTTAAACTGAAGCAAAGGTGAAATCATGAGACTGAGATTCTTTTCATTATGCGAGTTGCGAAGTTTTATTTGATCAAAGTTGTAGATCTTAAAGATTAAATTTAGAGGATGATGTATTTATCTGAAATTTTGTGCAAAAAGTTGGTGGAATATTTCATGAGTGATTATATTTAAAAATTTATTTTTCATAAAAGAGCATATTTTCCATACTTAGCATTGTTCTTATTTATTTGCTTGAGGACAAGCAAAGTTTGAGCCTTATGTGTTTGATGACACCAAAATTTATTGTATATTTTGTGTCATTTCATGTGTCTTTTCGTGTCATAATTATGCTCTTTTGCTTGTTTTTAAGCCTTTAAGCCTTAATTGTCTAATATTGCAGAATCTACACCGTTTCTTATTTTTGATCATTTTCAGGTTAAAAGTGCCATATTTTGATGGATTTTGATAGATTTGAGCACACCAATGGATTCCAGACATCGAAACAAAACTACCCCTCAAATTTTAAGTCAAAACAAGCCAAATTACAAAAATACGGCACTACCATATTTTCTGGACAAACTCTCACGGTACCGTATTTCTCAGCGGATGTTTTGGGTGAAATACGACACTACCATATGAAACTTCACGGTACCGTATTTTTTAGCAATGTCAACTAGAAAGTTTCAGCGAGAATGCGGCACTGCCATACATTCTGGCGACATTGTCATGGTACCGTATTTTCTGCCCAGAACTTACAGAAGGAAAATACGGCACTGCCGTAATCCGATACGGTACCGTATTTTTAAACCAGATTCGTGACTTTTTCGGGCTGATTCTTGAGCGGGCCATAACTTTTGTTCCAGAAGTCAAAATTTAGATCTTAAAGAAGTGGCGGACTTGTCCTTAAGAGGAGACGACGCACGAAGTTGAAGGGGGGATTTTTATTGCGAATTGAGAGAGCAATCGAGGGAGGCGTCCTTAGGGCACGACCTCACACCGAGAGGTGTATAGGGCACCTCAGGCCGTGATTTTTTACATTGAAGCTTCTTCTGGAGTAGGGGAGCACGCCCCAGAAGTTTCAGAGCATTTGGAGTCCGATCGAGGAAGAAATAATCAAAACAGTGGTGGCTTCACACGCGAAATTACGGGTTGTAATTCAATTACAATCCTGTTTTGTAACTTTTCTTCCCTTTCTTTGATTTCTATTCACACTGAAACTATGGTTTATTGTAAACTTTCCTCCATGCGAACTTAGACATATTATGGGACAAGGGGAGTAATTTTCCTTGATTTTTATTGACTGGATAACTTTTATTTTGTCAGAATAGTTTTGTTATGATAATTTTACTTATGTGATGATTGTCTCTAATTCTCTTTAGTTTTATAAATATCAGCATGTTTTAGAATTTGGTGAAATAGACTGAGAGGTTAATTATGAAATTCGGAACCCTAGAAATCATCAAGTTTGGAACTTATCGTAAGAGATTAGGTTTATTCTTTGAATTCTGATTTTTAGTGATTTTATTGTCATGTTGATAATTTCAATCTAAGTTGAGTTATTGTATTAGACTTGATTTGATGCTGCAAGAGATTGAGTATCGAGTCGTCGGAGAACCTTAAGTAGAACCTGTGTTGAGTTTTAGGATGCACGAAAGTGATCCTTGAGATTCCTCTTGAGATGTTTGACTTAGAATTCGGATGCACGAGAGTGATCCTTGAGTTCTTTGTTCAATGATTTACTTATTTTCAGCATTGGATAGATCTTGCACGAGAGTGAGGATTGGTCCTTTGTATGATTGTCTGTGCGAAAGCAAGATGATCCTTTTATCAAGTAAATTATATCTTTGTCATATCAGAATTAGACTGACAGCCTTTATTTCCTTCTAGTCATTAGAATTAAGGTAGTTGAAACTCTAGTCCCAGTTTTTTCCTCTGATCATCTTTAGCATGTTTTCTGCATATTTTAGTTCAATCATATTCGGTTTGCTTAGCTAGTGAGAAAATAATTATTTGGTACTTAACAATAAGGTCTCTGTGGTTCGATATTTTTATTACTTCGAAGTATCCATGCACTTACGGACTACAACAATTAGCTATGGGATTGTTCCTTGTGTGCACCATAGTGGTAACTCAAATTCACACAATAATACCTGGCAAGTAATGGTGAATGCAGGAAATGTAGCCAGGAAGATAAATGCCACGTAACCTATCTTAAGAAACTCGAGTGCAATGTATCAGCAATATGATGTTATGATTGGTGGTGCCTGATATAGTTAGCTATCAATGTGACTAATATGCAAGCAGAGCAGCTAGTAGAAGTAATGAAGTAACCACAGTATGATATGGGAAGTATCAGTTATAGTATTGGTAAACTACAGTAACACAGGGGAAGTGTATGCTTCCAATAACATAGGATTTATAGCAAACAGGTTCAGTATAAACGTTCAGTAACAGCGCAAAGGTGTATGTGTAGCAATGACAACACAGTCCGAAATTCAGAGAACAAGGAGAAAAATCCTGAAAGGAAACAACTGGAAACATTCAGTAGAGATCAGAAAATACCATCGGAATTACCATGGTAAGCTACAGTAACTGTTCGGATTTTCATAAACAGAATCAATCAGGGGAGTTCTCTCAACTTTGTAAGAAGCAAGCCAATCCACGGTTCAGTAATCCAGAGAGGAAGACTAGTAAACATCAAAGCGTGTACACATCAGCCGGAAATCGAATGCAGACAACGAACTTCAGAAATCAGAAGTGGAAAATTCGGAACGCGATAGTACCAACATAACTTGATTTCAGACAAATGTGGATCTCAGCGCAAAGCAAACAAAATGAACATCTAAAGAGCAGCTAAGGATGGCTTTGATACCACTGATGTAGGACAAAATCATAGCCCTAGAATCTTCCTTAGGTAAGTAGCTCTCAATGTAACAGGAAACAAGGGTTTCAAGACAATGAAGATTAGCAGGCAATTTAAGTAAGCTAAGGTGGAAGGAAGGCACATGAGGCCCCCTTAAGGAAGGGGGTCAGATCCCTTTGGCCTTGCTCAACGAGCTTGATTGTGCCCGAGCAGGAGGTCCAACTTCTTTCACAAGCTTCCAATAACACCTCCGCAAGCAATGGAATGTTGGGAAAGGAGGAAATGCGACAGTGGGTGAGGGGCCTTCTGGCGCGCCCTCAGGAAACCAAGGTGGAGGGGCCAAAGGCTCACCCTCAAGGATCACAAGGGGCCAAAGGGCTCTCCCTCAAGGAACACAGCGCATGGCTAACACAAGATTTCATTAAAAATGGCATTAACTTGTGCAAGTGTCAAAATACATGGGCTTTAAACCAAGCTCCAACGGTTACATTTGCAAGGCTCTCGACATTCCTCTTTGCTGCAGATTTTGTCTTCAATGGTAGCAAAGCTGGGTTGGCCATATGTTGATGTGCTACTAGCCGTTGATGTTTTGTAGTTGGCTACCTGATTGAGTTGATGATGGCTGGTTATGTAAGTATAGCTGGTTGACCTTGTTGTAATCGTCATCTTGATTTGACGTGATATTGTAGCTAGTCTTGACCTCTGGCTTTGATGTAGGCCGGCTGGATAGAGGGTAACTAATCTTGATCTCTTGCTTGAAATTGTTGACTCTTTGATTGGTATTGACTTGTAAAGCTGGGGTGTGAGAATGCCTTGATGTTGGGGAGCTTTGGTGCCATGTAGTGCTAGTACAAGTGTTGTTTACTTAAGCTACAACAACCTACTACAACAACTACAAAGTAAAAAGGAGAATATGGCACTACCATGACGAATTTTACAGTACCGTAACTATGGGTCGTTTTACTATAGAAACTTCTGAAGCGATTATGGCACTGCCGTAATGATCTTCACTATACCGTAATTTGCAGCCCAGTTGCCCGATTCTTCCACCGAAAACATAAAAAGATAATTTCTCGAGATTCAGGGCTTCAATTGAAGATCCGAAAAAGGGAAATGATCAGCATTAGCAAAGGGAGATTTTCGAAGCGAAAGGAACAATTTTCATCAACTCGACAGGGAGAATTGGAGAAAATTGCCGCCGCTCTACGGTTCATCGCCGTTTAGCATATAGGCCAGTTATGGCCATGAAATTTGAAAGAAAGCTTCGCCGGAAGAAGGAGAACACAGCATAGAAGTTTCAGAGTGAAAGGAGATCGATCAAGAGAGAAATCAACAAAAACGTGGTCGTCTGCACCAATCATCTCGATTCTAGAGCTCGATTTCTGATCAATCTAAATCATGTTTTATTGTAATCCTTCGATCATGCTAGCTTAAACCTTCTTTTGGGAGAAAGGGTGTAATCCCCTTATTATCTTAATGACTAGATGATCTTTATTCCATCAAGATATTTCTGGTATCGTAATTTTACTTAAGAGATTAATGCCTTTAATCTTTTCTAGTTTCACTCATTGACATTTGTTAGAGTTTTGTGATATGGACTGAAAAGTGATTTACAAAACTTGGAACCCTAAAATTGAGATTTAGTAACTTATCGTAAGAATTTAGGTTTGTTCTTATTTCTTGATTTTTGTAGTTTAATTCTTGTTAATGTTTTGATGTAGGAATTATTATTATTTTAGGCATGAAAATATGCTAGAGATAGATATTGGATTGTTTGAAAACCTTAAGTAAAACTTGTGAAACTAAGGTATGAGAATACTTAGTTTTGCTTGAGATCCTAACATTGAGATGGAATGCACGAGAGTGATTATTAATCTCTCTGTTAAAGTTTACTTATATTAAACATAGAATAGATCTTGCACGAGAGTGAGGATCGTTCTTTGTAAATTAATTACGCGAGAGTGGGTAAATTTCTTTATTAAGTAAACTTCATCTTTACCATAACAAAAATAGATTAATGCACACTTAATTATATCTAGTCATAAATATTAAGGTGGATGAACCTCTAGTCCCAATTCTTTCTCTCTAATTTTTCGTATACCGTTCGACCAATTATTGTTAGCATACTCTATTTGCTTAGCTAGTGAGAAATCAATTAGTCGGTACTTAACAACAAGGTCTCTGTGGTTCGATATCTTAATTATTACTTCCAGTATCCGTGCACTTGTGGACACAACACGCATGCTTGAAGCTTGCACACCTTTCTTGGTGGCGCACCAAGCTTCAATGTTGGGTGGCGCATGCTTGCAAGTTGGCACAAGAAGGCATGGTCGTGCCTTAGGGCTTGTGAGCTTGCCATCTTGGCCCATGCAAAGTTGTGGTTCACCCTTAGAGGAGGACCCATGACATTGGCTGAACCTTGGGGTGTGCTTCTAGGGTTTTCTCTAGACCTACCTCTAGGGTTTGAGTGCTAAACCATGGTGTGAAGGACCTTGGAGCCAACCTTAAAGACCAAGCTAGAGGTTAGCTAGTCTAGGTCTAGTTTTAGGGGCTTGAGTCCAAGGTCAAGAGTTGAACCCCTTTTTGGCATGGGTTGGTTCAATGTCTTAAATGGGCTATGATCACATCATCCTTTTATTACTTTATTTACAGAAGCTAAAGCATGCCTATGATGTTTTATCATTACGTTATCACTATAGGATTGTATGCATGTAATGTTAGACATAAGATAAAACTGAAATGATGAGACCTCAAAAAACCCTTAATCTAAATATCAAGTCTAGTATCCTTCTAACACGTAGCCCTCACCAAGCTATCGATCAATGGTGTTGTGAACTATTTCCCACCCCCGTGGGACACACCCACTTATCTTTAGAAGATGTGTGGTGGCAATGGTTTTTCTAGTCTAGTTTTACCCTGGACATGATAAAACTCTAGAGGCATCGTTGAGAGGTTAGGGTTTCATGCTTTATCTAGCCCTCGCTGGACATGAAATGTCTAGACTGTCTCAATAAGGGGAATTGCCAAGCACAATCGGTCGGTGTGCCCACCTTAAGAAGCATGGGTCACTTTGTGCATCTCATCCTACCCTTGTGGGATGCGAAGCCCTATGTGCAATAAGGATCCCATCTCACTAGGAAATTCTGAATTTCCCGATTGACTTTGTGGGTTATCAATTCGATTAAAATAGTGGGAGCCATAATCATTTAAAACAAGTCCAATTTAAATGATTTGAAGTAGTACTAATCTACTATTTCTTGGTGGTTGTAGAACAATGGCTACGAACACTAGCAGATTGACACTGCGATCCCTTCTCGATAAGGATAAGTTGGTTGGATCCAACTTTATGGACTGGCATCGGAACTTGAGGATAGCTCTGAAGCTCGAGAAGAAGCTGTATGTCCTTGAACAGCTTCTTCCTACGGCTCCTACGCCTAATGTCCAGATGGCAGACTGGGATGTTTTTAGAAAGCATTAGGATGACTCTTTGGAGGTTGCATGTCTCATGCTATCCACTATGGCACCTGAACTTCAGGTGCATTATGAGGAGGAGAACGCTTTTCAGATGATCACTCATCTGAAACAGATGTTCGAGGCTTAGGCTTTAACTGAGGGATATGACACTACCAAAGCAGTATTTCATTGTAAGTTATTTGAGGGTGCACCAACGAGACCCCACGTTCTCAAGCTGATTGGGAATGTGGATCATCTCAAGAGACTGGGACACACCATAGATAAGGAGCTGGTTGTGGATCATATTCTGCAGTCCCTTGTTGTATTCCACAAGTGCATGGATACTCGAAATAATAAAGAAATATATTAAACCACAGAGGCCTTATTGTTAAGAACCAAATAGTTATATTCTTACTAGCTAAGCAATCGATTATACTGAAAGTAAATGATAGAAAGAACACGAAATCAGAGATAAATTGGGACTAGGTTTCATCTACCTTAATTCCAATGACTAGATATGAATAAAAGGTCATTAGTCTAATTCTATTATGATAAAGATGTAATTTACTTGATAAAGGTATTGTCTCACTTTCGTGCAGAGAAACATGCAGAGACCAAATCAACTCTAACGCAATAATTCATCCTAGATTCAAATTATTAAACATGGCAATAAGATTACTAAAAATTAGAATTCAAAGAACAAACCTAATTTCTTACGATGAGTTCCGAACTCAATGATTTATAGGTTTCCGAATTTCACAATCAACCTTTCAGTCTATTTTGCAAAATTCTAAAACATGCATGATAATAAGAAGTATTGAGAATAAAAGACAAGTCATCACAAAAGCAGAATTATCATGATAAAACTATCTTGACAAAATAAAAATCATCTAGTCATTAAAAATCAAGGGAAATTACTCCCCCATGTCCCATAAAACTTTAAGCTAGCATAGTGAAGGAGTTACAATAATCCATGATTTCAAAAGATCGAAAATCAAAGAGAAAAGAGAGTTTAAGAAAACACACCATGGCTGTAATATAAATTAGAGCCGTAAATTGCATAAGGGGGCGCTGTGAACAGTATCGGCGCCTCCTCTTTCGTTGATTTCTCCCCCGAACAAGTTCCTTTTCCTCTGAAACTTCTAGAGCACCTTCTCCTCCTCTATGTGCAGCTTCCCCTCAAATTTCTCGGCCGGAGATGCACTGTACTTGATGACACCTAAATTTATAGTAAATTTAGTACCATTTCATTGGTGTTCTTGTATCATATTCATAGACTTTGCTTATAATTATGCGTTTTTTATCGATATTTGCCGAATCTACACTCTTTTTAGTTTTTAATGATTTTCAGGCAAAAAGACATTATTTTCAATCGATTTCAAGCAATCCAAATACATGGATGAATTCACAACATCAAGAGGAAATCACACGTCAAAATTGGAGCCAAGAACCAAAATACGGCAGGGCCGTAATCTATATTACGGTACCGTAATTTCATACGCTACCGTAATATCAGAGCACTGCCGTAAGAAATTACACGGGCCGTAATCTGGATGCGACCTCAGACTAGAGACATTCACTGAAATTATGGCACTACCATAAACCTTTTCACGGTGCCATAACTTCCAGACATTTTCGACCAGAGAGTTCAGCCAATTTTATGGCACCGCCGTAAATCATTTTACGATGCTGTATTTTTTAGAGTTTTTGAATCAGAGAACGCGACCGATTTTACGATAGTTCCGTAAGATATTACAATACCGTAATTCTAATTTTAAATTTGATTCCACGGTCAAATTTGAAGCCCAATTTTTGTGGAGAAGATTGCCAACGATCGAGACCTTTAAATTGGAAGCCATAAGAAGAAGGAAAAGTGCTTTCACCGAGACAACGAGGAGGAGACCAAATGCCCTAATTTTCGTCCACCACAGAGGGAGAAATCGAGTTCCATGCCGCCGCCAAAGGTTTCACCACTGGGAAGCGTACAACGCATCTCCGGCCATGAAATTTGAGGGGAAGCTACGCTAGGAGGAGAAGAAGGTGCTCCAGAAGTTTCAAAGTAAAAGGAGATCAATTGGAGGAGAAATCGATGAAAGAGGAGGTGCTGACACTGTTCGCAGCACCCCCTTATGCAAATTCCAACTGTAATTTATATTACAGCCATGGTGTGTTCTCTTAAACTCTCTTTTCTCTTTGATTTTTGATATTTTAAAACCATGGATTATTGTAACTCCTGCACTATGCTAGCTTAAACTTTTATGGGACATGGGGGAGTAATTCCCTATAATTCTTAATGACTAAATGATTCTTTTTCCACTATTTCATCACGTATAATTTTAGCATGATAATTTTATATATCATAATTTGCACTTTTGATTCTCCGTAGATTCATACAATTATTCATGTTTAGAGTTTTCGCAGCAATAAGGACCGAAAAGTGACTTGCTTGAGAACTTGGAACCCTAGAATTGCATGTTAGGAATTTTCTTTAAGAAATTATGTTAGTTCTCATTGTTTGATTTTAGTAGTAAAATTGCCATGACAGTAATATGAATATAGGATTGAGTCGAGTTGTCAAACGTGGTGATCTTGTGCAAAAGCAAACATCGGAACGTTGGAGAACCATGAGTAAAACTTGTGTTGAGACTCGGATGCACGAAAGTGATCCTTGAGATTCCACTTGTGATAATCAACTTAGAATTTGTATGCATGAATGTGATCCTCGAGTTCTTTGTTTAATGGTTTACTTATTCTCAGCGTTGGGATAGATCTTGTGCGAAAGCGAGGATTGATCCCTGCATGATTGTCTGCACGAAAGTGGGATAATCCTTTTTTGAAGTAAATTATGTCTTTACCACAATAAAATTAAACTGATGAATCTCAATTTACATCTAGTCATAGAATTTAAAGTGAATGAAACCCTAGTCCCAGTCTTCTCTCTTGGGTATTTCCATTTTAGTTTTCTATTGCTCACTTGCATACTTTCGATTCACCTAGATAACAAGAAATTAATTATTCAGTACTCAGCAAACAAGGTCTCTGTGGGTTCAATATCTATTTTATTACTTCGAGTATCCGTGCACTTGCATATTAAATAGAATTTTCAATCTCCTGATTTCACCCAATTTTCAGTTCCAATCTATCATACTTTTGTTTACAGGAATTAGGTTTCCAAGATCTTTTTTCACACATATTTTTTTTATTCATTTTTTTTCTTTTTCATGTATTTTTTTATTTTTGCACAGATGACATGTACCCACTCAGATACACACTTTTTATTTTGACTTCAACTCGTATCTTCGGTACCACTATCAATTTTGCATAGTGCCAAGTCGCGGAGTCTTATTCTTTTTCTCTCTCATTATCTTTTGGACATAGACTTCAACCCATGTCTTAGGTTCCACTGTCATTTTTACATAGTGCCAAGTAGGGGAGTCTCTCACTATTTTTATGGATCTTGGATTCTTCCTTCCCAACAAATAGCAAAATAGACTAAACATCTACTAGGATGATCAATTGATATCAATTCACTAATCATACCCATATGCTCATTTTATTTAACGAAGTAGTTTCACCTCTAGATCTTATTCCTCAAAGTTCACATCTACCCAAAATTTCATGCATCAACCAATGTCAAATTTCAAAAGATAGATATGCATTGAAGAAATAAATCTAACATGATAGGTTTCTTTCTAATCATGAATACATGTTTATTCATCATCAAGGAAGATATTTATCAATGGAGATCTTTTTAAAAATAGAATCACACCACAAGATAGTAGAAAGTGGATCATGAACAATCATATCATCATACAACCATATCGAAGAAATATCAGTAAGTGATACATCTAAAGCAAATCAAATATGCAACCATATGAAATAATCATGAATACCAGAGAGTGCAAACGATACTCACAAAACTATACAGCAAGCTCTAACCAAAAATACATAAGGCTCAGACCAAAAATATTGTCGGGGCAGATGCTGCTAGGTCCATAGATGTGCCTTTTGAAAATTTTACCTAAACAATTTAAGATACATAAGGCTTAGTCTAAAAATAGTCTATAAAAAAAATAATTTTCTCAAGGGAGAATCAGATATACCATCGATGGTCCAGAATAGTCCCGGTGGAAAGAGCTGATGCAGGCAAGAAGCAGAGGTGGAATAGAGGCTGGCTGAAAAGCTGCTAGCAATGATGGTGATGGTGCTGACAGTAGAGTGAGTAATCTCTAGTGGCCTACTATAGAATACAGTCCTGGAGGTGAGATCGTCGGCAGGTGGGTGCCAGAAATAATGCTGCATAGATGAAAAAAAATTAGTCACTAATGAAGAGTCTGCTACATAAATAAATCAAATAAATGGAAATAGAGGCAATAGAAGAAGTTAGAGTCGGCTAATGGTATAATCCAGTGTCGACGTCTAGAAACAGTGATGTCAGAGGCAGATGCAGTGGTAGCTAGAGGTAGAAGATAGTTGCTCTTGAAGATTTCTGGATCTGGCGGCAAAATAAGCTATAACATGTAGAAAGCAAGTAGAGCAGCTAGTGAATTTTTTATGAAAAATAGCCATACCCAAAATAAGATTTAATGATCCAAAAAGAAAATGGACAGAACCATGTAATAAAATGAAACTTGTTCCTTCTGGGCGTATGAAAAATAAAGGGTCAAAATCTTTCAGGAATTCAGGGTATCAACAGAAAGAAGGCTAATCAAATTACAAAACTAAAAACTACACAGAAGTAAATCAGATTCGAAAAGTTGCTATGTGTCCTAAAATGATCAAAAAGTGTTTTCATGAAAATAACTAATCCTCAAGATAGAATGACACGTGCTCTTCATATTCCATGTGAAAAATCAGGGTTACAACTCATTAAAGCATCTTAAAAGCTTGCAGCAAAAACGCTAATCAGATTAGCCAAAAGAAAAATGATGTAGAAATTAATCAGAATCGAAAAGATGCTATGTGTTTTAGAATGATCCATGGACTTTAAAATTCAGCAAAAATATCCAGATGATAGACAAAGATGAGTACTTCGTGATGGTGCGAAAGATCAAAATTTTTCCCAACCCAGTTTCTTAAAATCGCAGTGAGAAAACACCTAATCAGACTGCAGGTTTAGAATTACAGGTGTAATATCCATTACGGCAGTGCCGTAATTTACACAAAACTATCGGGTAAGAAAAACTCAAAATTATGGTACCGTAAAGAAAATTACAGTAGTGTCGTAAAATACCAAAATCTCTCGTGATGAAATCGGACTAACATTTAGGCACCATAAAGCAAATTACGGCAGTGCCGTATTTTGCGTAAAATTTTATTTTCCTCCAAAACGGAAAGAATAATTAATTCTAAAAATAAACTAAAATAAAAGAAACTAAGCTAAGTGGTAATGCTTGGGTTGCCTCCCAAGAAGTGCTAATTTTTAGGTCATTAGCTTGACCAAAACTCAAAAATCATGGCGAAGCAAGTGAATCAGTACCAAAGTAAATAGCATGTAATTTTCTAGATTTTCTTTGTCCTAAAAGCTTAGCCACTAATCCAAATATCCATAATTTCATAAAAATCAAGATTGACATGGTTTTCTCAAATATTCAGAAATCAAAATCAATACTTTCAACTCCACTAAATGGATATTCAATAATCTTCCTATATTTATCAGAAAGCAAAATCATAAGTCCTTTCTTTAAAATTATATTTTCAATTGCAATAGGACTTTGATTAAAAGACATAAGCATTGGATCATCAAAATAATTTTTATGTCTCATATTAGGTTCCTCAATAAAACATAATTTTTCAAATAAATTAAAAGATTGAACAAAAGATATGGGCAAAGCATTAGAGAGAGATTCAACAATGTTTGTAATTTTAAAATCATTTTCAAGTTCCTCATGTTCATCATCAAATAATTTATCAATTTCAAAATTATCAACAAAATCAGAGTAAGATTTTTCTAAATCAGTCCCCTCATATCCTTCATTAGAATTAACCACAAGCAATATATTATCAAAAGAATCAATTTCATCAAAAGAGGGCTTTTCAATTTCAATTTCCTCAAACTTTTCCACAAATACATTATCAAAGGAATCAATTCAAAATCATAGTGTGATGCATTAATATCCATATAAGGCTCAATCTCAAAACAATCATAATCAGAGGGGGAATTCTCTACATCAATTTCTTTAGTTTCCAAATCAAACTCAAATAAACAAGCTTGTTGTGCTATTTGGGTTTCTAGAATTTTAGAATTAGCAGTTAAAGATTCTACTTGAGTGGCAAGCTGACTAATTATTCCCTTAAGATCCTCAATTTTCTCACTTTGATTTATCATGATTTGGTTTTGATTACATGAATTTTTCAAGCATGGATTCTAACCTAGATGCTTCAGTATCCTTAAAGTATGGTTCATAAACATGATTTGGAGGAATAAAAAATTGACAATCAGAAGCATAATGATCAGAACACTTACAAATATTACATCTAATAGAAGAATAAGAGTGTAATTTCAATTTATCTCCAAGTATGCACAATGAATCTTCATACCTTCTTTATGGCATGTATACCTCACCTCTTTTAGTTGCCCATGAGTTGTAATTAAGAGACATATCTTCAAATCTATCAAGAACAGAAAGATTATCCAACACTAATCAATCAATTTTTTTTAGAATATATACAAAAATAGAAAAATATAAAACACAAGCAAATTCACAAATTTCGGAAATCACAGTTCTGTCACAACTTGTGAAAATCCAAAACCTACAAAAATAGAAAACAAAGTTAAATCTAAAACAAATAAAACTTAGTCTAGCAATACTAACAACTATTTTGATATTAACAAAACTAAGGTCGCTGGCAACGGTGCCAAAAACTTGTTGTACTCTACAAGTACACGGATACTCGAAGTAATAAAGAAATATATCGAACCATAGAGACCTTATTGTTAAGTACCAAATAGTTATATTCTTACTAGCTAAGCAATCGATTATACTGGAAGTAAATGATAGAAAGAACATGAAATCAGAGAGAAACTGTGACTAGGGTTTCATCTACCTTAATTCTAATGACTAGATATGAATAAAAGGTCGTCAGTCTAATTCTGTTATGATAAAGATGTAATTTACTTGATAAAGGTTTTGTCTCACTTTTGTGCAGACAATCATGCAGGGACCAATCATCGCTTTCGTGCAAGATCTATCCCAATGCTGAAGATAAGTAAACCATCAATAAAGAACTCAAGGATCACTTTCGTGCATCCGAATTCGAAGTTGATTATCTCAAATGGATTCTCGAGGATCACTTTCGTGCATCCGAGTCTCAACACAAGTTCTACTTAAGGTTCTCCGACGACTCGATCCTCACTTTCATGCAAGATCAAATCAAGCCTAACACAATAATTCATCCCAGATTCAAATTATTAAACATGGCAATAAGATCACTAAAAATCAGAATTCAAAGAACAAACCTAATTTGTTACGATGAGTTCCAATCTCAATGATTTCTAGGGTTCCGAATTTCACAATCAACCTTTCAGTCTATTTTGCAAAATTCTAAAACATGCATGATAATATGAACTATGGAGAATTAAAGGCAAGTCATCACAAAAGCAGAATTATCATCATAAAACTATCTTGACGAAATAAAAATCATCTAGTCATTAAAAATCAAGGGAAATTACTCCCCCATGTCCCATAAAAGTTTAAGCTATCATAGTGAAGGAGTTACAATAATCCATGGTTTCAAAAGATCAAAAATCAAAGAGAACAGAGAGTTTAAGGAAACACACCACGGCTGTAATATAAATTAGAGCCGTAATTTGCATAAGGGGGTGCTGTGAACAGTGTCGTGTTGGGGTATGCCCTTAAGGCTAATGTTTGAGGCCTTGGGATTGTATAAGTATCATGTAATAAACTGATATGTTTATAAAAGGCATGGTTATTATTCAGGTTGTTA
>CM050442.1:26075862-26100734 GCA_027562315.1 Costus pulverulentus | reverse complement strand
CATGCTCGAAGCATCCTATAAGATTAGAATACATATTAGTCTCAATCATATCAAGGTTGTCTCATGTTCACCAAGATATCTCGACTAAGGACTTTATAGCATGTCAGCTTAGCTGAACAGCTTTGAGACATTATTCAGCAGTACACTTATTACAGCAGACAAGGTAACAACCTGAATAATAACCATGCCTTTATAAACACAAAAGTTTATTACATGATACTTTTACAATCCCAAGGCCTCAACCATCGTCTCCCCAAGTGTCCGCTCCCAGCCGCGCTCCACCCCCACTCCGCTCCCAGCCATGCCCGCAACTTCTTGTGTTGCCTTCGATCACTAATTCGAAGTTGAAATGGAGACATTTTTTGGGCAATTCGATGGTCGTGTGGGCAACCAATAGCTGCTAAGAGCATAATTTTAATGAAGGCATCACAAAGCTATATTTGGAAACTCGTATGGAGGGTTGTGATTTGCTTGCGTCTATTTTTAGGTTTGTTAAATGAATATATTCCATCCCTTGAGATAGATGAAACATATGAAGATTGCTTACCTATAGTTAAGCCTTAAGGTCTCAAGTAAGAACAAAATTTTCCCCTAATTTATGGGTTGCCGTTTATTATTTAAGATAATAATAATAACTAATGGTGGTGTTTTTATACATTAGGTAGTCTCTGTTTGATTTACATACAAAGGACATTGGGTTTGACAAGTAGCAGTGATGTGCAGACACTTGGGGGAGATGAGTAGCGGTGACGTGCGGACATTGGGGGAGACGCGAGTTCATGGGCAGTAGCGAGTGATGCATGGCTAGAGAGGGACACATGCGAACGGGAGAAAGGCAAAGCTGCTACTTCTTTGGGAAAGCTGTCTTTACACAACTTCCCAGCGGCAGCTGAAATTCTCAGCCCTATACCGCATAAGTAGCCCCAACCGCTCCTATTGGATCTACTTCTACTGCCTGCCCCAGCAAAAGCAGGGCGGGCAATAACCCCAAACGGGGCCCTAGTCCTAGCCACAAAAGCACTACCAAGGGGTTTGAGCCATGGGCCCATGCTACTAAGTCCTTAGGTCAGCCCTGAGTCCCCTAAGGTTCTGCTCCAAAACCCTAGGTGCGCAACCTAGATCTTCAGCTCTATGGGTCAGCTACCATCCAGGAAACCCTAGATGCCACCTTAGGTTTGGCCAACCCTAGTCTCCATCTTCAAGCAAGCTCGCAAACCCTAGAGTCCTTCTAGGGTTCGGCCAATCTTGCATGCGCCATCCTCCTCTAGGTGTCTCTATTTGATTTACATATAAAGGACATTGGGTTTTTTTAAAATATTATTAAAATTATATGGGGTGTATTCACATTTAGTGTTATTTCCAGTACTTAATATTATAGCACAATAGTTTATTCTACTTAGTAGCACAATTGTTAAACCAAACAGCTGGGTACTTCCCTAGCCAGTAGAAGCTAAAAACAGACTTCCCCAGCTAGCAGAAGCTAAAAGCAGAAGTAACCCCAAACTGGGCTTAGGTCTAGGGGCTTGTTGCCCGAGTTTTGGGCTTTGATCACATCATGTTTATTCTGGTCTTAAGCATGCATATACTATTTTATTTTATTCCACCATAGGATTGCATGCCTGTAATGGTAGAATAAGATAAAAATTCATGGTGCTGAGACCACAAAGATCCTTGCTAAATTATATCAAGTCCCAATTTTGCCTTCTGACACGTAGCCCTCGTCAAACTATCGATCGATGGTGTTGTGCACTGTTATGAGAAGAGCCGAGAAGTGAATCGTAACACTCAATTTTCCCAATTTAAACTTGCGACTTGAATTATGAGAGTCATTCAAAGTTACTTGAGGATTAACAATTTATCATAGAGCCATAAGATTGCATGCCTGTAATGGTAGAATAAGATAAAAATTCATGGTGCCGATACCACAAAAATCCTTGCTAAATTATATCAACTCCCAATTTTGCCTTCTTACATGTAGCCCTCGTCAAACTATCGATCGATGGTCTTGTGCATAGTTACAAGAAGAGCCGAGAGGTGAATCATAACACTTGACTTTCCCAATTTAAACTTATGACTAGAATTATGAGAGTCGTTCAAAGTTACTCGAGGATTAACGATTTATCATAGAGCCATTGGGTCTTTCCTAAGCTAATAAGCCATGAGAGTAGGAGATTAGCTTAGGTAGACACCAGATTACGCTTCGAGAGAAGGTAATCTATACAAAAGGATTGATCGCCTTGAGCGGTTTACTATTTCTCAATTCGATTGTTCAATGTTTTACAGTAAATCCTTCAACGAGGAGAAACCTAATGTCCTGATCATTTCCAAACTTAATTTCTCATTTAGTCGCTGATTTCTTGGTTCAACATTGTAAATTTAGTTTAGTTTTTCAATCTTTGTTTTGAGCTGTCTAGCTATCAATGATGCAAAAAAGTCGGTACTTGACTATTTGTTCCATTGGGATGATAACTTTACTACTTCGATAGAAGCCGTGCACTTGCGGATGATAACTTCTGCTCTTAAACATGTATATACTATTTTATTTTATTCCACCATAGGATTGCATGCCTGTAATGGTAGAATAAGATAAAAATTCGTGATGCCGAGACTACAAAAATCCTTGCTAAATTATATCAATTCCCAATTTTGCCTTCTGACATGTCGCCCTCGTCAAACTATCAATCGATGGTGTTGTGCACTGTTATGAGAAGAGTCGAGAGGAGAATCATAACATTCGACATTCCCAATTTAAACGTGTGACTTAAATTTTGAGAGTCGTTCAAAGTTACTAGAGGATTAACGATTTATCATAGAGCCATTGGGTCTTTCCTAAGCTAATAAGTCATGAGAGTTGGAGATTAGCTTAGGTAGATACCGGATTATGCTTTGAGAGAAGGTAATCTGTACAAAAGGATTGATCGCCTTGAGCAGTTTACTATTTCTTAATTTGATTGTTCAATGTTTTACATTAAATCCTTCAACGAGGAGATACCTGATTTCCCGATCCTTTCCAAACTTAATTTCTCGTTTAGTCGCTGATTTCTTGGTTCAACATTGTAAATTTAGTTTAGTTTTTCAATCTTTGTTTTTAGCTATCTAGCTACCAATGATGCAAAAAAGTTGGTACTTGACTCTTTGTTCCATTGGGGTGATAACTTTACTACTTCGACAGAAGCCGTGCGCTTGCAGTGAGCCTATCAGCCGGCAAGCCTACCTTAGGAAGCATGCGTCACCCTGTGCAGTACATCCCATCCCCGTGGGACGCAAAGTCATATACAAAATAAGGATCTCATCTCACTAAGGAAGTTGGGCGACTTCTCAATCAATTTTTGAGGATTATCGATTTGGATAAAATAGTCAGAAATAATCATTTATAAAAGTCCATAATAAATGGTTGAAATGTGACACCAATCTGCTTGTCTACAAACAATAGCGGCAGCAGTAGAATATCATTGTGATTTTTCCTAAGTTGGTTGGAACCAACTATAAGGACTAGTATTAGAACTTGAGGATGGTCCTCAGGCTCGAGGAGAAGCTGCATGTCCCTAGGCAGCCTCTTTCTAAACTTGTCTCATCTACAACCTGAGCGACTAAATAATATGCTTACGAGGTAGCTTGTTTGATGCTAGCATGTCGCCTGAGTTGCGAGAGCAACATGTAGAGCTGGATATATTCTAGAACATTATTCTAAAGTTGCTGTTCTAGGGACAAGCTAGAACAGAAAGCTGTAGAACCTCTAAAGCAGTCTCTCAACGCAAAGGTAAGCCTTAGGGTTTGACCAAGGCATTGAGAAAGATGACAAGAAGGGTGAAGGAAATTAGGTGCCTGAGAAGGGCTGCAAGCAACTTCTAAATGAGGATAAGAGAAGTAACCCTTTGTCTTCTGGCTCAGTTATTATGTTACCAAAGTCAAATTGTCTAGTTCTGATACAAGGGTATTTCATATCGCATGATGAGACCGATATTTGCAAAATGTATAAGTGCTCAACAAAAAAAAGGACAATGATGACATAGAGAGACTGACCTACTAGTTGGAGCATAGGTTGCTGCCATATCTATAGGAGACCTCACTCTCTCTAGGGTCAAGACTTTGCAAGAACATTTGTTATTTTCATTGCAGTTATGTACTTATGGCATTGTACCTATTCCTATTTCAGGGGAATAGATATTTTGGAATAAAAGGATATTTATTTGCAAATATGTCTGGTACATCATGCAATGAATTTATGGAAAGTTCTATGAGTAACATAAATACAATATGGATATAATTAAGTGGTTCTATACATAGCTTTGGCACTATTGTTGTTTTGCCTTATAAAACAAAAATCTCATCCATTGCCTCCATGGAAATGGATTCTTGGATTCAATCTCCTTTAAGGATAATGGGTCCGGTTAATCACTTTCGAGAGCTTGATTCCTATGAGCCTTGTGCATTGAGGAAAACAACAAAAGGCTTCTTCACCTTTCAGAGGTGGAAGATCAAGAGACTTATTGGATCTCATGCACTATAGTGTGTGTGGACAGGTCTAATAAATCAGCCAAAGATAGGGTACTAATCTTTCACATACATGTATATGGGATGTGGATGTAGTAAGTGTTGGGAAACCACGGGGATGTTAAAATTTTATTACATGTACAACAGAAGCAAATCCCCGAAATAAGCTAGTACCAAACACCCAGAAGATCGGTTCATGCGAGGTGGTCAACACGATGTGAGGAGAAAGTGTTGGGAAACCCTGGGGATTTAAAATTTTAAAGACATGCACAGCGGAAGCAATCCCCGAAACAGGCTTAAAGTCTCATAATAACCCATTAAAACCATGAAATAAAGTTTCATAATGGCCACTAATAGCATGACTCTTTAAATTTAGAATTAAATTTATAATTAAATATAGAATTAAATTCATAATTAATTATAAAATTAAATATAGAATTTAATTCCCAGAATTAAATACAGAATTTAATTTTCAGAATTAAATACATAATTTAATTACCAGAATTAAATACATGATTTAATTCACCATGATGTCTATTGGGCCTAGGCAACCTATTGTCATGGCCCATTAGGCCTCAAGGCCCATTCGGCCTCACGCCCCAACTGGGCTTCATGCCCATTGGGCTTCGAGGCCCATGGGTCCATGCTCCAAGCTTAGACTTCATTTGGCCCAATTTGCCTATTGGGCCTATTTAGCCCATTTGGCCGATTTGACCTATTGGGCCCATTTGGCCCATCTGGCCCAAAAATGAAGTTAGCTCCAATAAGTCCCTTCCATCTCATCAAGCACAGTGACAATGATGAATTCTCCCAATAGATATGAGTTATCCAATAACTCGTTTATTCGGTTACCCGATCAATACGAGAACCTGAGTTTCAAGTTGTGCAACCCTGTAGGTAACTCTGACGTTGGCAATGATGGACTCAGGTCATCACAAGCAGTGAGTGACACCTAGCAATGCATTGCTGCTACCCAAGTCTTCAGAATGGATATTAACATCGACATCCCCATCATTGCAACAAGATACCGATGCATTACAATCTCTTTGCTAGACTAATATCCGATTGGACAAAGTGTGTCACCACTTTATTTTCATCCAATCAGATGGTCATGACTACATTAGGCTTTCACCTGGGTATGGCTATACACTTTTAGTCATGCAACCATAGGGGGGCCCCGAGCATATCAAGCTTCCCGTAGGAAGGGGCAAATCCTATGCCTGTCCATTGATCTTCTCATATGGGTCGTGACATACCCAATGACAACCGTTATGACCTTCCTGCTACAGTGAGGTGTTAGGTTGTATCAAAGTATGTCCCTAACCAAATAGAAAAGTCAATGACCTCAACTCAAGGGATGAATGCATCTCCTGTTACTTGTGAGCTTAACTCATGACACCAAGTTAGAGCCTCACAATGGGTCGGTCTAGTATATCTACCACTGATATACCCATATGTCTGCATTAGCACCCCGTGCCTAACCTATAACACCCTCAAAACAAAAAGAAATAGCCTTAAGAGGTTGTTGTAGTGCTGTACTAAGTGATGTTTGTGTAAATGTCATGTAGGATTATCTTCTTGTTGTAGTGCTTTGCTAAGTGATGGTCAAAATGAAAGAACCTTAAGAAGTTACGTGGAGAGTAAGAGGTGAAGAAATTCTACTTGTAATAGTAGGAGAAATTGAAAATAGAACAAAATGGCATAAGAGAAATTTAACTCAACTAAGAGGGCTTCAGTGAACTTACCTTGCCACCTCATGCTACTAGACTTTACCTCAAGCGCACACCTAACCTCCTCATGCATGAGGAGATAAATATTCAAAATTTTGGCATGTCTCTATTTTGCTTCGTTCCACCTTTGGGAGAAAGAAAACCATACGCAAGGGAAGAGGAAGAAAAGGGGAGAAATTCATACAGAAAGTGATTTTGGGCATATTAGGCAAGTTCTTCTCCTTTCTATGTGATACTTTTGCCTATTGCTTCAAAGTGATGAGAATTTATCTTTTCTTTCCTTTGAGATTTCAATTACTTTCTGATTTTCATGATTATTGGTAAATTCGGCCTTTGGAAGAGTAATTAATCATATGTTAAACGACTATGACTCCTTGTGTGAAGTAAACATGACCTTTCTTCATACAAAAGATCATAACTTTTGATTCCCTGATCCAAACCGCATGAAATAGGATTCATTGTAACGAAGACTCCATTTTCGTTATTTTGGGTGGGATATTGACTAATTTAGAATAGATTATCGACTGTGTAACGTCAGTCCAATCCGACCCAGTCAATCTGTTTTGATAGTTTGGACCTTTATCTAGTGAGTGCTATATATGTCAAACTGTTGTGATTGTAATGATATTAAATTCTTATTTTATATCAAGTACACTTCATAAAAGACACCTGGAGGCTTTATTTGCATGATTTGGATCAAAAATGAATTTATCATCGAATTTCTACCTAACCCTAGAAATCCTGAAATCTACTTGTCCAGATTTTGACCTCTTGCTACTCTATAGCTCATAACTTTTTGTATTGAGATCCAATTTGAGTCAAATTTGTTGTTCTGTAAAGTAGACTCGAAAAACTTTGTTGTTTTGGAATTGATATCACACCAAATTGTATCTTATGGAGAGTGAAAAGTTAATGGCAATTAAGCTTCAGATTTCTAATTCTGGGTTCCATGACCATACCTATGTATACCTTACCTAAATGGTCTTTGTATGTGACGTATACTGATCTATATGTCTCTTCCATTTCACAATGAGCATCTCAGCCTTTGTATTCAGTATGAACTTGAAGGTTCACATCTTTGAGGGTTTGATCAATATATCTATAATTCCCTTATTGGAATGCCTTCTTTTGGTTATGTATGTGCATGCTAGTGGGAATGATATTATGAGCCCAAAAGGGAAAAGATTATGCACCCGAAAGGGAAAAGACTATGAGCCCAGAAATGGGAAGACATTGATAGTTGTGGAACAAAGTGCTACATGGAACAAAGTGCCACATTAGAAATAATAGGAGCCACCTCTTGAATCCCACTATCTCTGATTTGAGGAGCCATGATCGCTCCAGCCGGCATATGTTTAAGTTTCACCCTGACAAGGGTGGAATATGCTTCCAGACATGGAAGATTATGTTTTATGTGATTGCCCACTATGCTATGCATGCTATGTATCTTTAGATGATTCTTCTTGTTGCTTTGGCATATGCTATGTTGTTTATGCTTACCATGTAACTATATGCTTCTTTGGGTTGCTACTTCATGATGTGCTTACAATGTCAGTATGCTTACCAGATGTTACTATTGCTTACCATGCCATGATCACTATTGCTTACTAATGACACCAAAATTCATAGTATATTTTGTGTCATTTCATATGTCTTTTTGTGTCATAATTATGCTCTTTTGCTTGTTTTTAAGCCTTAATTGTCAAATATTACAGAATCTACACCATTTCTCATTTTTGATCATTTTCAGGTTAAAAGTGCTATATTTTGATGGATTTTGGAAGATTTGAGCACACCAATGGATTCCAAACGTCGAAACGAAGCTTCTCATCAATTTTCATGAAATTTGGAGCCAATTTGCAAAAATACGGCATTACCGTATTTTCTAGAGAAACTACCACGGTACCGTAATTTCAGATGACTTTAATCAGAGATTTTGGGCAAAAAATGACACTACCGTATTTTTAGGAACAACTATCATGGTACCGTATGTTTGGAGGATTTCAACAAGAAAGTTTATGAATTTTTGTGAATAATACGGCACTGCGATTTTTTGGGTAAAACTCCCGCGGTACCTTTTTTTTGGCCCAATTTCGTGAGTTTTTCGGGTCCGAATCTTGCGCGGACCATATCTTTTGATCTAGAAGTTAAAATTGAGATCTGAGAGTTGCTGCGAATGTGTCGTTAAGAGGCGAAGACAAACGAAGTGAAAGCCCTAATTTTTATCACCAATCCAGAGAGTAATTGAAGGAGGCATCTTTAGGGTTCGGCCTCACGCCGAGAGGTGTAGAGACTACCTCAGGCTGTGATTTTTACACTGAAGCTTCGCCAGGAGTAGGGGAGGATACCCTAGAAGTTTCAGATCGAAAGGAGTCCGATCGAGGGAGAAATCAACAAAACAGTGGGTGACGCCACTGTTCATCGCGTTTCCAGCATATTACGGTGCTGTAATTTCGATTACAGCATCGTGTTATGTAATTTCTTCCCTTTTTCTTTGATTTCTATTCATCTAAACTATGGTTTATTGTAATCTTACCTCCATGCTAGCTTAGACATATTATGGGACATGGGGAGTAATTTTCCTTGATTTTTAATGACTAGATGACTTTTATTTTGTCATAATAGTTTTGTTATGATAATTTTACTTATGTGATGATTGCCTTTAATTGTCCTTAGTTTTATAAATATCAGCATGTTTTAGAATTTTGTGAAATAGACTGAGAGGTTGATTGTGAAATTCGAAACCCTATAAATCATCGAGTTTGGAACTTATCGTAAGAGATTAGGTTTGTTCTTTGAATTCTGATTTTTAGTGATTTTATTGCCATGTTGATAATTTGAATCTAGGATGAGTTATTGTGTTAGACTTGATTTGATGCTGCAAGAGATTGAGTATCGAGTCATTAGAGAACTTTAAGTAGAACCTGTGTTGAGTTTCAGGATGCACGAGAGTGATCCTTGAGATTCCACTTGAGATAATTGATTTAGAATTCGGATGCACGAGAGTGATCCTTGAGTTATTTGTTCAATGATTTACTTATTTTCAGCATTGGATAGATCTTGCACGAGAGTGAGGATTGGTCCTTTGTATGATTGTCTAGACGAGAGCGAGATGATTATTTTATGAAGTAGATTAAATCTTTATCGTAATGAAATTTGACTGACAGCCTTTATTCCCTTCTAGTCATTAGAATCAAGGTGAATGGACCCCTAGTCCCAGTTTTCTTTTCTGATATTTTCCCGTGCACTTTTCGATCATTTGCTACATCATATTCAGTTTGCTTAGCTAGTGAGAAAATAATTATTTGGTACTTAACACGTAGGTCTCTGTAGTTCGATATTTTTATTATTTCGAAGTATCCGTGCACTTGCGGACGCAACAAGTTTTTGGCGCCGTTGCCGGGGACCTTAGTTTTGTTCATATCAAAATAGTTGTGAGTATTAATAGACTAGGTTTTTTTTTGTTTTAGATTTAACTTTGTTTTTTCTTTTTGCAGGTTTTGGATTTTCACGGTTGTGACAGAATTGTGAATTTTGAAATTTATGAAATTGCTTGCGTTTTATCTTTTTCTATTTTTTTATATTCTGAAAAAAAAAGAAAAAATAATAATTTGATTGATTGGTCTTAGATAATATTTCTATTTCTATTCTAATTGTCTATACACAGAACTCTTAGATCTTGATATATTTTATTTCCTGTGAATTTTGAGATAACAATTTTTAGTTGTGTAGAAAAGCTTTGATTTGAAGATGTCTTTTAATCACAACTCATGGGCAAGAGGTGACATATACATGCCACAAGGTAAGTATGAAGATGATTCATTGAGCACACTCCAAGATACATTTAACTCTTTTATGCACTCTGTTAAGAAATCTTCTTCTTCTATTAGATGTGATATTTGTGGATATTTTGATCATTATACCTCTAATAGCCAATTTTTAAATCCCAATTTATCATGGAAAGAATCTTATCAATTGTATTCTAGATGGGAAAATTACCAAACTTCTTTTTATGATGATTGCTCAATCTATACTTTTGAACCATACTTTGAGGATACTGAAAAATCTAACTTAGAGTTGATGTTTGAAAAGTTCATAAAACAAAGTGAGGAAGCACATGAGACCGATAAACATAGGCTAGATGATATATGTGCTAATACTAAAATGTTAGAATCCCAGATAGCACAACAAGATTGTTTATTTGAGTTTGATTTGGAAACTAAAGAACTTGATTTGGAAAAATCCCCCTCTGATTATGACTGTTTTGAGATTGAACCTTATGTGAATATTAATGAATCTCACTTTGGATTTTATGATTGTAAAATTGATTCATCTGATAATTTGTTTGTGGAAATGTTTGAGAAAATTGATTTTGAAAAACCCTCTTTGATGAAATTGATTCTTTTGATGTTGTATCATTTATGGTTAAATCTGATGAGTTTGATAAAGGGTTGAAAATTACAGATATTGATGAGCCCCACTTTGATTTTGGTGATATTGTTGAAATTAATGATAAGTCTTTTGTGGTTGACTCTAATTTTATTGATTCTGATAAATCTCAATATGACTTTTTGTATGATTCTGATTTTGATTCTTCTGATGATGAATTATTTATGAAAAGACATAGGAAAATTAAACAGTCTCACTTTGATTTTGATGATAATTTTGAAATTGATAAGTTATTTGATAAAGGGGTTGAGGAACTTGAAAAGGATTTGAATGAACCTCACTTTGATGTTTTGCCCATGTCTTTTGATGTATTTGAAAAACTGTGCTTTGTTTAGAAATCTAATTTGAGACGGAAAGTTTATTTTGATGATCCAATGCTTGTATCTTTTGATCAAAGTCCTATTGTACTTGAAGATGTAAATTTGAAGAAAGGACTTATGATTTTGCTTTCTGATAAATATAGAAAAATTATTGAATATCCTTTGATTGGAGTTCAGAATTTTGATTTTGATTCCCGCATATTTGAGAAAGCCATGTCGATCTTGATTTATGTGAAATTCTGGTTATTTGGATTAGTGGCTAAACTTTTTGGACAACGGAAAAAGAAAAAATTGCATGCTATTTATTTTGGTACCGATTCACCTACTTCACCATGAGATTTGATTTTTGGTCAAGCTAATAACCTAAAAATTAGCGCTTCTTGGAAGGCAACCCAAGCACTTTTACTTAGCTTAGTTTCTTTTATTTTAGTTTATTTTTAGAATTAATTTTTCTTTTCTTTTCGCAAAAAAAAAATTGCGCAAAAGACAGCACTGCCGTAACCATCTTCACGGTACCGTATTTGTGCCGATTTTTGACTCGGGAGTTTTATGCATATTTCGGCACTGCCGTAAGGAAATGCACGGTACCGTATTTGAAATATGCAAATTGTTTATTTGAGTAGGTGTTTTCTCGCTGTGATTTTAAGAAACTGGTTTGGAAGAATTTTTTATCTTTGGCACCATCACAAAGTACTCATCTTTGTCTATCATCTGGAAATAATTGCGGAATTTTAAAGTCCATGGATCATTCTAAAACACCTAGCAACTTTTCAATTCTGATTAATTTTTACAGCAGTTTTCTTCTGACTAATCTGATTAGCACTTTTGCTACGTGTTTTTAAGGTGCTTCGGTTACTTGAAATCATGATTTTTCACTTGAAATTGGAAGAACATGTTACATTCTATCTTGTGCATTAATTCATTTTAAGAAAATATTTTCTGATCATTTTAGGACACATGGCAATTTTTTGAATCTAATTAACTTTGGTGCAGTTTTTGCAGTTTTGTAATCTGAGTAGTCTTCTTTCTGTTGATACCCTAAATTCCTGACATATTTTTGATCCTCTAATTTTCATACGTTTGAAAAGAACATATCTTATTCTACAACTAGGTTCTGTTCATTTTCTATTTCGATCATTAAATTTTATTCTAGGGTATGGCTACTTTTCGTAAAAAATTCAAAAACTGCTTGGTTTGCTTTCTACTTGTTATTGCTTCTTTTCACTCCAGATTCATAAATCTTCACGAGCAATTGTCCTCCACCTCTTGTGGAGCATCACCGGCGGCTTCTTGCTTCTTTTGCTGCCTGTTATTATATTGATTTTATTTATTTATGCAGCAAACTCTTTATTAGTGGTTGATTTTTTTGTATCTATGCAGCATTATTTCTGGCACCCACCTGCCGATGATCTCACCTCCTGGACTATAGTCTCTAGCAGGCCACTAGAGATTGCTCACTCTACTGTCGGCACCATCACCATCATTGCTAGCAGCTTTTCAGCTAGCATCTGTTCCACCTCTGCTTCTCAGCTGCATCAGCTCTTTCTGCCAGCACTCTTCAGACCTCCGGCGACATCTCTGATTCTCCCTTGAGAGAATTATTTTTATCATTATTATTTTTTGAGACTATTTTCAAACTGAGCCTTATGTATCTTAAATTGTGTAGGTAAAATTTTCAAAAAGCACATCTTTGGACCTAGCAGCATCTGCCCTGACATTATTTTTGGACTGAGCCTTATGTATTTTCGGTCAAAGCTTGCTATATAGTTTTGTGAGTATCGTTTGCACTCTCTTGTATTCATGATTATTTCATATGGTTTGCATCTTTGATTAGCTTTTGATATATCACTCATTGAGATTTCTATTCTATGAAGTTGCTTGAGTCTATCATGTCACACTTTTGACTATGATTGTTTGAGTTTGATTCTTCACACCTTTTGCATTGATTTTGACATATTTAGATGTTTAAAAATTTTTATGACTTGAATCCATGTGATGAGAGATGTGTAGATTTTTCTATGATTATGCATGTCAATTCCTTGAATGGAGATATACCTATTATGTTGAATTTATTTCTTCAATATATATCTACTTGTTGAAATTATTCATTGATTGATGCATAAGGTTTTGGGTAGGTATGTTGTTTGATGGATGCAATGTAAGAGTGAAGCATCTTTCTTGAATCAAATGTGCATATGAGTGTAATTTTTGAATTAATGTCAATTGATTAACCTGGTTGATGTTTAGTCTATTTTATTATTTGTTGGGAAGAAATAATCCAAGATCCACAAATAAAAATAGAGACTCCCCTACTTGGCACTGTGTAAAATTGACAGTGGTACCTAAGAGATGGGTTGAAGTATGTAAAAAAGAAAAAAAGAGTGAGAGAAAAAGAAAATGACTCCTCTACTTGGCACTGTGTAAAATTGACAGTGGTACCGAAGACAAGAGTTGAAGTCAAAAATAAAAAAGTATGTATCTATGTCGGTATACGCTATCTATGCAAAAATAAAAAAAATAAAAAAAAGAGAGGGGGAAGAAAAGAAAGATTCTGTGTGGAAAATGTCTAGGAGACTTTATTCCTGTAAACAAAGGTTTGATAGATTTAAACTGAACCTTGGGTGAATTCATGAGACTGAAATTCTTTTCATTGTGCGAGTTGCGAAGTTTTATTTGATCAAAGTTGTAGATCTTAAAGATTAATTTCAGAGGACGATGTATTTATCTGAAATTTTGTGCAAAAAGTTGGTGGAATATTTCATGAGTGATTTATATTTTAGAAATTTATTTTTCATAAAAGAGCATATTTTCCATACTTAGCATTGTTCTTAGTTATTTGCTTGAGGACAAGCAAAGTTTGAGCCTTATGTGTTTGATGACACCAAAATTCATAGTATATTTTGTGACATTTTATGTGTCTTTTTGTGTCATAATTATGCTCTTTTAGTTGTTTTTAAGCCTTAATTGTCAAATATTGCAAAATCTACACCATTTCTTATTTTTGATCATTTTCTTATTGAAAGTGCCATATTTTGATGGATTTAGGAGGATTTGAGCACACCAATAGATTCCAAACATCGAAATGAAGCTACCCATCAATTTTCATGAAATTCGGAGCCAATTTGCAAAAATACGGTACTACCGTATTTTTGAGACAAACTACCACGGTACCGTAATTTCAGACGACTATAATCAGAGATTTTGGGCAAAATATGGCACTACCGTATTTTTGGGAACAACTATCACGGTACCGTATGTTTGGAGGATTTCAATGAGAAAGTTTATGAATTTTTGTGAAAAATACGGCACTGCTATTTTTTGTGGTAAAACTCTCACCGTACCGTATTTTTGGCTCAATTTTGCGACTTTTTCGGGTCCGAATCTTGCGCGAACCATATCTTTTGATCCAGAAGTCCAAATTGAGATCAAAAAGTCATTGCGAACTCGTCGTTAAGAGGAGAAGACACATGAAGTGAATGCCCTAATGTTTATCACCAATCCAGAGAGTAATCGAAGGAGGCATCTTTAGGGTTCGGCCTCACGCCGAGAGGCGTAGAGACTACCTCAGGCTGCGATTTTAACACTGAAGCTTCGCCTGGAGTAGGGGAGGATACCCCATAAGTTTTAGATCGGAAGGAGTCTGATCGAGGGAGAAATCAACGAAACAGTGGGTGACGCCACTGTTCATCGTGTTTCCAGCATATTACGGTGCTGTAATTTTGATTACAGCACTATGTTATGTAATTTCTTCCCTTTTTCTTTGATTTATGTTCATCTGAACTATGGTTTATTGTAATCTTACCTCCATGCTAGCTTAGACATATTATGGGACATGGGGAGTAATTTTCCTTGATTTTTAATGAGTAGATGACTTTTATTTTGTAATAATAGTTTTGTTATGATAATTTTACTTATGTGATGATTGTCTTTAATTGTCCTTAGTTTTATAAATATCAGCATGTTTTAGAATTTTGTGAAATAGACTGAGAGGTTGATTATGAAATTCGGAACCCTATAAATCATCGAGTTTGGAACTTATCGTAAGAGATTAGGTTTGTTCTTTGAATTCTGATTTATAGTGATTTTATTGCCATGTTGATAATTTGAATCTAGGATGAGTTATTGTGTTAGAATTGATTTGATGCTGCAAGAGATTGAGTATCGAGTCATCAGAGAACCTTAAGTAGAACCTGTGTTGAGTTTCAGGATGCACAAGAGTGATCCTTGAGATTCCACTTGAGATGATTGATTTAGAATTCGGATGCATGAGAGTGATCCTTGAGTTATTTGTTCAATAATTTACTTATTTTCAGCATTGGATAGATCTTGCACGAGAGTGAGGATTGGTCCTTTGTATGATTGTCTGCGCGAGAGTGAGTTGATCCTTTTATGAAGTAGATTAAATCTTTATCATAATGAAATTTGACTAACAGCCTTTATTTCCTTCTAGTCATTAGAATCAAGGTGGATGAACCCCTAGTCCCAATTTTCTTTTCTGATATTTTTCCGTGCACTTTTCGATCGTTTGCTACATTATATTCAGTTTGCTTAGCTAGTGAGAAAACAATTATTTGGTACTTAATAAGTAGGTCTCTGTGGTTCGATATTTTTATTACTTCTTTGGGTTGCTACTTCATGATGTGCTTACAATGTCAATATGCTTACCATATGTTACTATTGCTTACCATGGCATGATCACGGTTGCTTACCCTGTCATGTCACTTTCATCTTTCTATTTGATATTACTTATGGAACCTTGTGGAGATAGCTTATGAATTCTTCTCCCTTTTTGGCATCTCATTTACTTGGTGAGCATTCTTGCTCAATCCTTGCATTTATAACCTCTTTACAGGTTAGCTTGGGCTACAAGTTTCTGTGGAAGGATCTCAAAGAGACAATGAATTATAGCTTTTTGTTTTGAGCATGTATATATGCTTGTTTAGTGCTTGTATGATAATATTTGAAACTATTCCTGATATGTATGAGATGAAAGAGACCTTGGTGTTAAAGTGTAAACTTCAATGACTCATGTATGATATAGCGTTTGGTATGTGTAAGATACATGTGACTATTTCTACCTTGAATGTGATGATAAATACGATGGTTTTGGATGATCTAACGATCAGAAAGGATTGTGAGTAATAGAATGACCAGTTGCATTGTTTTTTGCGTTACTTGAGTTAGTTTGGGTTATTGTTACCCCCTAAAATGATATTTGCACAGGTTCTTTCTTATGGATCCTGGATACATCATGTCAAATTTTTTTTTATGATATGAATTTTGAGTATTTAATTACCATCTTGGGGTGTGACATAACCAGCTCATATACCAGTCTCACATGTACCAGAGTTGTCCCTTATCCACTCAGGTACATGACTGGGGATACACTGTTTGAGCACAGATACAATCTGTCTCCAGGGACATTATTATCCATGTACATAATCGCAGATGTAAACATAGCATAATAACGACAATGCCAAACTGATATATTAAATATCAACATCAAGTAGTACATGATGGACCAACAACGGGTCCAAGGGCATATACACTAACATTCTTCCATTTGTACTTAGACTTAGTTGTTGAGAAATCTCTACCCCATATGCCTCATATGACCAACACGCTTCTATTGCACCAAAGCCATGGTTAGTGGGTCTACTAGATTGCTATCTTTGTCAATTCTGCTTATCTTGACATCACTTCTGCCAATGATCTCCCAGATCAGGTGAAATCTACTAAGATTGTATTTGGATTTTTGAAGAGACCGTAGTTCCTTTGCCTGTGCGATTGCTCTATTATTGTCACAATAGACATCAATCGGATCCACAGCAGTTGAAACCACCTGAAGTCCAAAAATGAACATCCTTATCCAAATAGCTTCTTTGGCTGCCTCAGAAGCAACATACTGAGCCTCGGTTGTAGAGTCAACTATTGTGGATTGCCTAGAGCTCTCTCAGCTCATCGCACATCCAAACAATCTAAACACACAGCTTGCCTGCGATCTGAAGTCATCAAGTTAGACTGGAACGATGCGTCAGTGTAGCCCTGAACACTGAGCTCTTCCTTCCCCCCATAGACCAAGAACAAATCTTTAGTTCTTCTTAGATACTTCAGAATGTTCTTTACAGCCACCTAGTGCTGTAGACCTGGACTAGATTGGTATCAACTGGTTATGCTCACAGCATAAGCCACATCTGGTCTAGTACATAACATCACATGCATGATCGAACCTATTGCCGAAGCATAGGGTACTCGACTCATGTCGTCCCTCTCAGCTTGTGTGGTGGGACACTAGCTCTTGGAGAGAATAAGACTATGTCTCACTGGAAGGTATCCTTTCTTGGATTGCTCCGAGTTGAGCATCTCTAGGACCTTATCAATGTAAGTACTCTGACTAAGGGCCAAGAGCTTCTTAGATCTATCCCGATAGATCCTCATGCCTAGGATATAGGCAGCCTCCCCTAAGTCTTTCATTTCGAAACACTTCCCCAACCATGTCTTCACAGCTTGAAGACTAGAGATGTCGTTTCCAATAAGTAGTATGTCGTTGTTGTATCGCAACAAGTAGGTAAACAAAACTTATTTCTGAAGTCGCAGCCAAACTGATCGTATGGCGCACAGAGACTTGTCACCCCCTAATATGGCTCCAAAAACTTGTTGAGTTACCACACTTGTTGTTACCTCCGCAAGTGCACAAATACTCGAAGTAATAAAGAAAGATATCGAACCAACAGAGACCTATGTTGTCAAGTACCAAATATTTGATTTCTTCCTATCTTGGCAATCGAATAAAAACAAAGTAAAGATCGAAAACACACGGGAAAATACTATCAGTGAGAAGCTATGACTAGGGTTTCATTCACTTTAATTTTCATGACTAGATATATAAGGATATTCATCAATAAAATTCTATTATGATAAAGACATAATTTACTTTGTAAAGAGATTAACTCACTCCCGTGCAGATAACTATGCAGAGACCAATCTTCGCTTTCGCGGAAGATTTATCCCAAGCTAATGATAAGTGAATCATCAAACAAAGAACTCGAGGATCACTTTCGTGCATCCAAGTAGTAAGTTGATCGCCTCGAGTGGAAACTCAAGGATCACTTTCATGCATCCGAGTCTCAACATAAGTTCTACCTATGGTTCTCCAACGTTCTGATCCTCACTTTCGTGCAAGATCTCCAAGTTTGACACAATAACTCAATCCTAAATTCATAATTATCATCATGGCAATTTAAACTACTAAAATAAAGAAATAAGAATTTAACCTAATTTCTTACGGTGAGTTTCTGTTAATCATTTTTAGGGTTCCAAGTTCTCAAGCAAATCACCTTTCGGTCCTTATTGTGAAAACTCTAAATCATGATGACAAAAAGTAAACTAAGGAGAATCTTAGAGCAATAATCGCATAGGTAAAATTATCAAAATAGAATAATCATGATGAAAGTTAAAGGTATCTAGTCATTAAGAAAATCAAAGGGAATTACTCCCCCATGTCCCAAAGAGTGTTTTAAGCTAGCATGGTGAAGAAAATACAATATTCCATTATTTAAGAAGATCAAAAATCAAAGGAAAAGAGGTTTAAGGAAAATACACCACGGTTGTGAAATTAAACACAGCCGTAATTTGCAATGGGGGGCACTGTGAACAGTGTCGGCGCCTCCTTTTTCCTCAATTTCTCCTCCAATTTATCTCCTTTCGTTCTCAAACTTTTGGTACGTTGTCTCCTCCTCTAGGCGAAGCTTCAGTATGAATTTCACAGCCGGAGATGCTCTGGATTTGTCGCAGCGGTGAAACCCTTGGCGGCGGTGTGTAACTCGATTTCTCCCTATACAGTTGACGAAAATTGGGGCTTTTGGTGTCTTCGTCCTCCTCTCATCGAAAACTCCCCTTTTCCTTTTTACGGTTTTTAGTTTAAGGCCTTGGATCATTTGTAATCTTCTCCAAAAAAAATGGGCTTCAAAATTGACCTCGGAGTCGCATTCAAAAGCAAAAATACGGCAGTGTAATATTTCACAGCAGTGCCGTAAAATTGCTTGCGTTCTCTGATCTGATGTTGTCTGATAAATACGACACCGTAAAATGGTTCAAGGCACTACCGTAAAATTGGCTGAACTCTTTGGTCGAAATTGTCTGGAAAATACGGCCCGTGTCAAAGTTTACGGTAGTGCCATAAAATCAAGAATTATCTCTGTTCTAGATGTGTTTCAAAATACAGCAGTGTTAAGTTTTACGGCAGTGCCATATTTTTCATTAAATCTTCTGGTCGGAGATTCCACCAATTTACGGTAGTGCTCTAATATTACGGTATCGTACGGAAATACGGTACCGTAATATAGAGTACGACACTGCCGTATTTTTGTTTGATGCTCCGTTTTGTGTGAAATTTGTCATGTGATCTCCTCTTGGTGATGGTACTCTTTCATGTATTTGATTTTTCCTAAAAACGCTTCAAAATAGTGTCTTTTTACCTACAAATTATCAAAAACCAAAATAGAAGTAGATTTTGCAATATTTGACAAATTTAGCATAATAATTAGCAAAAGATCTTCAATTTAGCATGAAAAGATATATAAAATGATACAAAATATACTATATACTTTCGTGTCATCAGTCGTCGACATACAAGACTAGAAATGTCACCAAGCTCCCATAGAATTTTCTGTATACACAGGCGTCATCTTCGCTCTTGATAAAGCCATAATCTCTTACTGCATCATCAAATCGAAGATTCCAACTTCGAGATACTTGCTTTAATCCATAAATGGATCTCTTTAGCTTACAGACCTTACTGGCCTCTGCAGGATGGATGAAACCATCAGGTTGTGTCATATACACATCCTCTATCAACTTTCCCTTTAGGAATGCTGTCTTTACATCCATCTGTCATATCTCATAATTGTGATATGCAGCTATAGCAAGCAAGATTCGAATGGATTTGAACAAGGCAACTGGCGAGAAGGTTTCGTCATAGTCCACCCCATGGACTTGTCTGAATCCTTTAGCCACAAGTCTACCCTTGTAGGTAACTATGTTGCCATCCATGTTAGTCTTCCTCTCGAAGACCCATTTACACCCTATAGGTTTTACCCCATCAGGCAGCTCAACTAAATCCCAGACTTGGTTAGTCGACATGGAATCCATCTCGGATCTCATGGCATCATGCCATTTCTCAAAGTCCGGTACAGTGACTGCCTCATAATAGGTCTTGGGTTCATCCTCAACGATGAAGATCCCGTCATGTTGGGTCGGCAGTTACCCATACCTCTCAGGTGCATGAAGAATCCTCCCAGACCTACGAGGGGCCTGTGTCTGAGCCTCTAGTTGCCCAGCAACTGGTGCAGGTGGCTCAGGTTTCATCTCAGTGTCTTGTGGTTGCACTTGGATCTCAGTGTCTTGTGGCTTAGGTTTCTCTAGAAAGACAGAACCCCGAGCAACAAAAACTTTGTTCTCGTTTGGAATATAGAAGTAATATCCTTTAGTTTCCTTAGGATACCCCACAAACACGCATTTATCATATATAGGTTCTAGCTTGCTAGAATCCTAACGTTTGACATAAACATCACATCCCTAAACTATGATAAATGTGAGATTCGGGCGTCTCCCACTCCATACCTCGTATGGAATATTGGAGACACTTTTAGATGGAACGTTATTCAGTATGAGAGAAGCTGTCTCAAGTGCATTACCCCAAAATGAGAGTGGTAGAGTTGCATGACTCATCATAGATCGAACCATGTCCAACAAGGTTCGATTTCTCCCCTCAGACACACCATTCCATTGAGGTGTTCCTGGAGGAGTGAGTTGGGATAAAATTCCACACTCTCTAAGATAGTCAAAGAACTCACCACTCTAGTACTCTCCACCACGATCTGATCAAAGAGTCTTAATAGATCTACCATGCTCGTTCTCTATTTCATGTCTGAACTCCTTAAATTTCTCAAAGGATTTAGACTTATGTCTCATCAAATAGACATAACCTTATCTACTGAAGTCATCAGTAAATGTGATGAAGTAGTTGTACCCTCCTCTGGCTTGTTTACTGAATGGCCCACACACATCACTATGTAGGAGATCCAAAAAACCTCCTGCCCTCTCACCGATCTAGGTGAAGGGCGCTTTTGTCATCTTCCCTAATAAACAAGGCTCACAAGTCTTAAACTCCTCCAAGGAGGTTGAATCTAACAATCCATTTGCATGGAGTTGTTGGATGCAATTCTTGTTTATGTGTGCTAATCGACAATGCCAAAGGTATGCACCAACTGAACCACTCAATTTGATCCTTTTATGATTTATGTTACATATAGAGTTATCCATGTCCATGTTAAATTTAAATCCTTTCCTTGCCAAGCAAGGAATAGATACAATGGTTCTGGTAAGGGAAGGTACACAATAGTAATTATTCAACTCTAATTGAAGTCCAGAAGGCAGGGAGAGCATCAAAAGTCTTATGGCAACAATATCAACCTGTGCTCCGTTTCCAACACGTAGGTCAATCTCTCCAGGCCGGACCGATCTACTTTTCTTGAGCTCCTGCATATTTCTACAAATATGAGCTCCGCATGCGGTATCCAATACCCATGACATAGAAGTAGAAAGGTTGACTTCGGTAACATAAATAGCTGAGCCAGAAGACGAAGCTTTGCTTCTCTCTCCTCGTTCTGAAGTTGCACTATGTCAATCATGTGAGTTGGAACTCCACATGAATAACACCTATTATTCTTGACCTTTTCTGTCTTTATCTTCAATGTCTTAGTTAAGTCTTTCAGCTCAACACATTGAATGTTTATTTTTGGAGGGTTGAGCCCAACCAATTCATCGAAGAGCTGCCTTAGATTATAAATAATAACAGAAGCATTCTTTCGATCATATTGCCTCCGTAATTCAGGCGATATGTTAGTTAGCATCAAATTAGCAACCTCCAAAGTATTTGCTTGATACTTATTAAAAGCATCCTTCTCAGCTGCTGAGGCCGAGCATGGAAGTGGCTTAGGAATATGCTGCTCAAGGACATGTAGCTTCCTCTCAAGCTTGAGGACCATCCTCAAGTTCCGATACTAGTCCATAAAGTTGGATCCAACCAACTTATCCCTTTCCAGGATAGATTGCAGTGACCATCTGCTATTGTTCATAGCCATTGATCTACAACAACCAAGATAGCAAATTAGTACTACTTCGAATCATTTAATCTGGACTTGCTTTAAATGATCATGGCTCCCACTATTTTAATCGAATTGACAACCCACAAAGTCAATTGGGAAATCCGAGATTTCCTAGTGAGATGGGATCCTTGTTCCTCACACGGCCCCGCATCCCACTAGGCCAAGATGTACAGACAGAGGATTTGCCCCTTCCTAAGGAAAACTTGATATCCATGGTGCTTCTCTATGGTTCTATGACTGAAAGTGTATGTCCATACCCAGGTGAGAACCTGATTTAGTCATAACTATGTGATTTGGTGAAAACAAGTGGTGACACAGTTTTCAATTAGGATATCAGTTTGGCAAAGAGACTATAATGTATGTATAACTTGTTGCGATGATGGGGATGTCGATGTCGATATCCATTCCGACGACTTGGGTAGCAGCGACACACTGCTAGGTTGACCCTAAATTGACTAAGATTGGTCACATTTGGATTAGGGCTGCATTGGATTTGATCCAATGGCTTAATCAACCCATGTAATGAAGTTTGGGCTAGCTCATTACCCAATGAGGCCCAATAACAAGTTGTCATGAAGAGATAATGGGCTAAAAGGGTATAATGGGGAGAAAACTTCTCCCATTGGCGCCTATGGGGATAATGGGGAGAAGTTGGCACAATTTGCTTCATTTGGAAGCATTATGTGCCTAGCTCCTCTACCTTGGATGGTATGCTTGCCTCTTAGGCAAGTCTTGGGGCTGATTTGGCTTAAGGACTTCTTAGGAAAGTCTTGGGTGCATATGGCTAAGTGGAAAGGAATTATGGAAAACTCTTGGAGAATTTCCATATCCCAAACCCTAATTAGTCAACCCTTCTTACCCTAGCCGAATTATTCCTTCATGAGTTGCGCCCACACCTTATTTTTGCCGCCCCTCATGCCTCTATATATTATGCATATGCGAGTGGCACAAGATGAATTCAATTGCCATGTGCAAGCTTGTGGGCGAGAACCAAGTTTGCGCAAGTCTTCCATCAAGTGACCAGAAGTCATCTTCTCCTTCTCAATCTCTTCTTGGCGCAACGAGTGATTGGACTTGGCGACATCTCTTCCCTTCTCCTTCTTCATTGGTGCTTCATCCTTGGAGGTGGCGTAAGCTTTGAAGAAGGGGACCTAGGTCTTGGATCTTCTTCCCGAGGCTAGCACCGGGTGTGGAAGAAGAGAGCTCGAGGCATCCGTGTGTGTGAGACTGCAAAGGACGAACAGTTGGGCACCTACCTCGACATTGGCCTCCATTTGCTCTAGGTACTTTCTATCACATCATGTCGACCCCCTCGCATGACGATCTTCACTGGGTTTTTGGGACTGGCCTATTTCGGGGATATTCTTCCGCTGCATATTGTAATCTTTGTGAAAAATTATAAAATATCCCCTGGGCTTCCCAATCGTATGGCCATACACTTTAAGTCATAGCCATAGAGGAGCTCCATGGATATCAAGCTTCACTTAGGAAGGGGATAATCCTCTGTCTATATATTGACCTTCTCATATGAGTCATGACATACTCAATGACAACCGTTATGACCTCCCAACTATAGTGATGTGTTAGGTTGTATCAAAGCATGTCCCTAACCATATAGAATAATGAATGACCTCAAGTCAAGGGATCAATGTATCTTCTGTCACTTGTGAGGATAACTCATGACACCAAATTATTGCTGTTGGGAATCCCCGAACCTCAGAAAAACTTTAAACATAACAGAAGCGAAGAACCGAAATAGAATTCCTGAAACACCAGGATCACTTACGAGAGAAAACCAAAGGATGTGAAGAGCAATACCTTATCTAACAATTCTGGGAGCGGCCAATGATGAAGACGCGCAAGGGCCCGTCCTCTGCAATCGCGCACACATGGACTCCTAGAGATCTCTCCAACCTCCACGCATGGTGCTAGCCTCGGGAGATGAGATCCACGCCTCTTGACCTTCTCGACTTGCGCCAATGCCAAGGAGAGCAGGGACCGTTGGCGACAAGGAGTGGGTAGCACTACCACTTGTCCCAACCTTTGAGACAAAAAAAAACTTTTATTGTCGTCACCTCCAAGACCCTCATGCCAAGTAGTAGAAGGGAGGCGAAAACAAGAGATAAGAGAAGAGTCTGGTGCAACAATCTCGCAGGTGGGCCTCTCTATTTAGAATAGTAGAGCCAGATCAACAGCCATGGAGATTTTTCCCATGTGGGATAATGCATATAGGCGCCTACTCACAATTAACTAGATCAACGTCATGGGTTCGAATCCCCACAGACGCTATTAATTGTAAATTGCGCCTAAGCCTTTTAATTAGCCAAGAGAAAAATTCTCCTGCCAATCAATAATTTTATTTTATTCATGTGACTAAAGTGTCAAGCCTAAACTTGCACCAAGACCCTTGTTTAACTCATTTTGTCAACATAGGTCAATAGAGGTCAAACGTGGTCCACTAGAGTCAACTAGTGGTCAAACATGAACTAAAAAAAATGTCATCTCTGTTAGGGAATGCCGGGTGTAATTTAAACTTTTGCAGTCCCAGGACGAAGCGGAAGAAGCATTACACCCGAAACACATTCTAGTCCCAAGGATCCATTCGAGAGAGAGAATACAAGGATGTGTTAGGGTTAGTACCTTTATTGCTTGTTAGGATGAAGGTGCCAAGTTGAAGACGCTCAAGTGCTCGTCCTCTACAAGTATCCACG
>CM050442.1:26040851-26064823 GCA_027562315.1 Costus pulverulentus | reverse complement strand
ACAATGCCAGAATGATATAAAATATCAACGTCAAGTAGTACAATAATGGACCAAAACTAGGTCCTAGGGCATATACACCAACAATCTCCCACTTGCACTAAGACCTAGTGGTTGAGGAATCTCAAACCCATATCTCTAGCATCACAGTCATGCTTCTGCTGCGCCAAAGCCTTGGTCAATGGGTCTGCCAGATTGTTCTCTATGTCAACTCTGCTAATCTTTATATCACCTCTGTCTATGATCTCTCTGATAAGGTGAAATCTTCTGAGTATATGTTTGGATCTTTGATGAGATCGTGGTTCCTTGGCTTGCGCAATTGCTCCATTGTTATCACAGTAGATTTCAATGGGATCCACTGCACTGGGAACCACCTGAAGTTCATAAATGAACTTCCTTATCCAAACAGCTTCTTTGGCTACCTCAGAAGCGGCCACATACTCAGCTTCGGTTGTAGAATCAGCTATGGTGGATTGCTTGAAGCTCTTCCAGCATATAGCGCCTCCATTCATCTTAAGCACATAGCCAGTCTGCGATCTGAAGTCATCAGGGTTAGACTGGAAAGATGCATCAGTGTAGCCCTGCATACTGAGCTCTTCCTGTCCCCTATAGACCAGGAGCAATTCTTTAGTTCTTCTTAGATACTTTAGGATGTTCTTTACTGCCACCCAGTGCTGCAATCCAGGATTGGAATGGTATCGGCTGGTTATGCTCACAGCATAAGCCACATATGGTCTAGTACACAACATTGCATACATGATCGAACCTACTGCCGAAGCATAGGGTACTCGACTCATGTCATCCCTCTCAGCCTGTGTGGTGGGACACTGGCTCTTTGAGAGAGTAAGGCCATGTCTCACTGGAAGGTACCCTTTCTTGGAGTGCTCCAAGCTAAACCTTTCCAGGACCTTATTAATGTAAGTACTTTGACTAAGGGCTCGGAGCCTCTTGGATCTATCCATGTAGATCCTCACGCCTAGGATATAGGCGGCCTCCCCTAAGTCCTTCATCTCAAAACACTTCCCTAACCATGTCTTCACAGCTTGAAGACTAGGGATGTCATTCCCGATGAGTAGTATATCATCGACATACAAGACCAGAAAAGTCACCAAGCTCCCACTAAATTTTCTGTATAGACGGGCGTCATCTTCGCTTTTGATAAAGCCATAATCTCTCACAGCTTCATCAAATCGAAGATTCCAACTTCGAGATGCTTGCTTTAATCCATAGATGGATCTCTTTAGCCTGCAGACCTTATTGGCTTCTACAGAATGGATGAAGCCATCAGGTTGTGTCATATACACATCCTAGGTTAGCATCCCATTAAGAAATGCTGTCTTTACATGCATTTGCCATATCTCATAGTCATGATATGCAGCTATAGCAAGTAGAATCCGAATGGATTTGAACATGGCAACTGGCGAAAAGGTTTCATCATAGTCGACCCCGTGGACATGTTTGAATCCCTTAGCCACTAGTCTACCTTTATAGGTAACCACGTTGCCATCCATGTCTGTCTTCTTCTTAAAGACCCATTTACACCCTATGGATTTTACCCCATCAAGTAACTCAACCAAATCCCAGACTTGGTTAGCTGACATGGAATCCATTTCGGATCTCATGGCTTCAAGCCATTTCTTGGAGTCCGGTCCACTGACAGCCTTATCATAGGTCCTGGGTTCATCTTCAACGATGAAGATACCGTCGTGTTGGGTCGGCAGCGACCCATACCTATCAGGTACACAGCGAATCCTCCCAGACCTACACGGGGCCTGTGTCTGAGCCTCAGGTTGCCCAGCAACCGGTGCAGTTGGCTCAGGTTCCATCTCTGTGTCTTGTGGTTGCATTTGGACCTCATCCAAATCTAACTTCCTCCCACTAACTTCTTTCATGAGAAATTCTTTCTATAGAAAGACAGCACCCAGAGCAACAAAAACTTTGCTCTCGGTAGGAACATAGAAGTAGTAACCCTTAGTTTCCTTATGGTACCCCCACAAACTCGCATTTATCAGATCTAGGTTCTAGCTTGCTAGAATCCTGACGTTTGACATAAGCCTCACATCCCCAAATCCTAATAAAAGTGAGATTAGGGCATCTCCCACTCCATACCTCGTATGGAATCTTTGAGACACTCTTAGATGGAACATTATTCAGTATTAGAGAAGCTGTTTCAAGTGCATGCCCCCAGAATGAGGGAGGTAGAGTTGCATGACTCATCATACATCGAACCATGTCCAACAAAGTTCGATTTCTCCTTTCAGACACACCATTCCATTGGGGTGTTCCAGGTGGAGTGAGTTGGGATAAAATCCCACACTCTCTCAGATAGTCAAGAAACTCACCACTCAGGTACTCTCCACCACGATCTGATCGAAGAGCCTTAATGGATCTACTAAGTTGGTTCTTTACTTCATGTCTGAACTCTTTGAATTTCTCAAATGATTTAGACTTATGTCTCATTAGGTAGACATAACCATATCTACTGAAATCATCAGTAAATGTGATGAAGTAGTTGTGGCCTCCTCTGGCTTGCTTATAGAATGGCCCACACACATCGCTATGTATGAGATCCAACAAACCTCCTTCCCTTTCACTAGTCTTGGTGAAAGGCGCCTTTGTCATCTTCCCTAACAAACAAGGCTCACATGTATCAAATTCCTCTAAGGAACTTGAATATAACAACCCATTTGCATAGAGTTGTTGAATGCGATTCTTGTTTCTATGGGCTAATCGATAATGCCATAGGAGAGCACCAACTGAACCACTCAGTTTAGTCCTTTTATTATTTATGTTACAAATAGAGTTATCCATGTCTAACACATATAGACCATTGCACAAAGTACCCTTCCCATATAACATATTTGCAAATGAAAAAGAACAAGAGTTCTTATTTATTTCAAACTTAAATCCTTTCTTTGCCTAGCAAGGAATGGATACAATGTTCTTAGTAAGCGAAGGTACATAATAGCAATTATCTAACTCTAACTGAATTCTAGATGGCAGGGAGAGAGTAAAAACTCCTACAGCAACAGCAGGAACCTGTGCCCCGTTTCCAACTCGTAGGTCAATCTCTCTAGCCTACACCGATCTACTTTTCTTGAACCCCTGCATATTTGAACAAATATGAGCTCCACATGTGGTATCCAATACTCATGACATAGAAGTAGAAAGGTTGACTTATGTAACATAAATACCTGAGCTAGAAGACGAAGCCTTGCCTCTCTTCTTCTCATTCTGAAGTCGCACCATGTACTTCAACATGTGAGGTGGCCCTCCACATGAATAGCACTTATTGTTCCTGATCCATTCCATCTTTAATTTCAGTTCCTTGGTCAAACCTTTTGGCTCAACACACTGAATATTAACTTTAGGAGGATTGAGCCTAACTAATTCATTAAAGAGCTAACTTAGATTAGTAATAATCTCAGAGGCACTCTTCAATTCATATTGCCCTTGAAATTAGGGTGATATGTTGGTTAGCATCAATTGTCCAACCTCCAAAGTATCAGCCTGATGCTTATCATAAGCATCCCTCTCAGCCGCTGAGGCCGAGCATGGAAGTGGTTCAGGAATGGGCTGCTCAAGGACATAGAGCTTTCTCTCGAGCTTGAGCACAATTCTCAAGTTCATATACCAATCCATCAAGTTGGATCCAACCAACTTGTCCTTCTCAAGGATAGATCGCAGTGACCAACCGCTATTGTTCGTTGCCATTGTTCTACAACAGTCAAGAAACAACAAATTAGTACTACTTCAAATCATTCAAACTGGACTTGTTTTAAATGATTATGGCTCCCACTATTTTAATCGAATTGACAACTCACAAAGTCAATCGGGAAGTTTAAGACTTCCTAGTGAGATGGGATCCCTTTTCCATGTGAGGCGTCGCGTCCCACGATGGTGGGATGAGATGCACAAAGTAACCCATGCTTCCTAAGGTGGGCACGCCGGCCGATTGCTCCAAGCATTTTCCCTTATTGAGACAGTCTAGGCATTTCATGTCCAGTTAGGGCTGGATACAGCATGAAACCCTAAGCTCTCAATGATGCCTCTAGAGCTCCACCATATGCCCAGCACGTGAAAATCTAGTCAAGTCCATTCCTAACCGTTATGGCCAGGGCCAATGAGTTTCCTTGCGAAGGCGCGCTCGATTAAAACGGACTGGGGAAACCATTGCCACCACGCACTTTCTAAAGATAAGTGGGTGTGTCCCACGAGGGTGGGAAACAGTTCGCAACACCACTGATCGATAGCTTAGTGAGGGCTACACATTAGAAGGCTACTTGACTTGATATTTATTTATGAGGGTTTTTGAGGTCTCATCAGTTTTATCTTATATCTAACATTACAGGCATGCAATCCTATAGTGACAACATAACGATAAAACAGGCATGCTTTAGCAGATATCGAAAACAATAAATGAATGATGTGATCATAGCCTATTCAAGACATTGAACCAACCCATGCCAATATGAGGTTCAACTCTTGACCTAGGATTCAAGCCCCAAAGACAAGACCTAACCTAGCCGACCTCTAACTTGAACTTCAAGGTTGGCTCCAAGGTCCTTCTCACCATGGTTTAGCTCTCAAATCCTAGAGGTATCCCTCATGGGTTCAGCCAATGCCATGGGTCTTTCTCCATAGATGATGCGCCACCATGCAAGGAGCCAAGATGGCTAGCTCTCAAACCCTAGGGTTCGGCCATGCCATCTTGCGCCACTCCTCCATGCGCCATCAAGCATGCCAGGGTTCCTTGTGGTTGCACCCTAATCTTCTTCTTCTTGTTACAAAAATAAAAGAAAAGAAAAGCGGCACGCAGGCCTCACAAAGATACATCACAGGCATGCAAAGGGGCTTGACTCATGATCACAACATTATGCACAAGCAAGGTATCTACACATGCAGTTCTACATGCTTATGAAAAACATAAAATATGAAATTTTACTTTTTCATAAAACGAGTCACTTTTCCTCATCTTCTTATCACAAATCTTTTGGTTATTTGCGATTAAACTTTCATGATGAGTTCAAATATCCTCTCGACTCGTAATTTTGTCAGATCAAGAGACCCGGCCAGTCCAAAGACACAATGCCCGTCCTACTTGACAAAACCACGTGCGCCTTTGATCTTTAAATCATACAAGAAAAATAACCCAAAAAATCCAAAAGAGAATGAAAATATGATAGAAACAAGAAACCCTAATTTTTCCTACTTTAGAAAAATTGTTTGCCATGCGATCATGCAATTTGCGAAAATTGAGATATGACATGTGAGCATGGAAAAGCATGAAAATACATGGTTCTAGTCTCGCAAGTCGCTCTAATACCACTGTTGGGAAACCCCGGGGATATTTTACAATTTTCAGAGACAGAAATTACACAAAACATTGCACAGCGGAAGCAATATCCCCAAAACGAGCCAGTCCCAAAAACCTAGTGAAGATCGCAAGCGAGGGAGTCGACATGATGAGATAGAAATTTCCATGAGAAAGGTGAGGCTGATGTCGTAGTAGGCGCCCAAGCGTGAGCCCTCTGCAGTCTCACACACACGGATCACCTCGAGTCCTCTTCTTCCACGCCCGGTGCTAGCCTCGGGAAGAAGATCCAAGCCTTGTGCTTATTCCTCAAGCCTTGCACCACCTCCAAGGTATATGCGCCAAGAGGAAGATGAGGAGAAGGAAGTCGCCAAGCAACACCAAGTTCCTCACGCCAAGAGGAAAGGAAGATGAAGGTTCTCGGCTAGGGTTGGATGGAAGAGAAGTGCGCCACTACCTCTTGCTCTCGCCTCTCTCTTGTGATCACGCCTTCAAGATTAATTGTATGTCAAGAGGGGGCGTCTAGGGCCTCTTATATAGAGCAAGAGGCGGTCTAATGTTCGGCCACAATTCAAATCCAGTGGGCGGCTAGGAGAGGATGTTGGAGAATTAATCAAGTTAATTAAGTCCTAATACAATTAGGACTCTAATTGATTCAAACAATTAAATCCTAATCCAATTAGGATTCTAATTATTTAAACAATTAAATCCTAATCTAATTAGGATTTTAATTAATTAATTAAATAATTAGTCCTAATCCAATTAGGATTCTAATTAATTAATTAATTTACCCATATGATTAATTTCAAATCATGGGCGTTAACTCTAGTCTAACCAGAGTTAAGCACTCGCCTACTTTCTCCTTCTCCTTAAGCCCAGTAAGCCCAACTTTACAATGGGCCCAGCCCAACGTCCATTATGCATGTTAACCAAGCCCTTGGAGCCAATCCAATTTAACCCAAGGTCAAACTAGGCTAACCATGGTTAATATGTCGTAAATGGAAGTTGGCTCCAATAAATTTCTTCCATCTCATCAGGCCAATTGGCGCTGATGAAATCTCCAAAATAGATCCAAGCTATCCAATAACTCGATCATAAGGCTTCCCGATCATTACGAGAACTCGAGTATCAAGGTGTGCAACCCTGTAGGTTCCTCTGACGTTGGCAGTGCTGACCCATGGTCACCACAAGCAGTGAGTGGCACATAGCAGTTCATCGCTGCTACCCAAGTCATCAGACTGGATATCGACATCGACATCCCCATCATCGCAATCAGGTACAGATGCATTACAATCTCTTTGCCGAACTGATATCCGATTGGCCAAGTGTGTCACCACTTGTTTTTATCCAATCTCATGGCTATGACTAAATCAGGTCTCACCTGGGTATGGCCATACACTTTCAGTCATAGAACCATACAGAAGCTCCATGGATATCATGCTTCCCTTAGGAAGGGGCAAATCCTATGTCTGTTCATTGACCTTCTCATATGGGTCGTGATATGCCCAATGACTACCGTTATTAACACCCAACTACGGCAAGGCGTTAGGTTGCATCAAGGCATATCCCTAACCATATAGAATGGCCAATGACCTCAAGTCAAGGGATCGATGCATCTCCTATCACTTGTGAGGATAACTCGTGACACCAAGTCATTGCCTCACAGTGGGTCGGTCCAGTATATCCACCACTGATATACCCATATGTCTGCATTAGCACCTCGTGCCTAACCAGCCCATATACCAATCTCACAAGTACCAGAGCTGTCCCATATCTACTCAGGTACATCGACTGAGGACAATCATTTGAGCAGAGTTCCAATCTGTCTCCTGGGACATTATCATATAAGTACATAATCGCAGATGTAAACAAATATAGATAATGACAATGCCAGAATGATATAAAATATCAACGTCAAGTAGTACAATAATGGACCAAAACTAGGTCCTAGGGCATATACACCAATAATAGACAAGTCCCTGTGTGCCAACACACAGATTTCGGCTGCGGCTTCAGAAATAAGTTTTGCTTACCTACTTGTTGGGATACAACAAGTTTTTGGAACCATTGCCGGGGACCTTAGTTTTGTCAATATTGAAGATATTGAGAGTATTGCTATACTAGGTTTTATTTATGTTTTATATTTCCATTCTTTTCTGGTTACTTGAGTTATTTGATCCATCTACTTTAGTGTGTATAGGAAATTTCAGTCCAATGGCAGAATAAGGGACTATGCTGCCCCTAAGCACCTAGAAATACACTTTAGCATTGTCAAACCCAGCATTGAAGTAGATCATTTTGAGATTAATCCTGCCTTCTTAACCATGATCCAGCAAAATCAATTTAGAGTAGATCCAAATGAAGATCCCTATCAACACTTATACCTTTTTCTTGAATATTGTGATACCATTAAAATTAATGGAGTCTCTGATGATGCACTGAAGTTGAGATTATTTCCTTTTTCTGTCAAGGACCGAGCGCGATTCTGGCTACATTCTTGACAAGCTAGTGCCTTTACTACATGGGAACAACTGTCAAATGCCTTCTTGACGAAACACTTTCCACCCAGCAAAACCATTCGACTAAGGAAACAAATTACAAGCTTCATACAAAAAGATGGCAAATCCCTTAGCAAATCATGGGAGCGTTTCAATGATTTACAACGGAAGCGCCCCCACCATGGCCTAGAAATTTTGGTTTTGATTCATACCTTTTATTATGGCCTATTCCCTAATACCCGTCTAATTGTTGATACTACTGCAGGAGGAGCTATCATGAGCAAGACCTTTGAAGATGCTTTTACTCTGCTTGAAGAAATATCTTTGAACCAGAACCAATGGAATCTTGAAGAAGAAATACATCATCAACATGGTGAAAATAAGAGTAAGGGATTCCAAACTCCAACTGAAGAGGTAAATTCTTTTAGCATAGAATCTTCGCTTGACAAGTTTATGCAAAATCAAAATAAAGAAATTGAAGATCTTAAGAGAATGATTAGTCAACTTACCTCTCAAGTAGAATCTTTAACTACTCACAAGAAATTCCCAGAAAATCAAATACCTAATGAACATTGCAATGCTATTATCACTAGAAGTGGGAAACAACTAGAAGAACCAAAAAGGAAAGTTGAACATAATGAAAAAGAGTCTAATGATGATTCTGATGATAAGTTAGAATTAGAAGAATTTTCTAAACAAGAACAAGCCCCACCGAGGTTAACACCTCAAAAGGGTGAAGAACAAAAAGGGGATGTGACATGTAAAGAAAATGAGTCTAAGTGTAATTTACCTCCGCCTTATAGACCACCAATACCTTTTCCCCAAACGTTAGTTCAGGACAAACTGGATAAACAATTAGGAAAATTTTTAGATGTTTTGAAAAAGCTTTACATTGACATTCCATTTACTAAAGCTTTATTTCAAATGCCCACATATGCTAAATTTTTGAAAGAAATTCTGTCTAATAAGAGGAAAATAGAGGACTATGGTACTGTGGCTTTGACTGAGGAATGTAGTGTGCTATTATTCAAAACAAGTTGCCACCCAAGTTGAAGGATCCAGGTAGTTTCTCTATCCCTTGCTTTATCAAAGGTATGGCTTTTAACCGAGCCTTATGTGATTTGGAAGCTAGTGTGAGTCTAATACCATTATGTGTTTGCAGGAGATTGGACTTGGGAGAGCTCAAACCAACTTCAATGTCTTTACAGCTCGCTAATCATTCAATTAAATATCCTATAGGAATTCTTGAAGATGTGCCTGTTCAAGTAGGTAAATATTTCATTCCAGCAGATTTTGTAGTTCTTGAGATGGAAGAGGATACAAAAATCCCCATCATACTTGGTAGACCATTTTTAACTACAGCAGGAGCACTCATTGATGTAAAAAATGGTAAGCTTTCACTTAACATTGGAGATGAAAAGATTGAGTATGACTTGCACGCAACCATGAAAAATCCTTCAAATTCAGAGTATTGCTGTAGTATACATGATGGAGATGATATTTTCTATGACCTTAATGATTTGTTTGTTGAAATCTTTGATTATGATTATGATTCTATTCTTAAGGAAGAAACCAATTCTGAAATTAATTAATTTTTAGATTGCAACATGTGTGATGAAAATGAAAAGACTCCAAAAATAGAACTTAAGGCTTTACCTGATAACCTTAGTTATGAGTTTCTTGGTCCTGATTCTACTTATCCTGTTATAGTTAATGCATAGCATGGGAAAAGGGAAACATAGTTTCTTCTCAAAGAATTAAGAATTCATAGAAAGGTAATTGGGTACTCAATTGATGACTTGAAAGGAATTAACCCTTCTTTTTGTATGCACAGGATCTTGATGGAAGAAGAGCACAAGTCACATGCAGATTTCCAAAGAAGATTGAACCCCTCCATGAAAGAAGTTGTAAAAAAGGAAGTTTTGAAATTACTTGACGCAGGTATTATCTATCCTAGCTCTGATAGCAAATGGGTAAGTCTTTTACATTGTGTTCCTAAGAAGGGAGGGGTAACTGTCATGAAAAATAAAGATAATGAATTGATTCCTGTTAGAATTGTTACTAGTTGGCGCATGTGCATAGATTATAGAAAATTAAATGCTGCCACTAGGAAAGACCATTTTCCTCTACCTTTTATTGATCAAATGGTTGAAAGACTAGCAAACCATTCTAACTTTTGCTTTTTAGATGGATATTCTGATTTTTTTCCAAATTCCTATACATCCTGATGATCAAGAAAAGACCACCTTCACTTGCCCCTATGGAACTTTTGCATATAGGAGAATGCCTTTTGGTTTATGTAATGTGCCTGCTACTTTTCAAAGATGCATGATGGCTATTTTTGCTGATTTTATTGAAGACTTTATGGATGTATTTATGGATGATTTCCCAGTATATGGTTCCTCCATTGATAGTTGTTTGGCTAACTTATCTCGGGTTTATAGAGGTGTGAAGAAACTAACTTTGTGCTTAATTGGGAAAAATGTCATTTCATGGTTAAGTAGGGGATAGTTTTGGGACACTTAATTTCAGAAAGAGGAATTGAAGTGGACAAAGCCAAAGTTGAGGTGATAGAAAAATTGGAGCTGCCCACTACAGTAAAGGAGGTCCGAAGCTTTTTAGGTCATGCAGGGTTCTACCGGCGATTCATCAAGGATTTCTCTAAACTTGCTAGACCTCTCACACATTTGCTTTGTAAAAATGTTAAATTTTCTTTTGATGAGGATTGTTTATCTACTTTTTAGGAATTGAAGAAAGCTTTGGTTTCAGCACCCATCATTCAACCCCCAGACTAGGACTTACCCTTTGAACTGATGTGTGATGCTAGTGATTATGCAATTGGAGCAGTCTTGGGACAAAGAAAAAATAAGAAACCTTATGTTATTCATTATGCCTACAGAACCTTGGATGAGACACAGAAGAATTACACTACTACTGAAAAGGAACTTTTGGCTATAGTATTTGCTTTTGATAAATTCAGATCATATTTGATTAACTCAAAGTTGGTAGTGTATACTGATCATGCAGCTGTAACATACTTAATGCAGAAAAAGGACACTAAACCACATTTGCTCATATGGATTCTGCTTTTACAAGAATTTGATTTGGAAATTAAAGACAAAAAAGGATCAGAGAATCTTGTTGCAGATCATCTCTTGAGGATTATGGTAAACACTGAAGAAAATGATGTAATTAATGACTCCTTTCCCGAAGAATAACTAATGACTATTGAACAAATTAGGGCCCCTTGGTATGCTAACTTTGTGAATTATCTTGTAACTAATGTTTTACCTCCGAATTTAAATTTCCAAAGAAGGAAGAGATTCTTAGCTGAGGTGAAGCACTATTTTTGGGATGAGCCTTATATATTTAGAAGATGTGTAGATGGTATTTTTATGAGATGTGTGCCTGAGGAGGAAGTTACAGACATATTATTTCAATGCCATGGATCTTCTTATGGTGGGCATGCTAGTGCTGTGAAAACTGCCTTCAAAGTGTTGCAATCAGGATTTTATTGGCCCACAATTTTTAAAGATGCTAGAAACTTTATTTTATCTTGTGATAAATGTCAGAGAATAGGCAACATTAACAGAAGACACGAGATGTCATTATCCAATATTCTTGAAGTTGAAATTTTTTATGTTTGGGGAATTGACTTCATGGGACCCTTTCCATCTTTTGGAGGTAACAAATATATTCTTGTAGCAGTAGATTATGTTTCAAAATGGGTTGAAGCTATTGCATCCCCAACCAATGATTCCAGAGTTGTTGTCAAATTATTCAAAAAAATTATCTTTCCAAGGTTTGGGACACCACGAGTTGTAATTAGTGATGGAGGCTTACATTTCATAGAACACAAATTCTCAACTTTACTTAGAAAGTACGGGGTAAATCATAGAGTAGCGACACCTTATCATCCTCAAACAAGTGGACAGGTTGAGATATCCAATAGAGAAATAAAAGGGATTTTGGTTTAGGCAGTTTCACGCACAAGGAAAGATTGGGCATTCAAACTTGACGACGCGCTGTGGGCATACCGGACAGCTTTCAAAACACCAATTGGTATGTCTCCTTTTCAATTAGTTTATGGAAAGTCTTGTCATCTACATGTAGAACTCGAGCATAAAGCATTCTAGGCAATCAAAGCGTTAAGCTTTGACTTAAAAAACGCAAGTGAAAAACAGAGGTTACAGTTGAACGAGTTGGATGAGATTAGACTTTCAGCCTATGAAAATGCAAGAATTTACAAGGAGAAAACTAAGAAATGGCATGATCGACATATTCTTAGAAAAGATTTTCAACCAGGTGACTTTGTTCTTTTATTTAATTCTAGGTTAAGTCTTTTTTCTCGTAAACTCAAGTCTCATTGGTCTGGACCTTTTCAGGTGAGTAAAATTTATCCCTACGGAGCTGTGGACATATGGAGTGAAGATACAGGGGAATTTAAAGTTAATGGTCAAAGATTGAAACACTACTATCAAGAAGAACTGATTGAAGAAAAAGAGAGCTTTTATCTGGATGAACCAAGATCAAATCTAAGTGCAAAAGGGTCAAGCTAATGACCTTTAAATTAGCGCTTATTGGGAGGCAACCCAAGCTTTCTAACCTTATTTGTTTTGTTTTGATTTAATTTCCGCTTAGAAATAAATTTTCTGTTATTTTTTAAGGTAAACTGGATTTGGTGCAAAATACGTCACTGCCATAAAGCATATTACGGTACTGTATTTTCAGTCCACTTTTGACCAAAGAGTTGTGACGAAAATACGGTATGGCCGTAAAGACTTACACGGTACCGTATTTTCAAAACAAAAAAAAATAGTAATAATAATAATATATGATTGATTTTTCTTGATGATGTGCTATGATACATATTGATATTCTAATGGTTCATTTTCGATGTGGTTGTATTACATAATGATGATATTTTTCTTGATGATGATGAGTATACTCTTGATGATTTGATTTGTAAATGGTGAATGAATTCAAATTCATGATTACAGATAAACCCTATCATGTTAGATTTATTTCTACAATACATATTTATTTTTGAAATTTGAAATTGATTGATGCATGAGACTTTAGACAGATATGTTATTTGAGGAATAAAATCTAAAGGTGAAACTTTTCTTTTGAATAAAATGAGTATATGAGTATGATTTGTGAATTGAGATCAATTGATCAACCTAGTAGATGTTTAGTCTATTCTTGTTATTTATTTGGAATTATGAATCCAAGATCCACAAATAAAGTGAGGACTCCCCTACTTGCCACTGTGGGAAAGCGCAGTGGTACCGAAGGACATGGGTTGAAGTAAAAGAGAAAGAGAAAAAGAAAAAGCATGTGTCTATGTTGGTGCATGTCATGAGAGGGATCGATTCACATTAACTCCGCTATCCTTGGTAAAAAAAAAATCTTCATACTTAAAGGATATGAGTTCTATTACATTGATTATGTGATCTGCGTACTCTAATCTCGTCACTAGAAAAAAGGTGGAAATCGAGTTAGAAAATGTGGACGTTACAAAAAAAAAATGAGTGGAAAAAGATCTTGGAAACCTAATTCCTGTAAATAAAAGCATGATAGATTGAACTAAAATTGGGTGAAGTCTTGAGATTGAAAATTCTAAGTATTGTACGAGTTGCAAAGTTTTATTTGATTGAATTGTGGATCTAGAAAGTTGAATTCTAAGGATGACATGTTTATTTGGAGTTTTGTAAATCAATTGATGGAATTTTTCATTGATAGGTTTTATTTTAGAAGTTATTGAGCATGAAAAGGCTATTCTTTTAAACAAATCTTGATTTCAGTACCGTTGACGACAAGGAGTGGGTAGCACTACCACTTGTCCCAACCTTTGATGCAAAAAACTTTTATTGTCGTCACCTCCAAGACCCTCACACCAAGCAGCAGAAGGGAGGCGACAACAAAAGACAAGAGAAGAGTCTAGTGCAACAATCTCCCTGGTGGGCCTGATGAAGGATAAAATTTAGCCCAAGAACTTCCCTTAAGTATGAAGCTCTATTGATTCAAAATATCAAGCATGCATGAACATTCTAAGTAAAAAGAAGTTGGATTAGGAACACCTGAGGTCCCCTTTAAGGAAGGGGACCGACCCCCTTTTGGGCTGCAATCAGCTGTCCTTGATTGTTTGAGCAAGTTGAGAAGCTGAGTTTGCACAGGTGATCTTTAGTTCCCACAAGCATTCAGATGGCAGGATCTCGACTCCCTCCAGGGCATGGTTCGGCAAGCAATCAGAAGTGAGAAGGGAGGGAAGGGCCTTCCGGCACTCCTTCAAGGATGTAAGGAAGAGGGGCCTTCCGGCTCACCCTCAAGCAACACACGAAGGGCCTTCCGGCACACCCTCAACGAGTAGAAAACACTAACTCAGCATTTCTTTCAAAATATTTCTTTTCATTCCAAAAAAACTAAGTGCAAGTGAAAACTACATGGGCTTTAAACCTTCCTTGCCAATGTTACAATCTCATGGTGATTCTTGGCCTTCTTCATCGTTACCAACCTTGGTTGCAGCCTGATTTTGATTGGCAGGTGTGGTCGGTTCAGATATGAGCTAGCAGAAATCCCCTTGCCCATGCTTGGGTTGCTTGATGTGGCATTGATCTTTGAGTGGTTTGAGCTGTCTGATTGCTGGCCGAGTGTTTGAGTGCAGGGCTTGGCTTTGTTACTGTTTGGTGTTCCTTCCTTGAGCTAGTTGACATCCTTGACTGATGTCAAGGTTGTTGAAGATGTTGAATCCTGTGATTGTTGTGTGAAGATGTCGAGGCTGCTGATGATGTTGAGGACATTAAAAATGCTTGAAGATGTTGACGATGTTGAAGTTGAGATGTTGACTTCCTAGACTGATGTTGACCTGCTTGATTGAGTGATGAAGTCAGCTTGCAAAATAGACATGAAGGTTGGGAAGCATAGGTGCCATGTAAGTGCATTACAGGTGATATAAACCTAGGCTACAACAACCTAATACATTAACTACAAAATAAAATAAAGACTTGGAAAGTAAATCCTAGGCTAAGTCCTAACTACAACATACAATATCCAAATGGAAATATAAAACTTACAAAATTGTTCTACCAAACTAGTCTTATGACAAACGAGACTAGGTAGAACCAAATATAACATAGACAAGTTTAAGTGCTGAAAGTAAATGTCTAAATGCTGAAATTGTAAATGAGTCCAAATGCAGGAAATGTCAAACATAATTAATCCCTTGAAGATGGTCCTGCATCAGCTCTCCTGGGCAGCAAAAGAATTCTTCTCCTGAAGAATTAGCATTGAGTTTTCCCCTAATGAATTCTGGTGGTAATCCCAAGGTGCAGAAAGCATCTCGGCCAAAGTGCTTCAGGTGATCTTCACCGCCAAAGCTCAGCTCCGGTGGTAGTCCTAACATGTGGATATCATCTAGGTCCCATGCTCCTGCATCAGCTATTCCCGACGGAGAGGAATTATCCTCCGGAGAATTAAGATTGAAGCTCTTTCAGTGGTTCGGGTGGCCGTCCCAACATATGGAAATTGTCATCAGCTTCTGTGGCTTCCCTATTCTTGTAAGTAAGATACAAATTCGTACTAGTAAAAGAGTCAGTTATCACAAAGTCAAAATATTCAAACTCTGGTAGGGAAAGCAAGTCATTGCTCAATTGAGTTTTAGTTAACCTGGGAGAATTAAGGCTAGGATCATTGAAGAAAGATTCAAAATCTAAAGGAGAGATAGGTGAAGTTGCTACCTCACATAAGTTAGGGTCTAACTCATATCCTACCATGGGAGACTCAAGAGGATCTAACGTAAATTCGCCTTCATATTCAGGAGAGTTAAGATCTAACTCAAGAAGGGTGAGGGGCTCCTCTAGAATTAGGCCGCCTAAGGAAAAGAGAAAAGGCTCTCCCATGTATGGAGTAAGATCTTCAAGGCTAAACTGGGAAAGTTTTATCATGTCAGAAGGTGAAGCATGATCTATGTTGGTCCCTCTAGGATCAACTTGAGTAGAGCTATCTTTAGAGTCCTGGGTTAAGTCTTTTAAGCCTTGAAGTTGAGGTTCTCCTAATGTTTGAGATTTAAGATCTAGGTCAATGACAAACGGATCTGGCATGGGTTGATTGGAAAGATTGACTACCTTAGGGGTTTGGAGTCTAGGGTGGTCAAAGCTTCTTCTATAGTTTCTCTTAAGATTTTGTTCTACCTCACTAGCTATTTGGAAAGCATCTTCTATTGTGTGTATGGGGTAATAGGTGAGGCCTTTCCGAATCTCAAAATTAAGACCATCCATAAACCGGTTAAGTATATCACTAGGAGCTTCTCTAGACCTATGGTGGAGGGATTTGAACTTTAGTATGTATTCGGCTATAGTCATGTCCTCTTGTATAAGAATTTGTTCATCGAGAGATGAAGGATCATACATTTATTTTATCATCTCATCCCATCTCCTGATGGGTGATCTATTGTCTCTTTCTTGGGTTTTGAGTCTAGGGGCCATGGATTTCTACTAAATTTCAAATCAGTGTAAACAGCAGCATGTGATATAACTAGTTTTTGAAACAAGCAATGTAAGGCTGATCTAATTGTTAAAGCAATGTGACCTAGATTTGGGAAATCTGTAATTGCTGGTAATAAATAGTAAATTCTTGTAACATGATAATGAACAGGGAACGCATGTCGCAATCATTGTTATTCAGCACAACCAATGTATTGAGATAGGTAATTGATGCAGGCTTTAGATGGTGACAATCAATAGTATTAACCAAACTGCAAAAATTTCAGCAAATATAGTATGTAGTGTAGTTCTAGATGTTACCAGTAAAATCAGCAATTCAGAGCAGTTTAGTATGCAGAACTCACAATTCATTTGGCTCATGCAAAATTCAACAATGCTTATGGTAAGTGCCGAGATGTAGCATGTGGAGATAGTTCGGCCAAACAAGACTTAGCAAAGACAGGTGGTAACCAGCGCTACAATTCAGCCAATGTAGATGGTAAAAACAAGTGCAGAATTTTAGCTTTGTACAGATGAATTGCAGCAACGTTAGCATGCGTATGCACCACTTGAGCAGGTTGGAAATCTTGGGTGAATTCTTATGAAGTTAAGAATACAACCCAGGAATTCAGACCATGGATATTAGCCTGTATATTGTAACCATTTCACAGCAATTGTGTATAATGCAAAATAGTTCCTTTGACCAGAGATTTCAACCACTTGCAATGGCTGAAATCGGTTGGTAAGCAACAGTAATTTCAGCACAGCAAGCAGAAGGAAATTGCAAGCTTAATAACCCTGGCGAGGTTGCTTGCAAGGTTCATAAATTGTTCAAAGAGAGATTTCTATAGCTTGTCCATTGTTTGAGATAATATCCATAAACCGTTACACCATGTTCAGACATCAAATCCAGAATTTGGAAAATTTCAGCAAGCAAACTCAGTAGGGTATCCAGAGGCCACGTAGAAAACTTTTTTGAAGCAGACCTCATAACTTTTCAGAGCAGAAATTGAGAAAACAAAATGCAGGTTTTGGAAGTTTTGAAACTAAATCTAGGCAGAGTTTTCAGCAGTTCACAACTAGAGTAAAGCCAAAAGATTAACAGGGTTTTTGAAAGCTTTCTCACAACCACACAGCAGCAAATTTCAGACTAGAGATCTCAAGTTTACGCCAAGAGGTATATCAGCTTAAAACATAGAATCCTGTAAGCTACAGTAAACAAAAATTTCAGCAAACAAATTCTGGCAAATTTTAGCAACAAACGCAGCAACTTTGGTAGATCTATCCTTGGCACAAATAACTCAATATTTCTGAGAAAAAAGGAAATAGAACTCAGAAATTCGTGGTAGAAATCTAGCCAAGTAAAACTAATTGGAGACAATAAAATACAGAACTAGCAAACCAGCGACACAAAGCAAAGTTCAGTCTAGATATTCAGAAACAGCGTGCGGAAATTTTCAACGCAAACAATTTCAAGAACTCAGCAATAGTCAGAGATGAGAGTAGAGACAGCAGATTCAGAAAACTCAGTAGATGATAATTTTTCAGAAGACAATCCAGAACATAAGCAAACCGATTTTATAAAAACTCAGCAGAAGTTCAGAAACTCATATGGTAAACTACAGTACACAGTTAATTCAACAAGCAGTTCCGAGGCAAAATTTTCAGCCAGTACACAACTCAATGTTCAACTCAGAGAAATGTGAGCAAGAGTTCAACCAGAGAAACTACAAGACTAGTGGATTGGCTACACAAAACACAGCAAGAAAAATTCAGACGGCATGTAGTTCGGGCATACAGAAAACAGGGTATAAACTAGTCACGTAAAGCAAGTTCAGGTCATGAAAAAAAAAGAAACTAAGAGCACTTAAGGTTTGCTCTGATACCACTGATGAAGGATAAGATTTAGCCCAAGAACTTCCCTTAAGTATGTAGCTCTACTGATTCAAAATATCAAGCATGCGTGAACATTCTAAGGAAAAAGAAGTTGGATTAGGAACAGCTGAGGTCCCCTTTATGGATGACGACCGACCCCCTTCTAGGCTGCAATTAGCTGACCTTGATTATTTGAGCAAGTTGAGAAGCTGAGTTTGCGCAGGTGATCTTCAATTTTTTAGAGTCTATACACATGCGCCACCCAGTAACAATTCTTGTCAGGATCAACTCATTGTCTTCATTCTTTACTACTGTCACTCCTCCTTTCTTCGGTACCACATGTATCGGACTAACCCATTAGCTATCTGAGATGGGGTAGATGACCCCCTGCATCCAAGAGTTTCAGAATTTCCTTATTTACTACCATTTTCATGTTGGGATTTAGCCGTCTCTGGTATTCTGTAATCGATTTGCTGTCATCCTCAAGATATATCCTATGCATGTAGATAGAGGGGTTAATACCATTAATATCATCTAAAGTATAGTCGATTACCTTCTTATGCTTTTAGAGTATTGTAAAGATGATTATTGTAATTTCTTCTTCATGCTAGCTTAAACTTTCTTTTGGGACAAAGGGTGTAATTCCCTTGATATTTCAATGATTAGATGATCTTTATTCCATCAATATATTTTTGGTATGGTAATTTTGCTTAAGAGATTATTGTCTTTATTCGTTTCTAGTCTCATGCATTAACATGTTTTAGAGTTTTTGTGTATGGACTGAGAAGATGATACACATAAACTTGGAACCCTAGAATTTATGGTAGGAGCTCATCGCATGAGATTGGTTGTGTTCTTATTTTTAGATTTTAGAAGCTTATTTCTTGTTGATGTTTTAACCTTGAAATTATTACTGTTTTATACATGAAAATATGATAGAGATAGATATTTGATTGTTAGAAAACCTTAAGTAAAACCTGTGAAACTAAGGTGCGAGAGTGCTTAGTTTTGCTTGAGATCTTGACATTGAGACGGAATGCACGAGAGTGATACTTAATCTCTTTGATCAAAGTTTACTTATATTTAACATTGAATAGATCTTGCACGAGAGTGATGATCGTTCTTTGTAAATTGACTGCGCGAGAGCGAGTTAATTTCTTTATTAAGTAAGCTATATCTTTACCATCGCAAAAATAGATTGATGAATCTTTAATCATATCTAGTCATAAATATTAAGGTGGATGAACCCCAAGTCCCAATTCTTTCTCTCTGATATTTCATACAACTTCCTATTGTTTACTTTCATTAATCGATTTGCTTAGCTAGTGATAATACAACTATTTGGTACTTAACATGTAGGTCTCTGTGGTTCGATATCTTAAATATTACTTCGAGTATCCGTGCACTTGTGGAGTACAACAAGTTTTTGGCGCCGTTGCCAGGTTTCTTAGTTTTGTTAAGATCAAAATAGTTGTTAGTATTGCTAGACTAAGTTTTATTTATTTTAGATTTAACTTTGTTTTCCGTTTTTATAGGTTTTGGATTTTCACAAGTTGTGGCAGAACTGTGATTTGTGAAATTATTGAATTTACTTATATTTAATATTTTCAATTTTTTTACATATTCTGAAAAAAAATAATTTGATTGATTGATGTTGAATAATCTTTCTGTTTCTATTCTATTTGTTTATACATAGGACTCTTAGATCTTGGTATTTTTATTTCTTGTGAATTTTGAGATAACAATTTTTTTAATTGTGTAGAAAGCTTTGGTTTGAAGATATGTATTTTAATCACAGCTCATGGGCAAATAAAAGAGTTGAGGTATACATGCCACAAGGTAAGTATGAAAATGATTCATTGTGTACTCTTCAAGATACGTTTAACTCTTATATGCCTTCTATTTCTTCTAATAGATGTGATATTTGTGAACATTCTGATCATTACACTTCTAATTGCCAATTTTTAAATTCCAATTCACCATGGTATCAAGATGATCAATATGATTCTAGATCTTTTTATGATGATTGCTCAAACTATACTTATGAACCATGCTTTGAGGATACTGAAAAATCTAGCTTAGAGATAATGTTTGAAAAGTTCATGAGTACCCAAGCAAAACAAAATGAGGAAATGCATGAGACACTTAAACATATGAATTCTAGGATGGATAATGTGAATGTTGACAATTAAATTTTAGAAACCCAGTTAGCACAACAAACTTGTTTATTTGAGTTTGATTTGGAAACTGAGGAAATTAATTTAGAAAATTCCCCCACTGATTATGATTGTTTTGAGATTGAGCCTTATGTGAACATTAATGAATATCTCTCTGATTTTGATAATTGTGAAATTGATTCCTCTGATAAATTATTTGTGGAAAAATTTGAGATAATTGATTTTGAAAAATCCCCTTTTGATTCTAGTGAAGTTGATTCTTTTGATGAAAACTTATTTATAGTTAAATATGATGAATGGAATGAAGAACTTGATAATGGTTTGAAAATTATAGATATTGTTGAGACCCACTTTGATTCTGGTGATATTATTGAAATTAGTGATAAGTCTTTTGTGGTTAACCCTGATTCTATTAAATCTAAAATTGATTCTCTTGCAAACATGATAAATCTCATTATGATTTTTCATACGATTCTGATTTTGATTCTTCTAATGATGAATTATTTGTGAAAAATTGATTCTCTGGTTTTGTTGATAATTTTAAAATTGATAAATTATTTGATTGTGAACATGAGGAACTTGAAAAGTATTTGAATATTACAAACACTGATGAATCTCATTCTGATGTTTTGCCCATATCTAATGTTCAATATTTTGATTTATTTGAAAAATTATGCTTTATTGAGGAATCTAATGTGGGACAGAAAGACTATTTTGATGATCCAGTACATGAATCTTTTGATCAAAGTCCTGTTGCAATTGAAAATATAAATTTGAAAAAAGGACTTATGATTTTGCTTTTGGTAAATATAGGAAGATCACTGAATATCCTTTGATTGAAAATATTGATTTTCATTTTTGCATAGTTGAGAAAGTCATGTCAACCTTGATTTACATGAAATTTTGGATATTTGGATTAGTGGCTAAACTTTTTGGATAGCGGAAAAGGAAAAAAATTATATGCTATTTACTATGGTATTGATCCACCTGCTTCACCATGAGATTTGATTTTTGGTCAAGCTAATCACCTAAAAATTAGCGCTTCTTGGGAGGCAACCCAAGCACTCTTACTTAGTTTAGTTTATTTTTATAATTAATTTTCTTCTCTTTTTGTAGGGGAAATTGAGTTTTGTACAAAATATGACAGTACCGTAATGTTTTTATTGTACTGTAATTTCGTCTGATTTTATCCTGAGTGTTTTGAGTCTTTTACGGCACTACCATAATTTTGGGCTAAAATTTTACGGTGCCATAATTTTTGGTAATTTTTGTACAGAAGGTTTTATGGATTTACGGCACTACCGAAAATTTTTTATGGTACCGTATTTTTGAGTGATCTTTTCTCCAAAAATTTTGATATTTTTGTGAAAATATGGTATTTGAAATCTGTATTTTTTATTTTTTATGGTACCGTATTATGCTTATTTTATGTGTATGAAAAGGGCTATGACCATATCGACCAAACTAGCATGCCTGTGATGGTTTATTATTTTGTCCATAGCATGCCTGTGATGTTCTTCCTTTGCTGCTATAACCATAGGAAAACTGCATGCTAGAAAAGAATAAAATAAACATGTAAAAACTCTCAATACAATATCAAGTCGATAGCCTTCTAACACTGAATAGATCAAATCCAATGATTCAATCAATACCATCTCTTTGCATTGTCTCTTGGGCCATAGTACAAAAGTCACATCCAAAAGTGCATGGACTATTGGGATTATTATCCTTTCAGGGTTATGATATATGTGAGCCTTGTCTAATAGACAAAATGACAGATGCTACCTTCATTTAGGAAGGAGAGAGAGGTTGATGCTTGTTGGATCTAGTGCACAGCAATGTGTGTAGACCCATGGAGACAAGCACAAAGTGGTATACTTCATTAAGTAAGGATATGTCATATCCAACAGGTAACTTTGGAGAAATCCAAGAAGTTAAGAAATGAAGTATAAAATCGAATTGGAGAATCTATTAAAACCCTTTGATTGGATCAAAGTGGGAAGTGAAGAATTTGATGACTATCTTGAGGAGTGTGGGGTTGTCTCACAGCTTACTTGGAACACCACAACTGTGTGGTGAAATTCAAAGAAAGAAAAGGGAACACATTGGATGTGGTTCCACCTTTGAATAGTCATGCAAATTTACTTCCTCTAGAGGCCATGCAAGCAACTGTTCTGACACTCCATAATGTGTATTTGTGGGGCACTGAGAGTGCTACTTCTATCCCGATGATAACAAAATATTTGTTGCTCAAACTGCTGTCTTTCTTGAGGAGATATCTTTTTTGAAAGAAGCTAGTGGGAGCAGATTTGATTAGGACAAGGTCCAAAAATTAACCACAATACAGTTAGACACAAATGGAGAGTAGAATCACACATGCAGGTTGAAAGTCAACCTGAGGTTCAAGTAACACAGGAACCACATGAGTCTGAATGGATTCGAAATACTCTCACAGGTTGTGGGCATGATGAATTTTTCATCTAGGATGAACCTAAAGACTTATGAGGAAATGGAAGCGGTTAGTGGACTAAATTCCAAGAAATGGCTGAGCGGCATAAGAACCGTAATGGACTCCATGTCTGCTAATCAAGTGTGGGACTTGATTGAGCCGCCTAAGGGGTAATACCCAGAGGCTGTATGTGGATCTTCTTGGAAGATAGACATGGAAAGTAATATTGTTACCTATGATGACAAGCTAGTGAATGAAATTTCAGATAAGTCCACTGGGTGGATAGTGATGAAATTTTTCACCGATAGCTTTGTTTGAGTCCATTAGGTATCTACTGGTTATAATTGCATGTTATGTTATAGTGTATTGTTATGAAAATTGCTTTTCTTAATGGACGTCTGGAAGAGGATGTCTAGATGGAAATAGCCAAAATGTTTTCATACAGTCGCCATAAAGATATGTATGGTATTATGCAAGTATCCTGTGTTTACAAGAAGATCAGTGGGAGCATCATAATGTTTCTTGTTCTAATTGATTGACGATATCTCCTCGCATGAAATGACATCCCGGCTCTTCACGCGGTGAAGTACAGTCTTGGAATGTATTTCGAGAAGAATGACCTAGGGAATGCAGCCTACATTCTAGGCATGTGGATCAAAAAGGGTTCCAAGAAAGTCATTGCCCTTTAGTCAATCTACGTTCATCCAAGAGATTCTGGAGAGGTTCATGTTGGATCATTCCAAAGGATGATACCTTCCAGAGAGACATAGTCTGATTCTCTCCATGATGCAATGTCTTTTGACACAGCAGAAGAGAGATAACATGAATCTATAATCCTAATACATTGGGTATAGGATAGATCATGTTTTGTGCAACTGGCACAAGACTGTGTGTGGCGAATGCTTGGAGCAATGCCAGCAAGTTTCAATCTAATCCTAGTGTTCATACACTAGATAGCTGTGAAAGCAACCCTTCGTACTTGGGAAGTATAAAGGATTGAATTTTAGTCTGTGATAAACAGGAAGAACTTTGTGTACAGGGGTACACTGACACTTCGTTCCAGTCTAATGCCTATCGTTCACAGCCAGGATTTGCGCTTTGCCTTGATGTGGTGTTGTAGGCTGAAAGAGCTTTATGCAAACCATAGTGGCAAATTCTACAATTAAGGCTGAGTACATT
>CM050442.1:26022322-26033005 GCA_027562315.1 Costus pulverulentus | reverse complement strand
ATGCGATCCTTAACCCTAGTTTCCGCAAGTCAAACTTTTATGCGCCATATGCTTTAGGGTTATGCTCCCCCTAGAAGGGGACCCCCCTTATTTAAGGGGTACTTTCAAGACCTAGCAGTGAACCAGTTTTGGAATCACAACCTGCACATGTGCAATCCCATCCTAGCTCACCACCTTCTAAGGAGGATCAGCCTTCACATAATGGTGATTTGCCTTATGAAGTTGATATTCCTAGACCTAGTTCACCATCACCATATAGGTCACCTATACTTTTTCCCCAGAGGATTGTGCAAGCCAAGTTAGATAGGCAGTTTGGGAAATTTTTAGATGTTTTGAAAAAGTTGTATATTAACATTCCATTTACTGATGCCTTATCTCAAATGCCTTCATATGAAAAATTTTTGAAAGAGATTTTATCCAACAAAAGAAAAATAGAGGACTATGGTATTGTGGCACTAACTGAGGAATGCAGTGCTATTATTGAAAACAAGTTGCCACCGAAATTAAAAGATCCAGGTAGTTTCTCTATCCCTTGTTTGATTGGAAGTCGACCGAGCCTTATGTGATTTGGGAGCCAGTGTGAGTCTAATGCCTTTATCTGTGTGTAGGAAACTAGATATGGGAGCTCCTAAACTAACTTCAATATCTTTGCAGCTCGCCGATCACTTAGTGAAGTATCCTATAGGTATTATTGAGGATGTTCCGATCCAAGTTGATAAGTATTTTGTACCTACTGATTTTGTGGTTCTTGAGATGGAAGAAGATGCAAAAATTCCTATTATTCTTGGTAGACCATTCTTAGCCACTGCAAGAGCTATTAATGATGTAAAGAACGGTAAACTCACTATGAATATTGGTGATAACAAAATTGAGTTTGATTTGAATGATTCATTGAAAAAACCTTCATATACTAGTTCATGTTGTAGTGTTCATGCTGTTGATGACGTGGTTTATGATCTTGGTTTTTTATTTGATGATCCTTCAGATTTTGATTCTGATTCTTGTGATGATTTATGTGCTGAAATTGATGATTCTGATTTTGATTATGATTCTTGATGATACTCATGATGTTTTGGACTATACTATATTTGATGATGAAAAAGAACAAATTCTAAAAGTTGAACTCAAAGCTTTACCTGATAATCTTCGCTATGAATTTCTTAGTCCTAACTCTACTTACCCTGTTATTGTTGATGCTCAATTAGATGAAAGGGAGACTGATTTGCTCTTGAAGGAGTTGAGGGTTCATAGAAAGGTAATTGGGTATACTATTGATGACTTGAAAGAATTAATCCTTCTTTTTGTACGCACAGGATTCCAAAGAAGACTCAACCCATCTATGAAAGAAGTTGTAGAGAAGGAAGTTTTCAAATTGTTTAATGTAGGTATTATCTATCCTATCTCCGATAGTAAATGGGTAAGTCCTGTACATTGTGTTCCTAAAAAGGGGGGTGTCACAGTTATGAAAAACAAAGATAATGAGTTGATTCTTGTTAGAACAGTTACTAGTTGGCGCATATGCATAGACTATAGGAAATTAAATACAGCCACTAGGAAAGACCACTTCCCCTTGCCTTTTATTGATCAGATGGTTGAGAGACTTGCTAAGCATTGTTTTTTTTTTTTCTTGATGGATGTTCTGGATTTTTTCAAATTCTCATTCATCCTGATGATCAAGACAAGACCACCTTTACTTGCCCATATGGTACATTTGCATATAGGAGGATGCCTTTTGGATTGTGTAATGCACCTACTACTTTTCAGAGGTGTATGATGGAAATATTTTCTAAATTTATTGAAGATTTTATGGATGTTTTCATGGATGATTTTTCTGTTTATGACTTTTGTTTTGAAGGTATTGGCGTACAGGGCTATTGTCACTCCCTGGCACGGCTCCAAACACTTGTTGTCCCTAACTTGTATTTAAAAGTGTGTCCTTTCGGATCATAACAAGTTTTTGGCACCGTTGCCGGGGACCTTAGTTTTGTTAATATCAAAATAGTTGTTAGTATTGCTAGACTATGTTTTATTTGTTTTAGATTTAACTTTATTTTTTTTTCTATTTTTGCAGGTTTTGGATTTTCACAAGTTGTGACAGAGCTTGTATTTCTGAAATTTGTGAATTTACTTGTGTTTTTTTAATCATGTTTCTGAACCATACTTTGATGACAATGGAAAATCTAGGTTAGAATCCATGTTTGAAAAAATCATATCAGATCAAGAAAAAATTTTTGCTAAACAAAACCAAATTCTAAGCAATCAAATTAAGCAAATGAGGATCGTCTTAAGGGTTCAGTTAATCAAATTTCTTTTCAAGAATAATCTTTGACTACTAATACTGAATTGCTAGAAACTCAGTTAGCACAACAAGCATATTTATTTGAGTTTGATTTTAAAGCTGAAAAGATTGATTTAGAAAATTCACCCTGTGATCATGATTGTTTTGAGATTAAGCCTTATGTGAATATTAATGAATCTCCTTTAGATGTTGATTGTTGTGATATTGATTTATCTAATAATTTATTTGAAGAAAAGGTTGAGGAAATTGAAATTGAAAAAACCTCTTTTGATGACATTTATGCTTTTGATGATATATCATTCATGGTTAATTCTGATGAGTTTGAAAATTATGAAAATAATGCACCCTAAATAGAAAACTTCAGAAATAATTTTCCAACAAAGAAACTCAAACCCGCAACAATCAGAGAGGTGAGGAAGAATAGCATATTCAAAAATCAGTATATGATGATATTTTCAGAAAACTCAACAGAGAATCCAGGAAATAGAGGCCACAACAGCAGGAAAATTTCAATAGCTATTTCGCATCAAACAAAGAGCACCTAAGGGTTCCTCTGATACCACTAATGAAGAATGGAAAATCCTAACGCCCTGGATCACCTTAGGTATGGGGCTCTTCTAATATAATAGTAAACAATGTTCTAACATGGGGATGTTTAGCATGCGATTCTAGAGATTGAGAAGGAAAGAAGGCACCTGAGGCCCCCTTGAAGGAAGGAGGCCAAACCTCTTCTTGAGCTTCCTTTGTCAATGAGCTTGGTTCAGAATTCTTCCAGGTGGTGTATTGGGATGTACTCAATGCTCTTACAAATTCCAGCGGCAGCAGACCACCTGCGGGAATGGTTGACCTCGGCAATGGAACAATAACGTGGGCTTGTGGAAGGGTGAAGATGATTGGTGTAGAGAAGATGGTTGCGGTAGCAAGATGATGATGGAAATGATAGAAGAGAAGCTTGAAGTTGATGAGGTAGCCGGCTGTGATGATACTGAATAGAAGAGAAGGTGAGGCTGTTGACGTGAAGAGAAGAGATTGATAGAAGAGAAGAGAAGTAGAAGAGAAGACCCTTAACTTAGCAAGCAAGGGGGAAGAGAAGGATAAAAGAGGAGCAAGCTCAACCCTCGGTACACAGGAGGAGCAAGCTCCACTCTCGGCACAAGCAACACAACACAACACACGATTTTCTCAAATGATTTTAACCTTGTGCAAAGTGTAAATTACAAGGGCTTTTAACCCCTTCACCCTCAACGACAATATTCCCTTACATTAAATCCATGGCTGGTGTTCTTTTGTTTTGAATTGGATAGTTGAGATGAGAAGTCTTTCAAGCTTTCTTATTGGATGATGTGGGCGGCTGCATGAGTAACGTTGAAGTTGAATGTGCATGCTGAAGATTGGCTGTCATTTGGTTGGCTGGGTTTCCTGAGTTCAGTTTTGGGCTGCACACGCATCTTGGTGCAAGAGATGGATGATGGTTGGCTGGACTTGTGAGCTGGAGTTGTGTTGACTTAATTGTTGACTGGAAGTCATGTTCACCTGGGTTGGATGCTGATTTTGTGAAGATTGAAGCTGCAACATTTGACCTTTGAAATGGAGCTTGAATTAACATTGATGTCTGATGTTGACTGATGCTTGACCGCTAGATCTCCATTGGGGTTGACTTTGATTTGTTGACTTTGACTTGTGGAAAATACCTTGAGGGCTGATTTGTAGTTGAGGGGGTTGGAGGTGCCTTGTAAGTGCATTACAGGTGCCAAAATATCCTAGGCAAAACAACCTAGTACATTCACTACAAAAGGAAAATAAAGACTTCAAAATAAACCCTAGGCTAGGTCCTAACTACAACAACAACAAGTGCGGAACTTAAAATAATGTTGCAACATACAATCCCAAAATATCAAAATGCAACAAGCTTTCAAAATAACATCAAACATAATTAAATCCTTGGAGATCCTTGGAGACGTCCCTACATCAGGATCGATCCTCGCTAATGCTAAAGATAAGTAAATCATCAATCAAATAACTTAAAGATCACTTTCGTGCATCCGAATTCAAAGTTGATTATCTCGAGTGGAATCTCAAGGATCACTTTCGTGCATCCGAGACTGAACAAAAGTTCTACTTATGGTTTTTTGATGACTCAATCCTTACTTTCATGCAAGATCAAATCAAGTCTAAAACAATAACTCAACCCTAGATTCAAATTATCATCATGGCAATAAAATTACTAAAATCAAATAATTAAGAACTAACCTAAGAGAGTTCCTAACAAGCAATTCTAGGGTTCAAAGTTCTCAAGCAAGTCACCTTTCGGTCCTTATTTCGAGAACTCTAAAACATGAATAATAACATCAATCTATGGAGAAACAAAGTTCAATTATTCACATAAGCAAAATTATCATCCTAAAACTATTCTGACGAAGATAAAAAGTTATCTAATCATTAAGAAACCAAAGGGGATTACACCCCATGTCCCAAATATGTTTAAGCTTGCATGGAAGAAGAAATACAACAAACCATAGTATCAAAGTGTCAGAAATCAATTACGAAAGGGGTTTAAGAAAATACACCACGGCTGTAATATAAATTATAGCCGTATTTTGCAAAAGAAACTCGCTGTGAACAGTGCTGGTGCCGCTCTTTCATCGATTTCTCCTCCGTCCGATCTCCTCTTACTCTGAAACTTCTGGTGTGTTGTCCTCTCCTCCAAACGAAGCTTCTGTGCCAAAATTGCAGCCTGAGGTGTCCTCTACGCCTCTCGGCGTGAGGCCAAACCCTAAGCCCCTCTCTGTTGATTGCTCCCTCGATACTTGATAAAATTGGGGCTTTCGATTCGTGTGTCTTCTCCTATTTTTGACAAGTCCGCAGAATCTTTTGGATCTCAATTTGGAAGTCTGGATCAAAAGATATAGTCCGCGCAAGAATCGGGCCCGAAAATGTCACGAGTCCAGGTAGAAAATATGGCTGTATTTTATTTTACGGCAATGCCGTATTTTCGTTCTGTGAACCCTGAGTCAAAATTACAAGTTGTGAAATATATTATGGCTGTGCCATAATTTCAGTCGAGTTCTCTGTCCAAAATCTCTAGCAAATACGACCCGTAAAATGGTTTACGGCAGTGCCGAAATTTTAGCAATTTTCTTTGTTCTGAATGCGCTTCAAAAAAATGGCTCGTGTAATTTCTTACGGCAGTGCCGTATTTTTCATTAAACTCTCTGATCAGAAATTCCACCAATTTACAGCAGTGCTCTGATATTACGGTATCGTATGGAAATACGGTACCGTAATATATAATACGACATTACCATATTTAGGTGTGTTGCTCTGATTTGCGTGAAATTTGTCAGGTGATCTCCTCTTGATGATGGTAACTCTTCCATGTCTTTGATTTTGCTTGCAAATGCCTTAAAATAGTGCCTTTTTACCTGAAAATTATGAAAAACCAAAACAGAAGTAGATTTTGCAATATTTGATAAATTTAGCATAAAAATCAGCAAAAGATATTCAATTTAGCATGGAAAGATATATAAAATGATACAAAATATGCTATATATTTTGGTGTCAGCAAAATACATAAGGCTCAAACTTTGCTTGTCCTCAAGCAAAAATCAAAAATTGATTAAAAGATAAATCTTTTCATGCTCAAGAAATTTCTAAAATACAATCATCATTGAAAAATTCCATCAATTGTTTCACAAAACTTCAAATAAACATATCATTCTTAGAACTCAACCCTCTAGATCTACATTTCAATCATATAAAACTTTGCAACTAGTATAATAAATAGAATTTTCAATCTCATGATTTCACCCAATTTTTAGTTCAAATCTATCATACTTTTGTTTACATGAATTAGGTTTTCAAGATCTTTTTCCACACATATTTTTTTATTCATTTTTTTTCTTTTTCATGTCTTTTGTTGTTTTTGCACAGAAGGCATGTACCAACTCTGATACACACTTTTTTTTTATTTTGACTTCAACTCTTATCTTCGGTACCACTATCAATTTTGCATAGTGCCAAGTAGAGGAGTCTTATTCTTTTTCTCTCTCATTATTTTTTAGACATAGACTTCAACTCATGTATTAGGTACCACTATCAATTTTACATAGTGCCAAGTAGGGGAGTCTCTCACTATTTTTATGGATCTTGGATTCTTATTTCCCAACAAATAGCAAAATAGACTAAACATCTACTAAGTTGATCAATTGATATCAATTCAGTAATCATACTCATATACTCATTTTATTCAAAAGAGTAGTTTCCCCTTTAGATCGTATTCCTCAAATAACACATCTACACAAAATTTCATGCATCAACCAATGTCAAATTTCAAAAGATAGATATGCATTGAAGAAATAAATCTAACATGATGAGTTTCTTTCTAATCATGAATACAGGTTTATTCATCATCAAGGAAGATATTTATCAATGAGAATCTTTTAAAAATAGAATCACACCACAAGATAGTAGAAAGTGGATCATGAACAAGCATATCATCATACAACCATATCGAAGAAATATCAGTGAGTGATACATCTAAAGCAAATCAAAGATGCAACCATATGAAATAATCATGAATACAAGAGAGTGCAAAAGACACTCACAAAACTATATAGCAAGCTTTGATCGAATATATATAAGGCTCGGACTAAAAAAATAGTGTCGGGGCAGATGCTGCTAGGTCCAAAGATGTGCTTTTTGAAATTTTACCTACGTAATTTTAAATACATAAGGCTCAGTCTGAAAATAGTCTAAAAAAATAATAATGATAAAAATAATTCTCTCAAGGGAGAATCAGAGATGTCGCTGGAGGTCTGAAGAGGATGCCAGTGGAAAGAGTTGAGCAGGCAAGAAGCAGAGGTGGAACAGATGCTATTTGAAAAGCTGCTAGCAATGATGGTGGTGGTGCTGACAGTAGAGTGAGTAATCTCTAGTGGCCTGCTAGAGACTATAGTCCTGGAGGTGAGAACATCGTCTAGTGGGTGCCAGAAATAATGCTGCATAGAAAAAAAATCAGTCACTAATGAAGAGTCTGTTGCATAAATAAATCAAATCAATGGAAATAGAAGCAGTAGAAGAAGTAAGAATCTGCAGATGGTATAATCTAGTGTCGACGGCTGGAATTAGTGATGTCAGAGGCAGGTGCAGCGGTAGCTATAGGTGGAAGATAGTTGCTCTTGAGGATTTCTGGATCTGGAGCCAAAGAAGCTTTAACATGTAGAAAGCAAGTAGAGCAGCCAGTGAATTTTTTATGAAAAGTAGCCATATCTAAGAATAAGATTTAATGATCCAAGAAGGAAACAGACAAAACAGTGTGGTAGAATGAAACTTGTTATTTTCAAGTTTATAAAAATTGAAGGATCAAAATCTGTCAGGAATTTAAGGCATCAGTGGAAAAAAGGCTAATCAGATTACAAAACTGCAAAAACTGCACAAAAGTTAATCAGATTCGAAAGTTTGCCATGTGTCCTAGAATGATCAGAAAATATTTTCAGGAAAACAACTAATCCACGTGATAGAATGACACATGTTCTTTATATTCCATGCGAATGATCAAGGTTTCAAGTTATTAAAGCATCATAAAAACTTGCAGCAAAAATGCTAATCAGAATAGTCAAAAGAAAACTGCTGCAGAAATTAATTAGAATCGAAAAGATGCTATGTGTTTTAGAAAGATCCATGGACTTTAAAATTCAAAAAAAATATCCAAATGATAGACAATGATGAGTAGTTCATGTTTGTGCCAAAGATCAAAAATTTTCCCAACCCAGTTTCTTAAAATTAATGAGAGAATACACCTACTCAAATAAGCAGAATGCAGCTTCAAAATACAGTACCATGAAACAGCATACGGTACTGCCGTAAAAGACACAAAACCTTCTGTACAAAAATTACCCTCGTAAAAGACTAAAAACTCTTGGGATGAAATCAGACCGAAAATATGGCACGGTAACACAGATTACGGCAGTGTCGTATTTTGCACAAAATTTTATTTTCCTACAAAAAGAGAAGAAAAAAACTAATTCTAAAAATAAAATAAAATAAAAGAAACTAACCTAAGTGATAATGCTTGGGTTGCCTCCCAAGAAGCGCTAATTTTTAGGTCATTAGCTTGACCAAAAATCAAATCTCATGGTGAAGCAGGTGAATCAGTTCCAAAGTAAATAGCGTGTAATTTTCTCCTTTTCCGCTATCCAAAAAGTTTAGCTACTAATTCAAATATCCAAAATTTCATGTAAATTACAATCACAGTGGCTTTCTTAAATATGCGGAAATCAAAATCAATATTTTCAACTTCAATCAAAGGATATTCAATGATCTTCCTATATTTATCAAAAAGCAAAATTATAAGTCCTTTCTTCAGATTTATATTTTCAATTACAATAGGACTTTGATTAAATGATATAAGTATTGGATCATCAAAACATTCTTTCTGTCTTAAATTAGAATCATCAATAAAGAATAAATTTTCAAATAAATCATAAGATTGAACAAAAGATATGGGCAAAACATCTTCATGGTGAGATTCATCAATTTTTGCAATATTCAAATCCTTTTCAAGTTCCACATGTTTGTCATCAAATAATTTATCAATTTCAAAGTTATCAACAAAATCAGAGTAAGATTTTTCTAAATTAGTCCCCTCATATCCTTCATCAGAATTAACCGTCAACAATATATTATCAAAAGAATCAATTTCATTAAAAGAGGGTTTTTCAATTTCAATTTCCTCAAACTTTTCCACAAATAAATTATTAAATGAATCAATTTCACAATTATCAAAATCATATAGAGATGCATTAATATTCACATAAGGCTCAATCTCAAAACAATCATGATCAGAGGGGGATTTTTTAAATCAAGTTCTTCAGTTTCAAACTCAAATAAACATGCTTGTTGTGCTAACTGGGTTTCTAAAAATTCAGAATTAGCAGTTAAAGATTCTACATTAGAAGCAAGCTGACCAATTATCTCCTTAAGATCTTCCATTTCTTTACTTTGATTTGTCATGAATTGGTTTTGATTTGACATGAATTTTTCAAGCATTGATTCTAACCAAGATTTTTCAATATCTTCAAAGTATGGTTTAGAAACATGATTTGAGCAATCCTCATAAAAAGAAGTTTGATTTTCCCATCCAGAATTATATTGATCATCTTCATAACATGATAAATTGAAATTTGGAGAAATTAAAATTTGGCAATTAGAACTATAACGACCAAAATATCCACAAATATCACAACTAATGGAAGAATAAGATGTCTTAACAGGATGCATATTTAAAGTGTCTATTTGACGAGAGATAAAATATAACTTTTCTTGAAGAGTGCATGATGAATCATCTTCATATGACATATATACTTCATTTCTTTCAGTTGCCCACGAGTTAAAATTAAAAGACATACCTTCAAATCTATCAAGAACAGAAAGATAATCCAACACCGAACAATCAAATAAAACCTTCTCTCTTTTTTTTCAGAACAAAGAAAATATAAAACACATTCAAATTCACAAATTTTATAAAATCTCAGTTCTGTCACAACTTCTGAAAATCCAAAACCTGCAAAAACAAAAAACAAAGTTAAATTTAAAACAAATAAAACCTAGTCTAGCAATACTAACAACTATTTTGATATTAATAGAACTAAGGTCCCCGGCAATGGCGCCAAAAATTTGTTGTGATCCGAACGGACACACTTATGAATACAAGTAGGTAGACTTATTTCAGGGGTCGTGGCCAAAACCTAAGTGTTGGCGTACAGGGTTATTGTCACTCCCTGACACGGCTCCAAAAACTTGTTGTCCCTAAACTTGTAGTGTCCGCAAGTGCACAGATACTTGAAGTAATAAAGAAAAGTATCGATCCCACAGAGATCTTATTGTTAAGTATTAAATAATTATTTTCTTACTAGCTAAGGAAATCGAATATGATGCAAGTGAATAATCGATAAACACACGGCAAAATAATCAGAGAGATAAACTGGGACTTGGGTTTCATCCACCTTAATTTCAATGATTAGATATAAATAAAAGGTCGTCAAACTAATTTTATCATGATAAAGACTTAATTTACTTTATAAAGGGATCATCTCACTTTCGTGTAGACAATCATGTAGGGATCGATCCTCGCTTTGACGCAGGATCTATCCCAACGCTAAAGATAAGTAAATCATTAATCAAAGAACTCAAAGATTACTTTCGTGCATCCGAATTCTAAGTTGATTGTCTCTAGTGGAATCTCACGGATCACTTTCGTGCATCCGAGACTCAACACAAGTGTTGGGTCCCCTTCAAGGGGGAGCGGAAGGGGGGTGAAATCCCTAAAGGTGGCGCATGTGTGATTCTTTTGCAGCGGAAGATAGGGATTCAAGATCAAAATAGCA
>CM050442.1:25987787-26021329 GCA_027562315.1 Costus pulverulentus | reverse complement strand
GTTCCAAGTTCTCAAGCAAGTCACCTTTCGGTCCTTATTATGAGAACTCTAAAACATGAATAATAACATCAATCTATGGAGAATCAAAGTGCAATTATTCACATAAGTAAAATTATCTTCATAAAACTATTCTGACGAAGATAAAAAGTTATCTAATCATTAAGAAATCAAAGGGGATTACACCCCATGTCCCAAATATGTTTAAGCTTGCATGGAAGAAGAAATACAACAAGCCATAGTATCAAAGTGTCAGAAATCAATGAAGAAAAGGGTTTAAGAAAATACACCACGGCTGTAATATAAATTACAGTAGTATTTGGCAAAGGAAAGTCGCTGTAAACAGTGCCGCCGCCGCTCTTTCATCAATTTCTCCTCCGTCCGATCTCCTCTTACTCTGAAACTTTTGGTGTTTTGTCCTCTCCTCCAAATGAAGCTTCTGTGTGAAAATTACGGATTGAGGTATCCTCTACGGCTCTCAGTGTGAGGCCAAACCCTAAGCCCCTCTCTGCTTATTGCTCCCTCGATACTTGATAAACATGGGGGCTTTCAATTCGTGTGTCTTCTCCTATTTTAGACGAGTCCACAGCATCTTTCAGATCTCAGTTTGGAGGTCTGGATCAAAAGATATGGTCCACGCAAGAATCGGGCCCGAAAACATCGCGAGTCCAGATAGAAAATACGATCGTGTTTTATTTTACGGCAGTGCCGTATTTTCGTTCTGTGAACCCTTAGTCAAAATTATGGCTCGTGAAAAATATTATGGTTGTGCCGTAATTTCAATCGAGTTCTCTAGTACAAAATCTCTGGCAAATACGGCCTGTAAAATGGTTTACGGTAGTGCCGTAATTTCAGCAATTTTCTCTGTTCTGAATGCGCTTCAAAATATGGCCCGTGTAATTTCTTACGGTAATGTCATATTTTTCATTAAACTCTCTGGTTGGAAATTCCACCAATTTACAGCAGTGCTTTGATATTACGGTACCGTACAGAAATACGGTACCGTAATATATAATACGGCACTACCGTATTTTGGTGTGTTGCTCTGATTTCCGTGAAATTTGTCAGGTGATCTCCTCTTGATGATGGTAACTCTTTCATGTATTTGATTTTGCTTGAAAATGTCTTAAAATAGTGCCTTTTTGCCTGAAAATCATGAAAAACCAAAACAGAAGTAGATTTTGCAATATTTGATAAATTTAGCATAAAAATCAGCAAAAGATCTTCAATTTTGTATGAAAAGATATATAAAATGATACAAAATATACTATATATTTTGTTGTCATCAATTGTCCCTAAGTGATCTTCTATCCGCCATGACAACTTCTTCCTCTTGTCTTTCTTCAAATTTGAGTTTCTTGCGCAGTCTAAGAGTTTTGTTAATCTCAATATCTAAAAGAACTAAAGGTCTTGATATTAGATTCCTACTCATACACTAGTAGATAGATCAAATAAACTCAAGTAAACAGAAAAGAACAGAAAAACAAATAAAAAATAAAACCAAACCTAGTCTAGCAATACTTTTAATATCTTCAATATTGACAAAAACCAAGGTCACCGGCAATGGCGCCAAAAACTTGTTGTGTCCGTAAGTGCATGGATACTCGAAGTAATAAAAAAGATATCGAACCACAGAGACCTCATTTGTTAATTACCGAATAATTAATTTCTCACTAGCTAGACAATCAAAATTATGAAAGCAAACTATTGAAAGCTACACGAAAATATCAGAGAGAGAAACTGGGACTAGGGTTTCATCCACCTTAACTTTAATGACCAGATATAAATAGATGTTCATCAGTCTAATTTTATTATGATAAAGATATAATTTACTTCACAAAGAAATCATCTCGATTTCGCGCAAATAATTTACAAAGAACCAATCCTCACTCTCATGCAAGATTTATTCATTGTTAAATATAAGTAAATCATTGACAAGGAACTCAAGATCACTTTCATGCATCTGAATTATAAGTCAACCATCTCAAGTGAAAATTATATAATTTCATACTATAGCTTTCACAGGTTCAACTTAAGGTTCTCCAATAATCCAATACTTAATTTCTTACAGTATCTTCATGTTTATCACAATAACTCATTCCTTAGATCATATTATCAACATGGCAAAAGATATTCTAGAATCAAGAAATAAGAACAAACCTAATTTCTTACGATGAGTTCCTAAATCTCAATTTTAGGGTTCTAAGTTCTAGTAAGTCACTTTTCAATTCATATCGCAAAAACTCTAAATCATGCTGATAATATAAAACAATGGAGAATTAAAGGCAATCATTTCATAAGTAGAATTATCATATTAAAATTATCTTGACGAAATAAAAATTATCTAGTCATATAAAATCAAGGGGATTACACCCCATGTCCCAAAAGATGTCTAAGCTAGCATGGTGGAAGAATTACAATAATCCATGGTTCAGATTGATCAAAAATCAAAGAGAAAGAAGAAATTACGAAACACACCACGGCTATAATGAAAATTACAGTCGTAATTTGCTCAATGAATAGTGCAGGCGATGACATCTTTGTTGATTTATCCTTTGATCGATCTCCTTTCACCCTGAAACTTCTGGGGTATGTTCGCCTCCTCCAGGCGAAGCTTCCCCTCAAGTATCACGGCCGGAGATGCACTGTACACTTCGCGGTGGCGAAACCTAGGGCAATGGCAAAAATCTCGATTTCTCTCTGGAATGTGGATGAAAATTGGGGCTTTTCTTCTCTCTCCCTTTTCCTCGATCTCCCTCGTATTTTGCTTCCAACGAAACTCAAATTGATGGCCTAGATCATCCGCAATCATCCGTGCAAGAATTGGGCTTTAAACAGTTTGAGAAAGTCGGCCATCTGGTTATAATTACGGTCGTGTAATTCATTACAGTAGTGCTGTAATGTATGCAGAAGTTCTCGATACAGAAATCGTCCAAAATTATGGTACCATAATTTGCATTACGGCAGTGCCGTAAACTCATCAAATATCTCAGGTGGAAAATTGACTCAAAATACAGCCCGTATTATTGGTTACGGCAGTGCTGTAAAATATGTAAAACTTTCTATACATAAATCGACCCAAAATACGACAATGCTCAAAAATTACAGCGGTGTCGTGGTTTGTTCTTTAGGTGCAGTGAAACCACGGTACCATAATTTTGATTATGGCCCTACCGTATTTTGGTCTGAAGCTCTGATCCTCGTGAAATTTGACATGCAATCTTCTCTTAATGGTGGGAATTCATCTATGCTTCTGAATTTGCTTGAAAACGCCTCAAAATAATACTTTTTTACCTAAAAATCATCAAAAATCAGAAAAGATATCCTGCAATATTTTATAAATAAGGCATAAAAATTAGCATAAGAGCATGAATATGACACAAAAAGACCTATGAAATATCACAAAATTTATTATAAATTTTCCTCTCATCAATGTTTCACGATTTTACCTTGGCCACCTATTGTCATGTTTTAGCCGGCACGATTCATACCGAGAGGAGGATCGTGACGGTGGATCCTCTTAGTAAAACTTGTGAATGGTTGACACAAGAGTGCTTGGTATTTACTTGAGGATTTCATGACCTTCCACATAACCCATAAGGTTTGTTTAGAATGATCCGCCGCGAGAGTAGGAGACCGTTTTAAACAAACACAGAGGTGTACCACCGAGAGGGGGCACCTTGTACCTTAGGGATAGTTTCCTTATGCAAAACCTTGAATCCATATAATTGAACTTTTTAATCGCAATTAAGATTGCCGGTGTGGTGGATACCAAAGCCCTAATCTCCCTAATATATATTCTGTCTAGTCATTGCTTTGCTTTCTCGTTTATGATAGAAGTTCATAAAAACCCCATTTCGATTCGCTTAGCTATCGAGACTTAGATCTTCTAGTACTTAACCTTGTTCCCTGTGGGATTCGACAATCTTTTATATTACTTCGACATTACCGTGCATTTACAGGACGTGTCAAGCATCAATATCTTTATCCCTTTTCTCAATATGTTTCTTTAGATCATCAATGATCTTATCTCATGAATCAATTGATTGAAAAGGTGGTAAAGTAGTCACAACGGGCTCCTCTTCTTGTTCTTCCTCTCTGAACTGAGAAGGAGATCCGTCTTCAAACGGCATTTCTGGCTCTCTAGTGATGATAGTGGCCAATCTCTTTCCTTTTGCTTTCTCTGACATATGCCTTAGCGTGTCATTGTCAGAGTCTTGACTTGTTTCTTCTGTGTGGCCAACCACACATATAGTATGAACAATATAATCATTTGCTCTCCTGTGCCTTCCTGTAGGATGAGCATGCCTAGCGTCCAAAGCGCTTCTGGCTTTCTTATACACTTCATATATTGTTTGAGACAAAGTCTTCTTTGGAACCCTAGCTGGTTCCTTAGGGTATAATTCCTTCTTCTGATTTGGTCGAAATTGTATTCCTTCCACAGCGTTTGAATTATATTGCAATTCATGCAATGGTTTGAATTGATTTTTAATAGGCACGCTTGGCCTTAGAGTATTTTGTTGATAGTTGTTCATGGGAAAAGCACGGCCTTGCTTCACAAGTCGCGCCTTCTTCTTTCTCATACTTTGTCTCACTTGTTTTTTGGTCTTCTTTGGACCAGACATATCAAATTCTGGGGGGAAAATGAATGATGCATTATTGTTACGACAATTTCCCCAAAGCCTCTTAGGAGTAGCCTTCAAATGGTATTACTCCTTGGAAAATGAAAGTATCGGTACATGGGCCGACATGGAAGAGGCTTTCCGTATAAAGTTTGCTTCAGTCTGCGACAAGATTACAATTGCTGATTTGGCTAGCATTAAAAGGAAAAAGGATGAGACAGTCCTAAATTATATTACCAGATGGTGTACTTTGAGTATCAAATGTGAGCAGCCCTTGGAACAATCTCAAGCTGTTGGGCTACTCATTGGCAATGTTGATAATTCGATGGCTCCATTTCTTTGCACGAATAATATCTCCACTTTCCAAGAACTAATTACACAAGTAGCTAATTTGGAAAGAATAAATCCCCAAGTCATCCCAAACCTACAAGTTTTAAGATTCAAGAAGGAAAAACTGAGGAAGGGCGATTCTAAGGTTGGCTATAATAATGTTGCTAATAGAGGTAAACAGAAAGAAGTTTATTCTACAGGTTCCCCTCAAAATAACAAAATATCAACATTTGGCAATGACTACAACAGATCAAATAGGCGGACATTACTTGAGCAAAGAAGAAATAAAGTGTATTCTTTTAAGAAAGAGAAAACCATGAAAATCTTTAAGGATGCTCTTAAGAATGGTCTACAACTACCAGAGTCAAGACGTCCAGATGAGGCTAACAAAACTGATGATCCTAACTTTTGCCCTTATCATCGCATACTAGGGTACACGATCAAAGATTGCTTTGTGTTTAAAGATTGGGTTGAACAACAATATAAATCAGGAAGGATAACTTTGTCAAAACAAGTGTTAAATGAGACTCTAACAGAACAGACAAATCTTGTTGAGCTAGAAGATTCAAACGTCCCATTGATAGATGGTGAAGGATAGAACACTATATTGCCTAAAAAGACAATACAACTCTTACGAAGATTGAAACATATGCCGGGTATTGTATGGAAGGATCCCGTCTCCCCATAATGCATACTTCCTGAACCACAGCTATCTTCGAGTAAGACATTTAAAAGCAAGAATCAGCGACTGATAAAGAAAAAGAACAAGAAGTCTGGCTCTCTTGCAAGGCCAAAAGAAAAATTTGGTGTTGAAAAATACCTTGATTCGCTCGAGGAATATGAGCAGGAGTCTCCTGAACTGATTAAACTGCGACACTTTATTCCCCAAGATATGTGGGATAAGCTGTTAGAAGATGAAGATTGTGAAGTCGAAACGTATAGAATGCTTTCAAATGCCCCAGAATCATCAAGACAGGCTGAGGCTCGAGATCCTCAACTCTTGCAGGAGAAACTTGAGCGGTTGAAAAAAATCTAGACAAGATCTATTAGTATCTTCACAGCGTCTAAAACAGGAAGAAGATTTGTCATATCAGCAATGGTTAAATCGTAATCATCAACTGAAGCGAACAAGAAAAAGAATTGCTGCTATTGACGCTGAAATGATCTTAGCTCGAGAGTCTCTCTGTCGAAACCAAAGTGGGGGCATTGCCACTTTTAATGTGAATAACAAAATTATTCAATTGAGGATCACCAAAGAAGGAGACCTTGTTCTGGTGTTGCGATGACCCATGCTAGCAAACAAGATGGAGAACGCCCAATGCCACCGATCAATGGTCGCTTCTTGAAGAAATATCACATTTGAAGAAAACATGAAATTTGTAGAACGATGAAATGATGATTACCTCGATGAAATGGGAACTTGAATGAAAATTGAATTTCGACAACGAATTTGTATGTGCATGCTACATATATCAAATACGTTGTGGGGGCATTATTGAAGGTAAAAAAATCGAGACATGAAATTTATCGAAATTAATTTTGATAGAAATTAATTTTGATCGAAATTAAATCACCTTGCCATGATTATTAGGTCAAATTAGAATTTATGACTAAGCAGAAATAAATTGCTCGGCTCGTTGGAGAATTTTTATCAACAATGGAACTTTGACAAAATTGGGATTTAATCCAAATTTCTTGAATTTTTGAAGGATCGACAATCCAATTTCTTTGTCAAAATTATATTTTTGACATCGCAATTTGCGGAATGCGAAAAGAAGGAAATAAAATAAAATTGTGATGAGGAGTTTCGATTTAATAGAAGGTAAAATCAAAATTATGACTAAGTTGGGAATAATTCCAATTTCTATCATGAAATTTGGGTCAAAATTGAGGTTTTAACTGAATTAAAATTGGATATTAATATCCATTTTTATTGTGTTGATTGCGATTCACGAAAGTTGGGTCAAAAAAGGAAATATTGACCATGAATTTTGAGAAGCAATTAATTGGAAAGCAATTAAAAATAAATTATTTTATTTTATTTTTAATTGAGAAAAATCGTGTATGCGGTTTGAAGAGAAGTTTTTGGGAGTTACGACGGTTCCAAAAACGGAAGGCGTGGGAAGCAATAATAAAAGAAGAAATGAAAAAAAAAAAGAAGAAAGGATCGGCTTTTGCTAATTTTGGATGACTCAAAGTTGAAGCGAGGAATAATCGATGAGAGGAACATCGACGCACAGAAGGTATGTATTCCTCTTCTCCCTCCTTTGTCTTTTTCTTCCTCCCTCTTCTCTCGATACCATCAATGGAGAAAGACAACTCCGATAACAAAACTATTGCGGCAGAAGGAAAACTCCAGTTATCAAAAACCATCTATCGGAGAAGGAAAATTTTGGTAAAACAAAACTATTGACGGAGAGACAACCACGGTAAATAAAATCATTGATGGAGAGAGAAACTCTCATACAAAAAATTAATTTTTTTATGTTGCCTTTGGCAATTATCACAGCGATTGTCGCTAAATAATTTCTTCCCTCGTGACTCAGTAGCGAAGCAGGGGAGGGGGTCAATTTGAAAAAAAAAGGAGAAAGAAGTCTCGGTGGAAGAAGATGCGTAAGAAGGTGTTGATGAAGAAGAAAAAGAGAAGATGAAGTCTCGGTAGAATTAGATGTGTGAGAAGGAGATTAGAAGAAAGAAAAGAGATTAGGAAGGATTTGAGAAGAAAATCAGAAAATTAGAAAAAAAAAAAAAAGAGAAGATGAAGTCTCGGTAGAAGATGTGTGAGAAGGAAATTAGAAAAAAAAAAGAGAGAAAATTTTGTAGGAGTTGGAAACGCTGCCTCACCCTCGGCTAGACCTCGCCGAGAAACCCACAGTGATAGAGGTATGCTCGCCTCGTCGACACCTTCCATCATCATCGTGTCCAGTTCGACTGGAAGACGTCGACAGTTGGGAGGGTAGCGTCCACTTCTGCTCCCTCTGCCCTTCTACTCGGTGAAGAGTCGGAGGCAATGGAGGCATATCCGCCTCTGAGCAGTGAAGAGATGGAGGAAGCCATCTTTGCCTCCCTTTGTGACCGTCCTCTCCGGCACGAAAAGAATAAGTCGTCGGCTGGAAGGAGGCATATCCGCCTCTGAACAGGGGAGGAAGAGAATCCTCCTTGTCATCGTTATCTTGAACGCAAGAAGAACTCGCTTGCTAGTGCGAAGCCAGTGCTTCCACCTTTGAGCAGGAAACAAACAAGGGCATTCGCCTGCGAAAAAGCCGCTGGCTAGAGCGAAGCTTCGCATGTCCGCTTCCGAACAGGAAAGGAAGAAGGTTGGATAGCACCCGCTTCCGCGTGATTCTGCCGTCAAAACTGTAGCCACCTCGTCTACCAGTGACAAAATCCCCTGAACAGGCCACCAGCAGTCGATTATGTTGCTGCCGACCGAGCCGCTTGGCTTTTCTACCTTCATCAGTGCCGGCGAGGTCATCCGACACGTCCGCCGAATGCCTTTCTCTTTGATTTTGCCGAAGTTGCCGTTCAACCCATCTGCTTGGCTTCCTTTGTCCTCATCATCCCTGAACTGAGAAGACATCGACGGTGCCAGCGACACCATCTAACGCATCTCTGATTTTGCCAAAGAACTCGAGTTAACACCAATTGACACATCCGCCAAAGCTTGCCTGCGCCCATTGTCTTCTCCAACGAATGTGATATCCTCACATCTGATTGAACCGAAACCTTAGGGAAACCTTCTCCTCAATTATGTGACCATATGACGAGAAGGATCCGACCATTTGACGACTAGATCGCTCAAATCAAAAGATTTTCTGGTGATCTCTATCCTTTATGATCAGCCACGAACACTCGATGTTCATTCTCGTCAAACTCAACATCCGGCCATCGGATCCTATTGAAATTTTAGCCACAGCATCTCCTAAAAAGTGTAAACCTATGACCAAAAAGATCCAGTCATCCAACAGTTGGATTACCGGAATCAAATGATTTTCTGGCAATCTTCTTTCCTCGCTTGTTGTAGAAACCTCTGAACTTATGCTTTATGTACGCAACATCCGACCATCCGATTGAGCTAAAAATTTAGCCACATTCTCTCAACGAGCTTGCGAACCAATGGGAAAAAATCCGATTGAGCTAAAAATTTAGCCACATCCTCTCAACGAGCTTGCGAACCAATGGGAAAAAGGATCTCGCCATCTGGCATCTAGATCGCTAGAACCAAAAGCTTTTCTGGTGACCTATTTTTGTCCCTATTTTGGACAAAAATTATGATTTTCATAGCTTTTGATTTCTGTTCCGCGTTGACTCTGTTACCAGTCGTCGGCGTTAAGCTCCATCCATTGGTATCAGTATCTATCTAACAAATGGCAAAGATGAAAGGTAGGCGGTGAACGAACATGAAAGGCAGACGATGAACTCTGTTCGCATGTGTCACCAAGCACCATGAAAGAAATTTTTGGATCCAATGATCCAATTTTGTCAAAAGATGATCTAACGGCCAAACATTAGCACGGCAGGAACTGGATCGGTATCTCTTGCCTGATTCGCTAAGTTGGGTCAACTATAGATTTTTGGGCTGCCTCACGCGTCCATCCATCTTAGCCCAACCCAATTGTTTAAGTTGAATTGTAATGGTCCCAACTTACCATTACTCATTTAAATCCTAAGTGCAATCAGATATGAACAAAGGATTGAAATTGATTTTGACCAAAAGTCAAAATCATGTGGCAATTAAATCAGGGATAAGAAATTTGAAACTTTGACTTATAACTAAAGTCTAAATGAAACCTCCTGCAATCTTATAAAAGTTATGTGAAACTTTGACTAAATCTTAAGTCTTAGAAAACATTTTGAAATATTCAGAAATCATAAATTTGGCTAGGCCTATTGGCATATATGCCCTGAGACCTATATTTGGTCAAACTATGTACTACTTGACTTTGATATTTCTTATATCATCCTAGCATTGTTATTATCAATGTTTGTCTACACCTGCAATTGTGTACTTACATGATAATGTCCATGGAGACAGATTAGATCTGTGCTCAAATAATTGTCCCCAGTCGATGTACCAAAGTGGATATGGGACAGCCCTGGTACTTTTGAGACTGGTATATGGGCTGGTTAGACACGAGGTGCTAATGCAAACATATGAGTATATCAGTGGTAGATATACTAAACAAGACCCGCTGTGAGGCAATGACTTAGTGTCATGAGTTATACTCACAAGTGATAGGAGATGCATTGATCCTTAGACATGAGGTTATTGACTCTTTTGTATGATTAGGGACATACTTTGATCCAACCTAACACCTCGCTGTAATTGGGAAGTTATAACGGTTGTCATTGAGTATATCATGACCCATATTAGAAGATCAATGTATAGACAAAAGGATTTGCCCCTTCCTAAGGGAAGCATGATATCCATAGAGCTCCTCTATGGTTCTATGACTGAAAGTGTATAGCCATACCCAGGTGAAGACCTGGTTTAGTCATAACCATGTAATTGGGTGAAAACAAGTGATGACACACTTGTCCAATCGGATATCAGTTTGGCGAAGGGACTATAATGTATCTATACCTAATCGCGATGATAGGGATGTCGATGTCGATATCCATTCCGATGACTTGGATAGCAGCGACGCACTGCTAGGTGCCACTCATTGTTTGTGGTGACCTTAGGTCAGCACTGCCAACGTTAAAGGAACCTACAGGGTAGCACACCAAGATACTCGAGTTCTCATATTGATCGGGAAGCCTTATGATCGAGTTATTGCATAACTCGGATCCATTTTGGAGATTTCATCAGCATCAATAGGCCTGATGAGATGGAAGAAACTTATTGGAGCCAACTTCCATTTTTGGCATATTGACCAATGTAACCATGGTTAGCCTCATTTGACCTTGGGTTAAGTTGGATTGGATCCAATGACTTAGTTAACATGCATAATGGACCTTGGGCTAGGCCCATTGCTAAGTTGGGCTTGCTAATAAGTTGTCATGAAGAGATAGGAGCCTAAAAGGGTATAATTGGGAGAATTTATCCATGAAGGTGCCTAAAGGGCATAATGGGGTAATGCTTGGCGCCTTTGCTTCATTAGGAAGTAAAGGGCGCCTAGCCCTTCATCCTTTGATTGAATGAATGCCTCTTAGGCATGTCTTGGGCTGATATGGCTCTTGGGCAAATATGCATAGGTTGAATGAGGTTTATGGTAAAGTCTTGGAGACTTTCCTTGCCTCAAACCCTAATTGTCAACCCCTCATCATAGCCGCCCACTTGTCATGATCATAGCCCTCCCCAAACTATCTCTCCTTGTTATAAAACAGACCCCTTGCCACCCCATATCACAAGATAATTTTCTCTTGGAGGCGTGAGCAAGCAAAGGGGCGAGAGCAAAGGAGGCATTGGCACATTCTCTCTTCCATAGCCGCAAGTCTTCTTCCCTTCTTCCTCTTGGCGGAAGAAGAACTTCTCTTGGTGGTTTCTTTATCTCCTCTCCATCTTCATTGGCGCATCTCTCTTGGAGGTGGCGCAAGGATTGAAGAAAGAGAACAAAGGCTTGAATCTTCTTCCCAAGGCTATCATCGGGTGAGGAAGAAGAGAGCTCGAGGAATCTGTGTGTGTGAGACTGCAGAGGGCGAACACTTGGGTGCCTACCTTGACATCGATCCTCAAGCTTGCTAAAGGTACTTTCTATCACATCGTGTCAACCCCCTCGCTTGACGATCTTCACTGGATTTTTGGGACTGGCCTATTTCGGGGATATTCTTCCACTGTGCAATGTAATATGTAATGTCTATCTCTGAAAAATTATAAAATATCCCCGGGGTTTCCCAACAGTGGTATCAGAGCGACTTGTGAGCCTCGAACAATGTTTATTTCATGCTTTTCTAGGCTCAGATGCCATGTTTCAATTTTCGCAAATTGCATATAACATGGCGCATGGCTTTTCTAAATATGAAAAATTGAAGTTTCTTGTTCCTATCCTCTTTGTCAATCTCTTTTGGATTTTTGAATTATTTTTTTGGTTGATTTAAGATCAAAGACACACATAGTTTTGTCAAGTAGGATGGGCATTGTGTCTTCGGATTAGCCGAGTCCCTTGATCTGACAAAATTGCCAGCCGATAGGATCCATAAAATCATCATGAAAAATTAATCGCAAATAACCAAAAGATTTGTGATAAGAAGATGGGGAAAAGAGATTTGTTTTATGAAAAAGTAAAATTTCAGATTTTATGTTTTTCATGAGCATGTAGAATTGCATGAATAAGTACCTTGATTGTGCATGATGTTGTGATCATGAGTCAAGCCCCTTTGCATGCTTGTGATGTATTCTTGTGAGGTCTGCATGCCGCCCATCTTTTTCTTTTATTTTGTAAAATTCAAGATGAAGATTAGGGGGCGCATTCTACATAAATCTTGGCGCATGAAGCTTGTGCACCTTGCTTGGTGGCGCAACAAACTTCATCAATGGTGGCGCATATTTGCTTGGTGGCGCAAGTTAGGGTTTGGCCAAGCGTTGTGCTTGTGAGCTATCCCTCTTGTGGCTTGCAAGATGGCGGTTCACCCTTGGAATACCTTGGAGCCAACCTTGAAGATCAAGATAGAGGTCGGCTAGGTTAGGTCTTGTCATTGGGGCTTGAATCCTAGGTCAAGAGTTGAACCTCTTTTTAGCATGGGTTGGTTCAATGTCTTGAATGGGCTATGATCACATCATCCCTGTAGTGTTTTGATTATCTGATAATGGCATTAGACGTACACTAGCACCTAAATCACATAAGGCTCGGTCAAAAGCCATACTTCCAATAAAATAGGGAATAGAGAAACTACCTAGATCCTTTAATTTTGGGGGTAACTTGTTTTGGATAATAGCACTACACTCTTCAGTTAAAGCCACAGTACTATAGTCCTCTATCTTTCTTTTATTAGACAAAATTTTTTTCAAGAATTTAGCATATGTGGGCATTTGAGATAAAGCTTCAGTGAATGGAATATTAATATAAAGCTTCTTTAGAATATCAAGAAATTTCCCAAACTGATTGTCTAATTGTGCTTGCACTAATCTTTGGGGAAAGCGTATAGGTGGCCTATAAGGTGTAGGAGAACTAGGTTTAGAAATATTAATTTGACATGGTTCATCACCCTTGTGAGGTGGCAAACTAGTTTGGGACTACTCATGCTCAGAAGATTTTTCTAAGTCTAGTTCATTACTAGGCTCTCTTTCATTATCTTCAACTCTCCCTTTAGGTTCATCTAATTGCCTCCCACTACTGGTAATGATAGCATTACAGTGCTCCCTAGGGTTCAATTTAGGTTTAGCAGGTATTTGGTTTTCTAAAGTTTTGTTGTGAGCTACTAAAAATCCTACTTGAGAAGTAAGCTGACAAACTATCTGATGACACCAAAATTTATAATAAATTTTGTGCCATTTCATAGATCTTTTTGTGTCATATTCCTAATACTTTGCTTATTTTCATGCTCTTTTTATCAAGTATTGCAGAATCTACTTCTTTTCTGGTTTTTCATGATTTTCAGACAAAAATACAATATTTTTAAGCGTTTTCAAGCAAATCCAAATGCACGGATAAGTTCCCATCATCAAGGGAAGATTACTTGTCAAAATTCATAAAGATTGGAGCTTCAGACAAAATTACGGCACTACCGTAATGAATATTACGGTATCGTGGTGTCACTGCACCTACAGAACAAAACCATGGTACTGCCGTAATAGATTTCACTACCATAATTTGGGTTCAATTTCTTACAAAAAGTCAGATGGAAATTACGGTACTGTCGTAACCAAAATTACGGGCCATAATTCGAGTCGATTTTTCATGTGAGAGATTTGATGAAAATACGGCACTACCGTAATCAATTTCACGGTACCATAATTCCGGATGATTTCTGTACCGAGACTTCCTGTTTAAATTATGACACTGTCGTAACCATTTCCACGGCCGTAATTATGACCCAGAGACACGATTCTTCCAGACTGTTTGAAGCTCGATTTTTGCGCTATTGATTTCAAATGATCTAGACTATCAAATTTAAATCTGTAAGAAGGGGATTGCTCGTTAAAAGGAGGAGACGACGGAGACACAAAAGGTCCTAATTTTGATCACCAATCGAGAGAGAAATCAAGTGAGGCGTCCTTAGGGTCTGGCCTCGTGCCGAGAGGCGTGGAGGCCATCTCAGGGCATGATTTTCACAAGGAAGCTTCGCTTGGAGGATGAGAGGATACCCCAGAAGTTTCAGAGTAAAAGGAGATCAGATGTAGGAGAAATCAATGAAGGAGCGGGCGCGGGCACTATTCACTTGCAAGATTACGGCTGTAATTTCCATTACAGCCGTGCTGTAAAGTTTATTTCTCCTTTCTTTTGATTTCTGATCGTTCTAAACTGTGGATTATTGTAATTCTTCTTCCATGTTAGCTTAGATATCTTTTGGGACATGAGGGAGTAATTCCCTTTGATTTTATATGACTAGATAACTTTTATTTTCTCAAGATAATTTTAATATGATAATTATACTTTTGTGACGATTGTCTTTAATTCTCCATAGTTTCATATTATCATAATGTTTTAGAGTTTTCGCAATATGGACTGAAAGGTGATTTGCTTGAGAACTTCGAACCCTAAAATTGAATTCTAAGAACTTATCGTAAGAAATTAAATATGTTCTTATTTCTTGATTTTAGAAATATAATTGCCATGTTGATAATCTGAATCTAGGATTGAGTTACTGTGATAAATGTAGGAGGTATTGCAAGAAATTGAGTACTAGAACATTGGAGAACCTTATGTAGAACTTGTGTTGAGATTCGGATGCACGAAAGTGATCCTTGAGTTTCCACCTGAGATAATTGACTTAAAATTCGGATGCGCGAAAGTGATCCTTAAGTTATTTGTTGATGATTCACTTTTATTTAACAATCGAATAGATCCTACACGAAAGTGAGGATTGGTTCTTGTAAATTGTGTGTGCGAGAGCGAGATGATTTCCTTATTTAAGTGAATTATGTCTTTATCATAATAAGATTAGACTGACGAACGTCTAATCATATCTAGTCATGGAAATTAAGGCGGATGAAACCCTAGTCCTAGTTTCTCTGTTTGATATTTCACACAATTTCCTATCGTTTACTTGCATCATAATCGATTGCTTTGCTAGTGAGAAAACAACTATTCGGTACTTAACAATAAGGTCTCTGTGGTTCGATATCTTTTTATTACTTTGAAGTATTTGTGCACTTGCGGACTACAACAAGTTTTTGGCGCTGTTGCCTGGGACGTTACTTTTGTTCATATCAAATTAGTTGTTAGTATTGCTAGACTAAGTTTTATTTGTTTTAGATTTAACTTTGTTTTCTATTTTTGCAGGTTTTGGATTTTCACAAGTTGTGACATAACTGTGATTTCTGAAATTTGTGAATTTGCTTGTGTTTTATATTTTCTATTTTTTTATATTCTGAACAAAAAAAATTGATTGATTGGTCTTGGATAATCTTTCTGTTCTTGCTAGATTTAAAAATATGTCTTTTAATCACAACTCGTGGGCAACTGAAAGAGGTGAGGTATACATGCCAAAAGGTAAGAATAATGATGATTCATTGTGTACTCTTGTAGATAAATTGAAATTACACTCTTATATGCATCCTTCTAGGATATCTTATTCTTCTATTAGATGTGATATTTGTGGATGTTTTGATCATTATACTTCTGACTGCCAAATTTTAACTCCTTCAAATCATGTTTCTGAACCATACTTTGAGGATACTGAGAAATCTAGGTTAAAACCCATGCTTGAAAAATTCATGACAAATCAAATTCAAATCATAACAAATCGAAGTACATAAATTGAAGATCTTAAAGGGATAATTAGTCAGCTTGCTTCTCAAGTAGGATCTTTAACAGATAATAAGAAAATTTTAGAATCCCAGTTAGCACAACAAGATTGTTTATTTGAGTTTGATTTTGAAACTGAGAAAATTAATTTAGAAAAATCTCCCTCTAATTATGATTGTTTTGAGATTGAGCCTTATGTGAACATTAACGAATCTCACTCTGATTTTGATGATTGTAAAATTGATTCATCTGATAATTTATTTGTGGAAAAGTTTTAGTAAGTTGATTTTGTTAAATCTCCTTTTGATTTTTGTCATAATTATGAAATTGATTCTTTTGATGATATATTATTTGTGGTTAAATCTGATGAAGGATATGAGGGGACTGATTTAGAAAAATCTTACTCTGATTTTGTTAATAATTTTGAAATTGATGAAGTGCATGAATAACTTGAAAAGGATTTGAAAATTATGAATATTGATGAATCTCACTCTGATGTTTTACCCATGTCTTCTGATTTATTTCAAAAATTATGCTTTATTGAAGAACTTAATGTAAGACACAAAAATTATTTTGATAATCCAATACTTGAATCTTTTGATCGAAGTCCTATTGCAATTGAAGATATAAAATTGAAGAAATGACTAATGATTTTGCATACTGACAAATTTAGGAAGATTATTGAATATCCTTTGAGTAGAATTAAAAATTTTGATTTTGATTTTTGCATATTTGACAAAGCCACGTGTTGATTGTGATTTATATGAAATTTTGGATGTTTGGATTAGTGGCTAAACTTTTAGGACAACGGAAATGCAGAAAATTGTATGCTATTTACTATGGTACTGATCCACCTGCTTCGCCATGATGTTTGAGTTTTGATCAAGCTATGGACCTAAAAACTATCACTTATTGGGAGGCAACCCAAGCATTTTTTTTTAGTAAGTTTTTTTTTATTTTAGTTTATTTTTAGAATTAATTTTTCTTTTCTTTTTGCAAGAAAAATTAAAATTTAGCGCAAAATACGGCACTGCCATAATCATTTCTGCGGTACCATAATTTCTGTCCGTTTTGGACCAGAAACTTTTGATCGTTTTACGGCACTACCATAAGAAATTTTATGTGCCGTAATTTTGGGAAATTTTTTAATAGAAAGTTTTGTGGTTTTTACGCCAGTACCGTAACAATTTTCACTGGCCGTAATTTTGCCTGAAAATTTCTCCAAGAGTTCGGCTTCTTTTGCGGCACTACCGTAATAAATTTTACGGTACCATATTTGTAGTCCGTTTTCAACTTCACGTGCCGTAATTCTAATTATTTTCTTATTCAAGAGTTTTTTAAAATTTTGTGAAAAATACGGCAGTACCGTAATGTTTTTCACGGTACTGTAATTTTAGCTAATTTTTGACTCGAAAGTTTTTTGAGTTTTACGGTAGTGCCGTAACAATTTTTACGGTGCCGTAATTCCATCATATTTTTGAGCCGAGAATTTTCTGTATATTATGGCACTGCCGTAATAAGTTTTATGCACGTAATGTTAAATCTACATTCTGCTTATCTGATTACGTGTTTTCTTGCAGTGATTTTAAGAAACTGGAGCGGTAAAATTTTTGATCTTCGGCACAGCATGAAAGTACTTATCTTTTTCTATTATTTGGATATTTTTATTGAATTTTAAAGTCCATGGATCATCCTATAACACATAATATCTTTTGGTACTTGATTAATTTCTACAACAGTTTTGTTTGACTTATCTGATTAGCGTTTTTGTTGCAGATTTTTAAGATGCTTTGATGAGTTAAAACCCTAATCTTTCACTTGAAGTTGGAAGTACATGTTTCATTCTATCTCTTGGATTTGTTGTTTTCATGAAAATATTTTCTGATCATTCTAGGAAGCATGACAACTTTTGGTAACTGATTAATTTCTGTGCAATTTTTCATTTAGAAATCTGAGTAGCCTTCTTTCTGTTAATACCCTAAATTCCTGACATATTTTAATCCTTTAATTTTCATACGCCTAGAAAGAATAAGTTTTATTCTACTTCATGGTTCTATCTATTTTCTTTATGGATCATTAAATCCTACTCTTGGGTATAGCTACTTTTCATAACTGAATCAGTATGCTACTCTGCTATCCTTGGACACCTGTAGCTTCTTCTCTAGATTTGCAATGCCTCAGATTACTAGCCTCTACTGCCAGCACTCTAATTTCATCCAGCTAGCATCTTCTGCTTTCAACTGCCAACAGCCTCTTACTTGTGCTGCCTCTATTTCCATTGATTTTATTTATTTTTGCAGCAGAATCTTCATTAGTGTCTCTGATTTTTTTTATGTGCAGTGATATCTCTCGCCACCCACCAGTCGACGACTTCGCCACCATGACTGTAAGCTCTAGCAGGCCACTAGAGACTACTCATCATCACTCTATTGTCGGCACAACCACCATCATTGCTAGTAGCTCTTTGGCTAGCATCTATTCCACCTCTGCATCTCACCTACATCAGCTCTATCCACCAGCACCTTCTTTGGACCATCAACAATATCTCTGATTTCTATTTTTCGTTAAAGTTAGCAACTATTTTTTTTATCAGAGCCTTATGTAGTTAAAATTTTGCAGAAAAATTTTCAAAAGGCGCATCTTTGATGCCCTAGCAGCACCTTCCCCGATGCTACCCCGAGGGCACAGGGGAGATCAGATTAGATGATGACAAATAGAGTTTTGTGAGTATTAATTTTCCCTTCTATGCATTATTCATCTTTTTAGGGAACATTGACTCCTCCAAACTTTTGTGTCCGCCATCGCTATCTTGCTTGCTCTCATTTGATTGCTTTATCAGTCAATTTGGTTGTATAATGACTTGATGACATTGTAATACTTTCATTATGAGTACATGTTATTTTTGTTGATATGATTATTTTGTGGCCCAGACTATTTTTGAAGAAACTCTTGTTGATAGTATGATTCTATTGATGATGAATGAATTTATGCCTGTGATTAAGATTATATCTATTCTGTCAAATTTATTTCTCAAATATATATCTACTTTTGAAATTTTTCATTGATTGATGAATGAGATTTTGGGTGGATATATTATTTGATGAATTTGATTTAAAAGTGAAACTACTTGTTAAATAAAATTAGCATATGAGTGTAATTTTTGAATTGATGTCAATTGATTAACCTAGTTTATGTTTAGTTTATCTTACTATTTGTTGGGAAGAAAGAATCCAAAGTCCAAAAAAAAAGAAAAGAAAAATAACTCCCCTACTTGGCACTGTGTAAAATTGACAGTGGTACCGAAGACATGGGTTGAAATATGTAAAATAGGAAAGAGAGAAAAAGAAAAGCAACTCCCCTACTTGGCACTGTGTAAAATTGACAGTGGTACCGAAGACATGGGTTGAAGTCTGTAAAAAAATGAAAGAGAGAAAAAGAAAAATAACTCCTCTACTTGGCACTATGTAAAATTGACAGTGGTACCGAAGATAAGGGTTGAAGTCCAAATAAAAAATGTGTATCTATGTGGGTACATACCATCAAAAATACAATAACAGAAAATTTAGAAAAGAAAGATTTTGAGTAGAAACATATTTTGGATATCTTATTCCTATAAACAAAGGTATGATAAAATTAAACTGAAACTTGGGTGAATTCATGAGACTGAGATTCCTCTTTTTATACAAGTTGCAAAGTTTTATTTGATTAAGTTGTGGATCTAGAGGATTGAATTCAAAGGATGATATATCTATTTAAAATTTTATGAAGCAATTAGTGAAAGTTTTAATAAGTGATTGTATTTTAAAAATTTATTCTTCATGAGAAAATCTTTTCCTTTGATTAAATTTTGATTTTTGCTTGAGGACAAGCAAAGTTTGAGCCTTATGTGTTTGATTATGCCAAAATTTATAGTAAATTTTGTGCCATTTCATAGATCTTTTTGTGTCATATTCCTAATACTTTGCTTATTTTCATACTCTCTTTATCAAATATTGCAGAATCTACTTTTTTTTCTGGTTTTTTATGATTTTCAGGCAAAAAGACATTATTTTTAAGTGTTTTCAAGAGCAAATCCAGATGCATGGATAAGTTCTCACCATCAAGAGAAGATTACATGTCAAATTTCATAAAGATTGGAGCTTTAGACAAAATTATGGCATTACCGTAATGAATATTACGGTACCATGGTTTCACTACACCTACAGAACAAAACCATAGTACTGCCATAGTAGATTTCACTGCAGTAATTTGGGTTCAATTTCATATAGAAAGTCGGATGGAAATTACGGTACTGCCGTAACCAAAATTACGGGCCGTAATTCGAGTCGAGAGGATACCCCAGAGGTATCCTTAGGGTTCAACCTCACGCCGAGAGGCGTGGAGGCCATCTTAGGGCATGATTTTCACAAGAAAGCTTTGCCTAGAGGCAGAGAGGATACCCCAGAGGTTTCAAAGCAAAAGGAGATCAAACGGAAGAGAAATCAACGAAAGAGCGGGTGCCGGCACTGTTCACTCGCAAGATTATAACTGTAATTTCCATTACGGCCGTGTTGCAAAGTTTATTTCTCCTTTCTTTTGATTTCTGATTGTTCTAAACTATGAATTATTGTAATTCTTCTTCCATGTTAGCTTATATATCTTTTGGGAGATGAGGGAGTAATTCCCTTTGATTTTATATGACTAGATAACTTTTATTTCGTCAAGATAATTTTAATATGATAATTCTACTTTTGTGATGATTGTCTTTAATTCTCCATAGTTTCATATTATCATTATGTTTTAGAGTTTTCGCAATATGGACTGAAAGGTGATTTTCTTGAGAACTTGGAACCCTAAAATTGAATGCTAGGAATTTACCGTAAGAAATTAAGTCTATTCTTATTTTTTGATTTTAGAAATATAATTGCCATGTGATAATCTAAATCTAGGATTGAGTTACTGTGATAAACGTATGAGGTATTGCAAGAAATTGAGTACCGGAACGTTGAACAACCTTAAGTAGAACTTGTGTTGAGATTCGGATGCAGGAAAATGATCCTTGAGTTCTTTGTTGATGATTCACTTTTATTTAATAATTGAATAGATCCTGCACGAAAGTGATGATTGGTTCTTGTAAATTGTCTGCGCGAGAGTGAGATGATTTCCTCATTTAAGTGAATTATGTCTTTATCATAATAAGATTAGACGGACGAGCATCTATTCATATCTAGTCATGGAAATTAAGGCAGATGAAACCCTAGTCCCAGTTTCTCTTTCTGATATTTCACACAATTTCTTATCAATTACTTGCATCATAATCGATTGCTTAGCTAGTGAGAAAACAACTATTCGGTACTTAACAATAAGGTCTCTGTGGTTCGATATCTTTTTATTACTTCGAAGTATCTGTGCACTTGCGGACACAACAAGTTATTGGCCTTTAAGATCTTTGATGACACCAAAATATATAGTATATTTTGTATCATTTTATATATCTTTTCATGCTAAATTGACGCACTTTTACTAATTTTTATGCTAAATTTACCAAATATTGCAAACTCTACCTTTATTTTGGTTTTTGAGAATTTGGAGGTAAAAAGGCACTATTTTTGGGCGTTTTCGAGAAAAATCAAATACATAGAAGAATTGTCATTATCAAGAAGAGATCACATGATAAATTTCATGCAAATCGAGGCAACAAACCAAAATAGGGTAGTGTCGTAATCTATATTACGGTACCATATTTCCATACGATGCCGTAATATCATAGCACCTGCCGTATTTTGAGGAGTTTTTCAAACAGAAGATTTCACGAAAATTATGGCACCGCCGTAAACTATTTCACGTGCCATATTTTCCAGACGTTTTTGACCAGAGTGTTCAGCCGATTTTACGGCACCGCCATGGAGCATTTTATGGTGCCGTATTTTGTGAAGATCTCACACCAGAACACTTGACCAATTTTACAGCAGTGCCGTAACATATTACACTGCCGTAATTTCCTTCCAGAACGCAACTTCCACAGTCCAATTTGAAGTCCGATTCTTGCGCGAACCATATCTTGAGATCCAAACATCCAAATTCAGATCCGAAAGAAGCTGTGGACTCATCTCGATGAGGATAAGACAAAGAGACTAAAAGCGCCAATTTTTAGGGGTATGGACGGAGCAATCAACATAGAGGTGCATAGGGTTTGGGTTCACGCTGAGAGGCATGCAGGCCACCTAAGGCCTTGATTTTTACACAGAAGCTTCATCTAGAGGAGGGGACAATACACCAAAATTTTAAGAGTGAAAGGAGTCCGATTGGAGGAGGAATCAAGAAAAGAACAGCACCGGCACTATTCACCGTGGGTTCACAAGCAAATTACGGCTGTAATTTCCATTACAGCCGTGTTGTAACGCTGTTTCTCGCTTCTTCTTGGATTTTAGACACTTTGAAACTATGGTTTATTGTATTTTCTCTTCCATGCTATCTTAATCTTATTTTGAGATGTGGGAGAGTAATTCACTTTTATTTCTAATGACTAGATAACTTTATTTTCATCAGAATAGTTTTATTCTGATAATTCTACTTGTATGATGACTTGTCTTTAATTCTCCGTAGTTTATTATTGTCATGCATGTTTAGAATTTTGCGAAATAGATTGAAAGGTTGATTGTGAAATTTGGAACCCTAAAAAATCATTGACTTTGGAACTTATCGTAAGAAATTAGGTTTGTTCTTTGAATTCTGATTTTTAGTGATTTTATTACCATGTTTGATAAAAAAAATCTTGGATTGAGTTATTGTGTCAAACGTGGACATCTTGCACGAAAGTGAAGATCAGAATGTTGGAGAACTATAGGTAGAACTTGTGTTGAGACTCAGATGCACGAAAGTGATCCTTGAGATTCCACTCGAGACAATCAACTTAGAATTCGGATGCACGAAAGTGATCCTTGAGTTCTTCGCTTGATGGTTTACTTATCATTAGCTTGGGATAGATCTTGCGTGAAAGTAAGGATTGGTCCCTGCATGATCGTCTGCACAAAAGTGAGATGATCCTTTTATGAAGTAAATTATGTCTTTATAATGATAAAATTAGTCTGACGACCTTTTCTTCATATTTAGTCATTAAAATTAAAGTGGATGAAACCCTAGTCCCAGTTTATCTCTCTGTTTATCTTTACACACTTTCTATTATTTACTTGCATCATATTCAATTTGCTTAGCTAGTAAGAAAATAATTATTTGGTACTTAACAATAAGGTCTCTGTGGGTTCGATATCTATTTTATTACTTCGAGTATCTATGCACTTGCGGAAATAACAATAAGCTTGGTGACACAACAAGTTTTTGGAGCCATGTCGAGGAGTGACAAGTCCCCGTGTGCCAAACAATAAGTTTTGGCCACGACAACAGAGATAAGTTTTTGTCTACCTACTTGTTGGGATACAATAAGTTTTTGGCGCCGTTGCCAGGGATTAGTCCAAGGTACACGCCAAACCACTTGGGATATAACAAATTTTTGGCGTCGTTGCCGGGGATCTTAGTTTTGTTAATATCAAAATAGTTGTTAGTATTGCTAAACTAAGTTTTATTTATTATAGATTTAACTTTATTCTTTTGTTTTTGCAGGTTTTGTATTTTCACAATTATGTCAGAACTGTGATATCTGAAGATTTGTGAATTTGCTTGCGTTTTATATTTTCTATTTTTTTATATATTCTGAAAAAAAATTCTAATTGATTGGTGTTGGATAATCTTTCTGTCCTTGATAGATTTGAAGATATGTTTTTTAATTATAACTCATGGGCAACTGAAAGGGGTAAGGTATACATGCTACAAGGTAAGCATAAAGATGATTCATTCTGCACTCTTGCAGATAAATTGAAATTACACTCTACTTCTTCTATTAGATGTAATAATTGTAAATGTTATGATCATTATGCTTCTGAATATCAATTTAGAAATCATGCAAATCCCAATGCACCATGGTACCAAGATGATCAATATTCTTTTTATGATGATTACTCCAATCTTGTTTCTATACTATATTTTGTGGACACTTTAGAATCTAGGTTAGAATTCATGCTTGAAAAATTCATGTCAAATCAAAACCAATTAATGACAAATCAAAATAAGGAAATTGAAGATCTTAAGGAGATAATTGGTCAGCTTGCTTCTAATGTAGAATCTATATCTGCTCATTCTGAATTTTTAGAGGCCCAGTTATCACAATAAGCATATTTATTTGAGTTTGACTTGGAAACTAAAAAACTTGATTTAGAAAATTCCCCCTCTGATTATGATTGTTTTGAGATTTGTGGAAAACTTTGAGGAAATTGAAATTGAAAAACCCTCTTTTGATGAAATTGATTCTTTTGATGATATATTATTTATGGTAATTCTGATGAAAGATATAAGGGGACTAATTTAGAGAAATCTTATTCTGATCTTGTTGATAATTTTGAAATTGGTAAATTATTTGATTGTGAGCAAGAGGAATTTGAAAAAGATTTAAAAAATACAAACATTGATGAATCTCACCATGATGATGTTTTGCCCATATCTAATGTTCACTCTTTTGATTTATTTGAAAAATTATGTTTAATGGAGGAATCTAATGAGAAATAGAAAAGTTATTTTGATGATCCAATGCTTATATCTTTTGATCAAACTCCTATGGCAATTGAAGATTTAAATTTGAAGAAAGGACTTATGATTTTGATCTCTCATAAATTTAGCAAGATCATTAAATATCCTTTGATTGAAGTTGAAAATTTTGATTTTCATTTCCTCATATTTAAGAAAGCCATATGGATTGTGATTTATTTAAAATTTTGGATATTTGAATTAGTGACTAAACTTTTTGGACAGCGGAAAAAGAAAAAATTGCATGCAATCTACTTTGGTACAGATTCACTTGCTTCACCATGAGATTTGATTTTTGGTCAAGCTAATGACCTAAAAATTAGCGCTTCTTGGGAGGCAACCCAAGAATTATCACTTAGCTTAGTTTCTATTATTTTAGTTTATTTTTAGAATCAATTTTTCTTTTTGTTTTGCAGAAAAATAAAATTTTGCGCAAAATACGGCACTGCCGTAATCTACTTTACGGTGCTGCAATGTTGGTCCGATTTCATCCCGAGAGTTTTTGCTTCTTTTGGCTCCAGATCCAGAAATCTTCAAGAGCAACTATCTTCCACCTCTAGCTACCACTGCATCTGCCTCTGACATTACTGTTTCTAGCCGTCGACACTAGATTATACCATCAGTAGACTATTACTTCTTCTACTGCCTCTATTTCCATTTATTTGATTTATTTATGGAGCAGACTCTCTATTAGTGACTGATTTTTTTATCTATGTAGCATTATTTCTGGCACCCACCGGCCAACGATCTCACCTCCTGGACTATAGTCTGTAGTAGGCCACTAGAGATTAGTCACTCTACTGTCGGCATCACCATCATTGCTAACAGCTTTTCAGATAGCATCTGTTCCACCTCTGCTTCTTGTCTGCTCGAATCTTTCCACCGGCATCCTCTTCAGACCTCCAGTGACATCTTTGATTCTCCCTTGAGAAAATTATTTTTATCGTTATTATTTTTATAGACTATTTTTAGACTGAGCCTTATGTATCTTAAATTGTGCAGGTAAAATTTTCAACAGGCACATCTTTGGACCTAGCAGCATCTACCCCGACACTATTTTTGGTCTGAGCCTTATGTATTTTTGGTCAGAGCTTGCTCTATAGTTTTGTGAGTATCGTTTGCACTCTCTTGTATTCATGATTATTTCATATGGTTGCATCTTTGATTTGCTTTAGATGCATCACTCACTGATATTTCTTCGATATGGTTGTATGATGATATGATTGTTCATGATCTAGTTTCTACTATCTTGTGGTGTAATTATATTTTTAAAAGATTTTCATTGATAAATATCTTCCTTGATGATGAATATACCTGTATTCATGATTAGAAAGAAACCTATCATGTTAGATTTATTTCTTCAATGCATATCTATCTTTTGAAATTTGACATTGGTTGATGCATGAAATTTTGGGTAGATGTGTAATTTGAGGAATAAGATCTAAAGGTGAAACTACTCCTTTAAATAAAATGAGCATATGAGTATGATTACTAAATTGATATCAATTGATCAACCTAATAGATGTTTAGTCTATTTTACTATTTGTTGGGAAGGAAGTATCCAAGATCCATAAAAATAGTGAGAGACTCCCCTACTTGGAACTATGTAAAATTGATAGTGGTACCTAAGACATGGGTTGAAGTCTATGTATAAAAGATAATGAGACAGGAAAAGAATAAGACTCCTCCACTTGGTTCTATGAAAAATTGATAGTGGTGCCGAAGATAAGAGTTGAAGTCAAAATAAAAAAAAAAAGTGTGTATCTAAGTGGGTGCATGCCATTTATTATACAAGTTGCAGAGATTGAATTGATAGTGGTACTGAATATAAGAGTTGAAGTCAAAAGCATGATAGATTTGAACTGAAAATTGGGTGAAATCATGAGATCGAAAATTCCATTTATTATACGAGTTGCAGAGTTTTATTTGATTGAGATGTAAATCTAGAGGGTTGAGTTATAAGAATGATATGTTTATTTGAAGTTTTATGAAACAATTGATGGAATTTTTCATTGATGATTGTATTTTAGAAATTTATTGAGCATGAAAAAGTTTATCTTTTAATCAATTATTGATTTTTGCTTGAGGACAAGCAAAGTTTGAGCCTTAAGTATTTTGATGACACCAAAATATATAGTATATTTTGTATCATTTTATATATCTTTTCATGCTAAATTGACGCACTTTTACTAATTTTTATGCTAAATTTACCAAATATTGCAAAATCTACTTCTATTTTGATTTTTGAGAATTTTCTGATAAAAAGACACTATTTTTGGGCGTTTTCAAGAAAAATCAAATACATGAAAGAATTGTCATCATCAAGAAGAGATCACATGACAAATTTCATGCAAACGAGGCAACAAACCAAAATACGGTAGTGCCGTAATCTATATTACGGTACCGTATTTCCATACGATGCCGTAATATCAGAGCACCTGCCATATTTTGGGGAGTTTTTCAAACAGAAGATTTCACAAAAATTACCCGCCGTAAACTATTTCACGGGCCGTATTTTCCAAACGTTTCCAACTAGAGTGTTCAGCCGATTTTATGGCACCGCCGTGAAGCATTTTACGGTGCCATATTTTGTGAAGATCTCAGACCAGAACACTTGACCGATTTTATAGCAGTGCCATAACATATTACACTGCCATAATTTCCTTCCAGAACACGACTTCCACAGTCCAATTTGAAGCCCGATTCTTGCGCGAACCATATCTTGAGATCCAGACATCCAAATTGAGATCCGAAAGAAGCTACAGACTCGTCTCAACAAGGAGAAGATAAAGAGAATGAAAGCCCAATTTTTAGGGGGGGATGGAGGGAGCAATCAACAGAGAGGTGCTTAGGGTTTGGCTTCATGCTGAGAGGCATGGAGACCACCTTAGGCCGTGATTTTTACACAGAAGCTTCGTCTGGAGGAGGGGACAACACACCAGAAGTTTTAGATCGAAAGGAGTCCGATCGGAGGAGGAATCAACAAAAGAACGGCGCCGGCACTCACCACGGGTTCACAAGCAAATTACAGCTGTAATTTCCATTACAGCTATGTTGTAATGTTGTTTTCCCCTTCTTCTTGAATTTTTTGACACTTTGAAACTATGGTTTATTGTATTTTCTCTTCCATGCTAGCTTAATCTTATTTTGGGACATGGGAGAGTAATTCACTTTTATTTATAATGACTAGATAACTTTATTTTCGTTAGAATAGTTTTATTATGATAATTCTACTTGTGTGATGACTTGTCTTTAATTCTCCATAGTTTCTTATTGTCATGCATGTTTTAGAATTTTGCGAAATAGACTGAAAGGTTGATTGTGAAATTTGGAACCCTAAAAAATCATTGAGTTTGGAACTTATCGTAAGAAATTAGGTTTGTTCTTTGAATTCTGATTTTTAGTATTTTATTGCCATATTTGATAAAAAAAAATCTAGGATTGAGTTATTGTGTCAAACATGAAGATTTTGCACGAAACTGAAGATCGGAACGTTGGAGAACCATAGGTAGAACTTGTGTTGAGACTTGGATGCACGAAAGTGATCCTTGAGATTCCACTCGAGACGATCAACTTAGAATTCGGATGCATGAAAGTGATCCTTGAGTTCTTCGCTTGATGGTTTACTTATCATTAGCTTGGGATAGATCTTGCGCGAAAGCAAGGATTGGTCCCTGCATAATCGTTTGCACGAAAGTGAGATGATCCTTTTATGAATTAAATTATGTCTTTATCATGATAAAATTAGTCTGACGATCTTTCCTTCATATTTAGTCATTAAAATTAAAGTAGATAAAACTCTAGTCCTAGTCTATCTCTCTGTTTATCTTTACACTCTTTCTATTATTTACTTGCATCATATTCAATTTGCTTAGCTTGTAAGAAAATAATTATTTGGTACTTAACAATAAGGTTTCTGTGGGTTCGATATCTATTTTATTACTTCGAGTATCCGTGTACTTGCAGAAATAACAACAAGCTTGGTGACACAACAAGTTTTTGGAGCCGTGTTGGGGAGTGACAAGTCCCCGTGTGCCAAACAATAAGTTTTGGCCATGACACCAGAGATAAGTTTTTGTCTACCTACTTGTTGGGATACAACAAGTTTTTGGCGCCATTGCCGGCGATTAGTCCAAGGTACACGCCAAACAACTTGGGATACAACAATCTTCAATCTCCTTATTTTGACAAGTCATAAATTTTTCAAGCATGGATTCTACACTAAAAGAGTTTACCTTTTCAGTCACGATTCGCCATCCATCATCCTCATTCTCATCCTTACCATATTGATGACTATGTAGTATTTCTTTTTAAGTAGCCCATTGGTAATGGTTCAAGGCCATCTCCTCAAACAAGGTGAAAGCATCTTCAATTGTTTTGCTCATGAGGGCTCCTCCTACAGCAGCATCAACAGTCAGACAGGTATTAAAAAGTAAGCCATCATAAAAAGTATGAATTAAAACCCAATTTTCAAGTCTATGGTGAGGACACTTTCACTGTAAATCGTTAAAATGCTCCCATGTCTCGCTAAAAGATTTACCATCCCTCTATGCAAAGCTTGTAATCTGATTTCTCAAATTAATGGTCTTGCTAGGTGGAAAGTACTTCATCAAGAAAGCATTTGACAATTGATCCCATGTAGTGAAGGTACCGGTAGGTCGAGATTGTAGCCAAGAACGTGCTCGGTCCCTGAGATAAAAAGGAAACAATCTTAGTTTTAATGGATCATGAGAAACACCATTAATTTTAATGGTGTTGCAATATTCAAGAAAAAGATATAAATGTTGATAAGGGTCTTAAGGTGGTGATTCTCCAAACTGATTCTGTTGTATCATGGATAGGAAAGCTGGCTTGATTTCAAAGTTATATGCCTCGACAGTTAGTTTGGCAATGTTAAAGTGTATCTCCTGTGGATTAGGGGCTGCATAGTCCCTAAGTGATCTTTTGTCTGCCATTAGATCTAAATTTCCTACGTAGTCTAAGAGTAATGTTAATCTCAGGATCAAAAGGAACTAATGGTCCTGATCTAAGATTCCTACGCATGCAAAGTAGAAAGATCAGATAAACCCAAAGTAGAAAAAAACAGAAAATAAAACAATGCCTAGTCTAACAATACTTTCAATATCTTCAATATTGACAAAAACCAAGGTCCTCGGCAACGGCGCCAAAAACTTGTTGTGTCCGCAAGTGCACGGATACTCGAAGTAATAATTAAGATATCGAACCACAGAGACCTCATTTGTCAAGTACTGAATAATCAATTTCTCACTAGCTAGGCAGTCAAAAATATCAAGCAAACTATCGAAAGCTACACGAAAATATCAGAGAGAGAAACTGGGACTAGGGTTTCATCCACCTTAATTTCCATGACTAGATATGAATAGATGTTCGTCAGTCTAATTTTATTATGATAAAGATATAATTTACTTCATAAAGAAATCATCTCGCTTTCGCGCAGACAATTTATAAAGAACCAATCCTCACTCTCATGCAGGATTTATTCAATGTTAATTATAAGTAAATCATTGACAAAGAACTCAAAAATCACTTTCGTGCATCCAAATCCTAAGTCAATTATCTCAAGTGAAAACTACATACTTTCATACTATAATTTTCACAGGTTCTACTTAAGGTTCTCCAACAATCTGATACTTGATTTCTCACAGTATCATCATGTTTATTTCAATAACTCAATCCTAGATTTAGATTATCAACATGACAGTATACTTCTAAAATCAAGAAAAAAGAACAAACCTAATTTTTTACGATGAGTTCCTAACATTCACTTTTAGGATTCTAAGTTTTCGCAAATCACTTTTCAGTCCATATCACAAAAACTCTAAATCATGCTGATTAATAAGAATCTATGGAGAATTAAAGGCAATCATCACATAAGTAGAATTATCATAGTAAAATTATCTTGACGAAAATAAAAATAATTTAGTCATTAAGAAATTTAGGGGATTACTCCCCTATGTCTCAAAAAGTGTTTAAGCTCGCATGGTTGAAGAATTACAATAATCCATGGTTCAGATTGATCAAAAATCGAAGAGAAAGAAGAAATTACTAAACACACCACGGCTGTAAACATTACAGTTGTAATTTGCTCGATGAATAGTACAGGCGATAATTTCTTTGTTGATTTCTCCTCTAATCGATCTCCTTTCACTCTAAAATTTCTGGGTATGCTCTCCTCATCCAGGCGAAGCTTCCCCTCAAGTATCACGGCCGGAGATGCACTGTACACTTCGCGGCGGCGAAACCTAGGGTGACAGCAAAAATCTCGATTGCTCTCTCGATCGTGAATAAAAATTAGGGCTTTTCATGTCTGTCTCCTCCTTTCGATCCGACGAGTATTTCCCTTTTTATGGCTCTCCAATTGATGGCCTAGATCGTCTGCAATCATCTGCACAAGAATCGGGCTTTAAATAGTCCGTGAAAATCGCGGGTCTGGGTTACAATTACAGCCATGAAAACCATTACAGCAGTGCTGTAATGTCAGCAGAAATTCTTGGTACAGAAATTACCGAGAATTACGATACCATAATATGCATTACGGCAGTGCCGTATTTTCTTCAAATATCTCGAGTGAAAAATTGACTCGAAATACGACCCGTAATTTTCATTACGGCAACACCGTAAAATCAGCCAAACTTTCTGTATGAATTTGAACCCAAATTACGGCCCGTGATTTTCATTACGATAGAGCCATAATTTATGCGAAACTTTCTGTACAAAATCATCCCAAAATACGGCAGCGCTCGAAAATTATGGTAGTGCTGTGGTTTGTTCTATAGGTGCAGAGAAACTACGGTACCGTAATTTGGATTATGACCCTACCGTATTTTGGTCTGAAGCACTGATCTTCGTGAAATTTGACAAGTGATCTTCTCTTGATAGTGGAAATTCATCTATGCATCTGAATTTGCTTGAAAACGCGTAAAAATCGTGCCTTTTTACCTGAAAACGATCAAAAACCAGATAAAGTTGTACATTCCGCAATATTTGATAAATAAGGCATAAAAATGAGCAAAAGAGCGTGAATATAATACAAAAATACCCATCAAATGGCATAAAATTTACTATAAATTTTGGTGTCATCAATTTTCTTGTTATGATTGAGATTTATGAATGTTGGGTCAAAGAAGGCAATTTTGACCACAAATTTTGAGAAGCGATTATTTGACAGCAATTAAAAATAAGATTATTTTATTTTTAATGTCTGAAAATTGAAATTAATTTCAATAAATTGAAAACGGTCACAAAATTTCATTAACAATGAAAGCTTCCGTTCATTGGAAGCCATAACCCACTTAAATAAAAGTCTTATATCTATAAGGTGAATTTCCATGATCTTTGACCTACATCGTCATCATTGCAGCAGTCATGGCTTTCTTAGAATCTTCGCAATCTTTCTTTCCAAAATTCTAGCACGCCCGGTGGGTCTTCACCCTTTTATCTTTGAGATCGATACATATAAAATCATTTCATGGTTTGGAAGAACATTATTCAAACATCACTTAGCCAAATTTGGCAATGATGCGAGCAGGAGTAATGACCTGTCTGAAAGAAAAAGAATCATTACCTAACCCGTCACAAATGGCAGACGATAAAGGCAAAAGTCAAGTCCGTTGATGGCTGTCAATTTGCCAAAACATTGAAATGTCGAGAGCATTCACCATGAAATTACTTTGATTATCCTTCTACTAATATTTATCTTCTTTTTGCACGAAATTTGTGATGGCATCCAAGAAGAACATTTTCATCGAAGGAACAAGGAGTACTGGACTGAACTTACAGTTTAGTTCTATTTCTGAAGTGGCAAATTTCATTTCTTTGACGCCTAAGGATTCTGGAAGCATCGAAGTGAAGATGACTGAGCACGGGACTGTGCAGAAGATTGGAAAAAAGGATCGCGAAGATTCTATGAAAACCAAGATTGCTGCAATGAAGACGATGCAGGTCAAGGATCATGGAAATCTAAGAACACCAAGATCACTATAACTAAAGATGCTTCATGGCCGAGGAGGGTCGTTGTTATTCAATAGGAAGAACCCTCCTTCACAGTTAGTGAGGGCAAATTTGATATGTCTGGTCCAGAGAAGACCAAAAAATAAGAGAGACAAAGTCTTGAGAAAGAAGAAGGCGCGACTTGTGAAGCAAGGCCGTGCTTTTCCCATGAACAACTATCAACAGAATACTCTAAGGTCAAGCGTGCCTATTAAAAATCAATTCAAACCATTGCATGAATTGCAAGATAATTCAAACACTGTGGAAAGAATACAATTTCGACCAACTCAGGAGAAGGATTTGTACCTGAAGGAACTAGCTAGGGTTCCAAAGAAGACTTTGTCTCAGACAATATATGAAGTCTATAAGAAAGTCAAGAGCACTTTGGACGCTAGGCACGCTCATCCTAGAGGAAGATACAGGAGATCAAATAATTATATTGTTCATACTATACGTGTGGTTGGCCACACGGTAGAAACAAGTCAAGACTCTGACAATGACATGCTGAGGCGTATGTCAGAGAAAGCAAAAGGAAAGAAATTGGCCTCTATCATCACTAGAGAGCCAAAAATGCCATTTGAAGACGGATCTCCTTCTCAGTTTAGAGAGGAAGAACAAGAAGAGGAGCCAGTCATGACTACTTTACCCCCTTTTCAATCAATCCTGAACTGATTAAACTGCGACACTTTATTCCCCAAGATGTGGGGGAAGTGATGATAAAAGAAAAAAAAAGAAAAAGAAAGGGGTTGGCTTTTGCTAATGTCGGAAGGCTCAAATTCGAAGCGAGGAGTAATCGACGAGAGGAACATCGACGCATAGAAGGTAAGTATTCCTCTTCTCCCTCCTTGGTCTTCTTCTTCCTTCCGCTTCTCTCGACACCATCAACGGAGAAGGACAACTCCGATAACAAAACTATTGCCGAAGAAGGAAAACTCTGGTTATCAAAACCATCTAATGGAGAAGGAAAACTGCGGTAAAACAAAACTATTGATGGAGAGACAACTCCGGTAAATTGTTGGTGTATATGCCCTAGGACCTAGCTTTGGTCAATTTATGTACTACTTGACATTGATATTTATATATCATTCTGGCATTGTCGTTATCATTGTCTGTCTAC
>CM050442.1:25968060-25978481 GCA_027562315.1 Costus pulverulentus | reverse complement strand
AACAACCTGAATAACAACCATTGCCTTTATAAACATAGAGTTTATACATGATACTGAAATAATCCCAAGGCCTCAAACATTAGCCTTAAGGGCATACCCCAACAAACACAGCAAGAAAAATCTCTAGAAATCTTGAGGAATCAGCGTACACAGAGGCAGAAATGTTCTCAACACCAACATCAAGTTTTAAACAGAATAATATAAAGCACCTAAGGTTTGCTCTGATACCACTAATGTAGGATTGAATTCCTAATGCCCTAGATCCCTTAGGTATGTAGCTCTCAAGATTATGATTTGCTAAGTTCAAAAATAGATCTTTAGATGATTTCAAAACTGAGGTCATGCGATTCTAAAATTAGGGAAGGAGTTGGATTAGGAACACCTGAAGCCCCCTTACGGGAAGGGGGCCGAACCCCTTCTAAGCCTTGACCAGTAAGCTTCAGGATGCAATCTCAGGATGAAGTTCTGGTCACTTGCGTGTGCTCTTACAGCTTCTTCAATCAGCAAGTTCCAGCAATTCCAAACTACACCGAAAGTACAGGAAAGCTTAGCAGGAAGGTAGGTCGGCAAGGTGACAGGGGAGGGGCCTTCGGCTCACCCTCAAGAACAGGGAAGGAGGGGCCAACGGCTCACCCTCAAGAACACACAAGGGGCCAAAGGCTCTCCCTCAACAAGCAGCACAATGCTAACTCAAGATTTTCTGTTTTTCATTCAAAAAGATAGACTAGTGTGCAAGTGTCCGAATACATGAGCTTAAAACCTAAGCTTCCAACGTTACAATTTCAAGTGTCCCTTGGCATTCTTCATCGTTGCAGATTTTTGGTTTCAGCTTTGTCTTGATTGGCAGCTGTGGGTGGTGTTAACTCTGAGCTGGAAAAGTCTTGCGCATGCTTGGATTTTCTTGTAAGAGTGGACTTGCGATGGTATTAGCTGTGGTGGCTGACGTCGTGGTTTCTTTGACTAGGTTAAGTAGCAGGTTGCTTTGTGGCTAGATCTGGATTAGCTGACTGATGTGGATTTGACGGCTTCGAGAGGTCGATTGCTGCTTTGACTTGGCAGGTGTTTCTCATGTTGCTAGAAGAAGTCGGATACATCTTGGTTGGGAGAATGTCTTGAAGGCTGAGAAGCTCAGGTGCCATGTAGTGCATTACAAGTGCATTGAACCTAGGCTAAACATCCTATTACATCATCTTAAAAAAAAAGATTTAGAAAGTAAATCCTACGCTAGAAATCCTAACTACAACACAACAACATTCATAAAATCAAAATTGGCCTACCACTAGTCTTTAAACAAACAAGACTAGGTAGAGCCGGATGCTACAAACATCAAGTTTAAGTTTGTCAAAATGTAACAGGTTTATAAGAAATGCAGAATTATAATTACTTTGCTAACCCATAGCGGATTGGAGGCTTCTTGATTCTCTTGGATCTCCTTGGGGATGCTCCTGCATCATTCACCTAGCCCGATCTAGCCTCTTTAGGTTTTATTCCTCAAGCTGAACTAGCGTTGTTTGTCCGAGCGGGAAGAAAGAAAAAAGATAAGATAAAGAAAAGAAAAAATAGTTGTGTTAGTAGTATTAATTTTGATTTGGGCTAATGCAGATTTTGGGCTGTTTCGCGTGCCCATCTTCTCCTAACCCAGCCCAATAAACTAAATTGTAATGGTCCAACTTACCATTACTCATTAAAAACCTTCAATCAGATACGAATAAAGGATTGAAATTAATTTTGGCCAAAAGTCAAAATGATGTGAAAACTGAATTGCTGTTCAACACGGCATGACAATTGAAGAAAATATGCAACTATGTCTTGATGAATTAGACACTTTAGATGAGCGAAGATTAAATGCAAAACAGAATTTGGAATTATATCAAGCACAAATGTCCAGAGCTTATGACAAGCTGACGAGAAAACGTGTGTTCAAAGAAGGAGATCCTGTTTTGGTGTTGTGACGACCTGTGATAACAAACAAGATGGCAAGAGGAAAATTTAATCCCAACTGGGAAGGACCATATGTGATAGAAAAAGCCTATGAAGGAGGAGCTTAAAAATTAATAGATCAAGAGGGAGAATGCCCAATGCCACCAATCAATGGTCGTTTTTGATGAAATATCACATTTGAAGAAACATGAAATTTGCAGAATGATGAAATGATTATTGCCTCGACAAACTGGGAACTTGAAAGAAAATTGAATTTCGACAACGAATTTGTATTTGCATGCTGCTTATATCAAATACGTTGTGGGGGCATTTATTGAAGGTAAAAAAATCGAGACATGGAATTTATTGAAATTAATTTTGATCAAAATTAAATCACGTTGCCATGATTATTGGGTCAAATTAGGATTTTTGACCAAGTAGAAATAAATCGCTTGGCTTGTAGGAGAATTTCAATTTCTCGAATTTTTGGTCAAAATTATAATTTTGACGCCACAATTTTTTGGAACACGGAAAGGAAATAGAATTAAATTGTGATGAAGAATTTTGGTTTAATAGAAGGTCAAAATTGAAATTATGACCGGGTTCGGATTAATCCTGTCGCATTGGGTCAAAATTGAGATTTTGACCGAATTGAAATTGCAAATTAATATTCATTTTTATCTTGCTGATTGTGATCCACGATGAATTTTGATGATAAATTTTGAGAAAGCAATTATTTGGCAAACAATTAAAAATATAAGTATTTTATTTTATTTTTAATTCAAAAAAGAAAAGAAAAAGTCATGGATGCAATTTGAAGAGATGTTTTTGGGGAGTTACGGCATTTCCAAAAACAGAAGGCATTCGAAGAGATAATAAAAGGAAGAAATGAAAAAAAAAGAAAGCATTGGCTTTTGCTAATTTTGGAAGACTCGAAGTTGAAGCGAGGAAGGAAGATCTACGCACAGAAGGTAAGTATTCATCTTCTCTCTCTTTTGTCATTCTTCTTCCTCCCTCTTCTCTCGACACCATCAACGGAGAAGGACAACTCCGATAACAAAATTATAGCTGGAGAAGGAAAACTCCGGTTATCAAAAACCATCTAACGGAGAAGGAAAACTCTGGTAAAACAAAACTATTGACGAAGAGACATCTCCAATAAATAAAATCATTGACGGTGAGAGCAAGTCCGATACAAAAAATCAAATTTTTTATGTTGCATTTGGCAATCACCACAGCCATTGTCAAATAATTTCTTCCCCCGTGACTCAGTAGCGAAGCAGGGGAGGGGGTGAATTTAAAAAAAAAAAACGGTGTTGATGAAGAAGAAAAAGAGAAGATGAAGTCTCGGTAGAATTAGATGCGTGAGAAGGAGATTAGTAGAAAGAAAAGAGATTTGGAAGAATATGAGAAGAAAATCAGAAAATTAGAAGAAAAAAAAGAGAAGATGACGTCTCGGTTGAATATGCATGAGAAGGAAATTAGAAGAAAAAAAGAGAGGAAATTTTATAGGAGTTGGAAACGCTGCCTCACCCTCCGCTAGACCTCGCCGCGAAACCCACTGTGATAAAGGCATTCTCGCCTCGTCGATGCCTTCCATCGTCATCGTGTCCAGCTCGACAGGAAGACGTCGATAGTTGGGAGGATAGCGTTCGCTTCTGCTCCCTCTGCACTTCTGCTCGGTGAAGAGTCGGAGGCGATGGAAGCACGTCCGCCAGTGAAGAGATGGAGGAAGCCATCTTTGGCTCCCTTTGTCACCGTCCTCTCCGGCACGAAAGAAAAAGTCGCTGGCCGGAAGGAAGCCATCGCCTCTATGAATGCTGAAATCTGCGACGCGTTCGCCCATCACCTACTGCTCAGTGAAGAGTAGTAGAGGAAGGAAGGAGGTGTCCGCCTCTGAATAGGAAGGGAAGGAAGGAGATTTCCGCTAGAAGGAAGACATCCGTCTCTGAGCAGGGGAGGAAGGAAATTTTCCTCGTCTCTTCGCCACCGGACCGGTAGTCCGCCTCATCTATGAGCGAGTTTGCTAGTGCTGAAACCGTCAGGTTCTTCCACCGCCATAGACACTGGCGATTTCATCCGGTGCATCCGTCGAACACGCTTTCGTCTCCGATTCCGCCGAAGACGCCTCGTCTGCGATTGGTTTCGTTAGTGCTGAAATCCCCTGAACATGCCAGATTTTGACTCTGTTCCTGCCAACGAAGCTGCTTGGCTCCTCTGCCTCCATCGACACTGTCCGACGCGTCTGTTGGAGATATTGACTCTAATTTTGCCAAAGACATCGACGCCAGCGACGAAAGGATTGGGTCAGCTGCTCGCTACCGCTGCTTCGCAGGATTTGTGTCACGCCTCGGCGGAAGTCGGCTATTTCTAGCTCAGAGTTCCTCAGGGAGTAACAATATTGATAGGAACTAGAGAACTACAAAAATCACATAACCTTTATTTAATAAACAATTCAAATTTAATATCAACACAATATCTGAATACAACTATCCAAATTATCAATACAAAAGACAACTATCTCAACTCGGGCTGGTATCTGCTATCTACTCTATCCCTCCCAGAAGTTAACTCTGTACCTGAAGGAGAAACAAAGGGAGTTAGCAGAAATACTAAGTAGGAATCAACAAACATGGTGAGAGAATCAAATAACAGGATAATACAATAACTGAAACAATGATATACAAATAATATAGGAATGTCGTGCAAATCATCAAGCTGGCCACATAGATCTCACTTAAGAGCCGCACTCATTTTCAGAGTGTTTCAACTGTTGCTCATGCAATGGAACGACTGTCCAAAACAGCCCGGTAAATGCTGCGTCCAACATCTGACATCCGTAGTATTGTCCGAGGACAACTGGCGGTGCCCTAACCGGTAACTCAGATAGTCTGATATAATCAGAACTATAACTCAGATAGTCTGATATAATCAGAACTATAACTCAGATAAACAGGCCACTGGAGAATAAATCATCCAGGTCAGAGGTCAAAATATAACACGACTTTATCATCTCAGATTTACAATGGTTCCACATACTTATACGTCAATATCTCAGATACACAATTGTTCAACCAGACTCATAAGCCAATAAATCAAATATCTCAACACAGTTTCTTTTATCATGCACACAGAAATAGAATATGACCAATGAACAAGATAAATGAGGTCAACTAAATTACAGAAACAATACAAGCAGACGAAGCAATTAGATATCAGTGTCAATCAATTCCATCATATGCATTATATATCAAACCAAAGGAATAAGCAGCAAATCCTATATTTCTTGACACTGTAAGAAAGGAATAGGGTGAGATTCCTACCTCGAATGCTGTTATTCTGAATCCTTTTGAAAAGTCAATAATTGTTTATTACACGATGCAAGCCGATTATTGGATTAATCACTCTGAAACATGAATTTGTACATGAACTCTATTAATAATCATTCTAACTTGAAAACTAAAACTACCAACATGTATAACATAACCCTAAACCTAGAGAACCAGTCTCAGATCATATGAACCGAACCTAAAGCCCACTGAACCGGACAGAATTGCACTGAACCGCTCAAATTCACCCTGAACCAAGTTAAACCAAAACTTCTAACTTCAATTACACAAAATATAAACCTCATCTAAAGCTATACAGACTACCATTAGATAGGAAATTTAATTACCTTTCCAACGACTACCTGAACCGGCCCGGATTCGACCGAATCATGGTCGAACCGGTCGAAATTCAAGGACTGAACCGAAAACAGAATTGAACCGCTCAATCCAATTGAACCGGTTTAAATCGATTTCAAAACTTAGCCGACGGTTTATTTCTAAATAAACCACACAGAAACTCTAAATCAAACTTGAACCGCTCGTCGCCCGCGCCGCCCGACCTCCGCCGCGCAAGGCCGCCGGACTCGTGTCCGCTGCTTGCGCCAGCGAGCTCGCGAGAGCGCGTCGAACATCGGATCGACCCCAAATTTCGCCAGTAGACTCCAGACGACGAGGCGAGGATCCACGACCAGCTTCGGCGAGGTTTCAACCCACGGTCGAAGCTTCCGAAACAGACGAAAGTATCGACGGTGGCGCCACCACCGTCGATACACAAAACCTAACCAGAACTGATCAGAACTTCGCGAAAACTTCAGGAAAGGAAGGATACCTTGCTACGATGCTGTATCGTAGCCCAGAACACAAAGATCGCCGTCGTAGAAGGCGCTGGAAGGCTGGAACACAAGGCGGCGCCGCTCGAACTCCGGCGACGAGTTTGAGCGCGATTTCTCCTTCCTGGCGGCGCGTCGAGGGGTGAAGATGTTCCAGGGTTCGAATCGAATCCACGAGAGCAGAAGCCCCATTATATCGAGGCAAAACGCGTTCCATACGGCGAGAACGCGGCGGCGAGAAAATCGCCGAGAAAATCGGGGAAGACGACGGGTTGACTCGGTCCCCAAAATCAAACTTTAAATCTAATACAAAAATATTAAACCCGGTATTATATTAAAAAACTCAAATCGAACCGTTGGTTAGAAGGCGTTGGTTGATGCCGCGAGACGCGGGTTCGAATCCCCTCGGACGCGTTTTAATTTTTGAAATCAAATCAACTCTAACTTAAGTAAAAGAAGCATAGTTTAATATCAGAAATGAAAGCTTAGCCTGTTGGTTAAGCAGCGTAATTTTCTTACGCGCGACGCGGGTTCGAGCCCCTGCGAGCGCAAAATCTGATTTTTTTTTATAAAAACTTAATTTTTAACCTTTTAAAAATTCTGAAAAAATCCTAGAAAATCATAAAAATTCCAAAAATGAATTTCTGAATTTCTAAAATTAAATTTCAAAAATTAAGGTTATAACAATTTGGGCCATGTGGTAAAAATGTTTTGGGCTGCCTCGTGTACTCACGTTTATCTGGCCCGATCCAATCTCATCCTTGGGTTTAATTCCTCAATCTGAAATATACCAACGTTGTCCGAGCTGGAAGGAAGAAAAACAGATAAGATAAAGAAAAGAGAAAATGGCTGTGTTAGAAGTATTAATTTTCATTTGGGTTACTGCAGATTTTGGGCTGTTTCATGTGCCCATATTCTTCTAACCCAGTCCATAAGCTGAATTGTAATGGTCCAACTTACCATTACTCATTACTCGTTAAAATCCTTCTTCAATCACATATGAATAAAGGATTGAAATTGATTTTGACCAAAAGTTAAATATGGATAAAGGATTAAAATTGATTTTGACCAAAAGTCAAAATCATATGACAATTAAATCAGGGATAAAACATTTGAAACTTTCACTGAAAATTGAAATTTTGATTAAGGAGTCAAAATGAAGCCTCTTGCAATTTTATAAAACTTATATGAAACTTTGACTAAATCTTAAGTCTTAGAAAATATTTCTAAAATATGTAGAAATCAGAAATTTGGCTAGGCCCAATCTAATATCCATGAGATTTGACTTGAGTTGAATTGAACTTAATCCAAGGTATTGATAGGATGGAATCATCCCATGTTGCTATGATTCAATTAAAAGAAGAAATAAACATGATTGTTGAAAGAATGAGAAATGATATGTTGTTGGATCTACCCAACTCGGGTTTGAATTTGTCATTGGTCATTACTAAACCCAACTTTGATTTGACAAAAGAAAGAAAGAAGAAGAGAAAGAATATTTTGTTACTGCATTTTGTCCATAATATTGTTTGGGAGGTGCGTACGTCGATACTATGTATCGGGGCATAGTTCCGCAATATTATTACAATAATGCTAGTAGCAATTTATGAAAGAAGAAATAAAATAAATATTCACAGAAAGAATATTTATTTATGAAAGATGAAGTCAGATAAATATTCACAGATAGAATATTTATCGAAAGATGAAGAAAGAGAATTTTGAAAGAAAGAATTGTGAAATGAAATCAAATAAATATTCAATGAAAGAATATTTATTGAAGAAAGATGAAGTCAGATAAATATTCACAGAAAGAATATTTATCCAAGAAATGAATTCAGATAAATATTCATAGAAAAAATATTTATCGAAGGAAAGAAAAATTAAAAATTATAAAAAATATTCACAGAAGGAATATTTATCAAAAGGATGTCATGGCATATTGTTAATAACATTGTTTGGGAGGTGTGTACGTCGATACTAGGTATCGGGGCGTAGTTCCTCAATATTATTATAATATTGCTCATAGTAACTTATATCACTTGAAATGAAATAAATATTCACATAAAGGATATTTATTGACTGAAGGAAGATGAAAGATGGAAGATAAAAGAAATAGAATTGAAGGATGAAATATGAAGAACATTTATTAGAAACTGATTTCAGATAAATATTCATTGAAAGAATATTTATGGGAAAATGAAGAGTGAAAGAGATATGAATGAATGGAAATGAAATCATGCTGAAATTGTAAGCCTTTGTGGCAGATGTTATGAATGAATGATATTGTTCTTCCGAATATTTATCTTTATTTTGATTTTATATGTTTAGATCTCTTAATCAAAGGTGCCCTAAGCTACTTAGGGGTAATTAACAATGAATGCTTGCGTTCATTGGAAGCCATAACCCACTTAAATAAAAAGTCTTATATGCATAAGGTGAATTTGAAAACGGTAGCATTATATTTTCATGAAATTGAAATTGAACCATTTTCCCCAACAAATTATGGCACGCCCGGTGGGACCATTTTTCCCTCCATTCATCGGCCCTGGATGTTGCGGCGGTCGTGCGGAAGATGATGGAGGCTGTGAAGAAGAGGGTGTGATAGGGACCGCGACGGTTGAGTTGGAGGTGGCGGTAGCGAAGGCATTTACTCCTCCTCTCCCTCTGTGGAGGAATAGGAAATAGGGTGTTGGGCATACCTCCGAGAGACTAGGGTCTTCCATTTGGGTGCCATCTTAGTCAGTGGCGAAGTCTGGTTTTGGCCCGGAAAGATCGGATGCAGATCGGTGGAGAGCGGGGACTTGGCGACAATCGAGATGAATAGAGGCGGAAGAACCCAAAAACTTTAAGAATAACGCAAAGCGGCCACAAAATCCGATGATTGAGAGCTCTAACCTTTGGGGGGAAGTGGGAGATTGAGACCAAGAACCACCTGGAAGCAACAAAATGCTGAGAGATCGCCAGATAAGGAGGACATCGAGAGCGTGTTAGTCGGCGGTGCGGGTTTAGGGCAAACCCTAGCTGTAAGTGTTTATACATATGGCTGGGTTAGTTTTGGAAATACGGGTGAACCCTGCAATGCCTACCTAGCCGTAAAGCTCTCTGTGGGTTTTTGACTATTTCAAAATCACGGGTGAACATGAGTGTGTTCACCCAGCCATGAAGTAATCTAGGGGATTTCGGCCCCTTTGAAAGTACGGGTGAACCCCAACATGTTTAACCACCCATAAAGTTCTCTGTAAGAATTTGTGCCACTCAGAAATACAGGCGAACCCTAAAATCTTCACCTGGCTATGAAGTTCACTATTGCAAATCGAACGTCCCAATATAGTATACTTCACGCCTGAACACTAACTTCATCGTCTGGTCATGATTTACTCTGTGAAAAACCAGTTTTCCACCATCCACAGTAGACTTCACGGGTGAACTCCGATGTGTTCACCTAGCCGTGAAGTTTTCTGTATTGCCAAAAAATCCCAGTTTAGATAGCATGCTTTCCCAGTAATTCCTACATCACAAAAGAAGCCACTATCAGCAATCTTAATCAAAACTCATGAAAACTAAAGGAAACTAAGTAACCAAAGAGTTCATCTAAAATAACTAAAAATCAACTCAACATTAAACAAGAAAATAGAAACTTGGGTTGCCTTCTAAGAGTGCTAGTTTAGGGTTAATAGCTTGACCATGAGAAGTTTTTAAGTCACCAAGTCCATGGGGTCTGAAAGGGTAAGAACAACCCCTTTCTCAACCCGCTCATCCTTGAATTAGTGCTTGAGTCTATGCCCATTTACAGTAAAACTTCCGGTGCATTCTATCCAAATAGTGATGGCACCATAAGGTTGGATGTGTTGTACCACAAAAGGGCTAGACCATTGTGTCCATAGTTTCCCGAGAAACACCCAAAGTCTCGAATTGAATAGCAACACTTTGTCACCTCCGTGCAACTCCTTCTTCAAGATGCACATATCATGCCAATGCTTGGTCTGTGCTTTGTAAATCTTGGCATTCTCATATACAAAGAGGTGCATCTCTTCTAGTTCATCCAGTTGGAGCTTCCTCTTCTCCCCAGCACTCTTGAAGTCATAGTTGAGTTGCTTGATGGCCCAAAATGCCCTGTGTTCAATTTCAACCGGTAAGTGACAAGACTTCCCATAAATCATTTGGATAGGAGACATACTTAGGGGGGGTCCTGTGTTGGGGTATGCCCTTAAAGGCTAAATGTTTGAGGCCTTGAGTTATTATCAGTATCATGTATAAACTAAGTATATGTTTATAAAGGCAATTGTTGTTATTCAGATTGTTGCATTATCTGCTGCTATATGTATACTTCTGAGTAATGTCT
>CM050442.1:25946635-25967960 GCA_027562315.1 Costus pulverulentus | reverse complement strand
CATATCAAGGCTGTCTCATGTTCACCAAGATATCTCGACTAAGGACATGACAGCATGTCAGCCTAGCTGAACAGCATTGAGACATTATTCAGAAGCACACTTATTGCATAAGACAATGTAACATACTGAATAACAACAATCGCCTTTATAAACATAAGAGTTTATACATGATACTGATACAATCCCAAGGCTTCAAACATTAGCCTTAAGGGCATACCCCAACATCAACCCACTTGGACACATAGCTCATAGCAACTAGAATGTACCGTTTACCACATGAAGATAGGAAGGGTCCCATGAAATCGATCCCCCATACATCAAATATTTCCACTTCCAAAATATCGCTCAGGGGAAGTTCATCTCTCTTTGAGATATTTCCAGTTTGTTGGCAGCTGTTACATGTTAGAGTAAAATGGAGAGCACCATGAAAAATAGAGGGCCAGAACAAACTTGACTATAGGACTTTATATGCTGTTTTGTCCGTCCCAGTGTGTCCTCCATATGGTGAGGAGTGACAATGTGTCAACATATCATGTATCTCTGCTTCAGGGATGCATTGTCTGTAGAGACCATTAGTACATCGTCAGTATAGGTAAGGATCATCCCAATAGGAGGATTTCACATCATGCAAGAACCTCTTCCTCTTCTGAAAAGAGAGATCAGGAGGAAGAATGTTAGAGACAACGTAGTTCACATAATCTGCATACCACGGTGTGTGTGTGTGGCAAATAAAGAGTAGAGATGTTCTGCAGGGAAGTAGTCATTAATTTCTAGTTCTTTTGTAATATTTGATAATTTTAGCATAAAAGTAAGCAAAAGATCTTCAATTTAGCATGAAAAGATATATAAAATGATACAAAATATACTATATATTTTGGTGTCATCACCCAAGCCTCATATAAAGATTCTTCATCCTTCTACATGTAACTGGTGATTTGTTTTCTTAATTGAATCATCTTGGAAGGAGGGAAGTACTTTGAAAGAAAGGTTTGTGACAGTTCTCCCCATGTCCTTAAGAAAGATAAGCTATTGTATGAAGCCAAGCTCTTGCTCTTTCCCTTAAAGAGAAAGAGAATAATCTGAACCTGATGGCATCAGTAGAAACACCATTAACTTTAATGTGTCACAATACTCTTGCAAGATGCATATTAGGGTCCTCAAAAGGAGAACCACCAAATTGATGTTGTTGAACCATAGAAAGTAAAGCCGGTTTAATCTCAAAGTTATTGGCTTCTACATTCAGTCTGCAATGCCTGACTATAGTCCTTGAATAGAGGGAGCAGCATAATCCCTCAGAGTTCGGTTGTTGTTATTCCTCACCGCTTGGGGCACTTGACCATTGTCTAGATTCAGTAGAATATGCTCCATTTGATTTTGATCTTCTTTTGCCTGGAGCTGCTTGAGTTTTCTTCTTCTTTTGAATGCCCTTTCTATCTCAAGATCTATCTCCAAAAAGTCACCTGTCCTCAAGCTTCTTTGGATAAAAAAGGTATCAAACACAGTTGTAAAGCTTAAGACAAGTAACTGAAAAAACTAGATCTAATAGCAGTAAAGCCAAAGTAATAAACAAAGCTTAGTCTACTAATTCTCATAAATATACTAATAATTACCGTTGATCCCCGGTAATGGCACCAAAAACATGACACGTACTACAAGTGCACAGTAATGTCGTGGTAATTGTTGTGTCCGTAAGTGCACGGATACTCGAAGTAATAAATAAGATATCGAACCACAGAGATCTACGCGTTAAGTACCAAATAGTTGTTTTCTCACTAGCTAAGCAAATCGAATATGATGAAAGCACAAACGGAAATAAAGTGCACGAAAGATCTAAGAGAGAAACTAGGCCTAGGGTTTCATCCACCTTAATTTCAATGATTAGATATAAATAAGTGTTCATTAGTCTAATCTTATTATGATAAATATATGGCATGTATACCTCACCTCTTTTAGTTGCCCACGAGTTGTGATTAAAAGATATATCTTCAAATCAAAATTTTTCTACACCACTAAAAAAATGTGTGATCTCAGAGTTCTCAGGAAATAAAATAAATCAAGATCTAAGAGTCCTGTATATAAACAAATAGAAGAACCGTGTAAACTTAGAATTTTCAGAATAGAAACAGAAAGATTATCCAACAACAATCAATAAAATTTTTTTTATCAAAATACAAAAAAAATAGAAAACAAAAAACACAAAAATTTCAGAAATCACAGTTCTATCACAACTTGTGAAAATCCAAAACCTGCAAAAACAGAAAACAAAGTTAAATCTAAAACAAATAAAACTTAGTCTAGCAATACCGACAACTATTTTGATATTAACAAAACTAAGGTCTCCGGCAACGGCGGCAAAAACTTGTTGTGTTCGCAAGTGCATGGATACTCGAAGTAATAAATAAGATATCGAACCACAGAGACCTATGTGTTAAGTACCAAATAATTGTCTTCTCATAAGCTAAGCAAATCGAATATGATGAAAGCACAAACGGAAATAAAGTGCACGAAATATCTGAGAGAGAAACTGGGACTAGGGTTTCATCCACCTTTGATTAGGATCATTTCTAGGGTATAGGACTCGTAACATTCATCATGCAAGATAACTACAAAGCATGCAAATAAAATAACAACTAAAGGAAATAACATATTAAAAAAAAGAAAATAGTAAGGGGAAGGAAGGACCTCAAGGATTCTTCTTCTTATTGTCCCATATCTTGGCGATGAGGCTAAATGGGATATTATATAATATATTTTAGAGAAACGATGAGGGTTGAAAGAAATATAAACTGTAAATCCTCTAAACTAGTCAAGGGTCCTTAAAGACAGTTCTTGATCAAGCCTTCTTGTTAATGTCGGTTATCTCCTCCCTTCAAGCTCAACTTTTGTTCTTCCTTCTTGAAATTGCGCCCAAGGAATGGAGAGGATCTAAGGCTTGAGAGAGGGTGGATCTCATAAGGAAGATGGCACAAGAAGAAAGAGGGGAAGATGGTGAACTTGGCTAGAAGAGGAGGATTCACAGTCACAAGATCACTCAAACACTTAACACAATTTCAGATTTTTCTAAGGAATTCACTATAATGAGATACTAAACTACAAGCTCTTTAATCCTATTTGCCCTCAATGTTCACATGGTATTTTGTTATCTTACCCCTCTCTTTTGATTATTTGTAATTAACTCCTTAATGATTCAATGGTTGGATGAAGTATTCATTGGAATTGGATGGTTGATATTCTTGCAAGTTGGCATCCCATTTTTGAATTGTTGTAGTTGCATGCATGCATGAAAGCTCTTTTTCTATTGGCTTTCTTAGGTTGCCTTTCTTCATGCATTAGTTAGCTTGATGGTTCTTTCTTATTGGCTTCATTGGATGGCTCTTCTCATTAGCTCCCATGGGCAGCTAGTCTACATGCATTAGCTTAAGTGGGAGGGGCAGTTGAATGCTTTGGCTTCATGTGCAACTACTGCACATCCTATGTGGCATTGAGTTGGCACTTTGTTGATGAGGTGGTGTATATCACATGTCAAAGATAGTTAGCTCCAAAAAAAATGCTTACATATGTGGTGTCCTTTCTTCTTTTATTAGAGATTCACCATGTTGGCTTGGCATGGTGATATGGCATTGTGATGATATGGCAACTGAGGTGGCATTTGAGAACTATCTTCGGCAGGGAGGTGAATTTTCAAAGTACACAAGAGACATGATTTAAATAATCAAATAACTAGAGATCCCTTATCCTGAGAAAAGGTTTACGCTACAAGAGACATGATTTCATAGCAAAAAATTCATAGATTAGAGTGTTTATATATTAGGGATACGAGTGGAAAATTAAATAAAAATTTAAGTTGAACTTCATTATCGTCACAAGGGTGTGACTGTTATAGAGTAAATAATCACTGCCCTGTGATTGAAAGGTAATCTCTGCTCCATGATAGCTTTGATTCTTCATGGCATCTTCACACTGTCAATGCTAATTTCCACCAATCCTCATCTCCTCTCGCTCAAAAATTTTATGTGAATCCACTCTTCTTGTTTGCACAACTTCTTCTCAAGTTTGGTGGCCGAAGGTGCTTGGAAAGCCTCACCCTCAACTTGGGCGAAAGAGTGGGAAGAATAGAACCATTTTTATGAATTCTGCTATTTTTTTTTGTGTTACACCTATTTTTTGGTGTTTGCCCATTTTTCTATATCAGTGTATTTATGTGTTATGAGAATTTTTTTAGTGTCTACCTGTTTTTCTATGTTATCATAGGGGTGTGATGATGGTCAAACTATGAAACTAATTTTCATCAAGAATAGCATCTCCATGATGGTCTTGAGGCTTCTTGAACCTTGAATTTGGGTTTGATTGGCTTGAAAATTCAAAGAATGGTCTGTGATTTTCTTGTGGCTTTAAAACTTTTAAATCCCGCCCTTTTTAGAGTCTTTTTGTCTAAAAATATAGAAAAAGTAAACAAACAATAGTTTACACACAAAGGGGCAAAAATAATATAAATTGATATAATTAGAGAGAAATATAACATAATTTGACATTAAGTATGTTGAAAGAATACTATAAAAAATTGTCTCATTAGCTTGATCTCAAGATTGAGTAAATGGATCTGAATACTGTATTTCTTTACGGTGATTTAGAATAATAAATTTATATGGAGCGGCTAGAAGGTTTCATAGTGAAAGGGAAAGAAGATCATGTGTGTAGATTAAAAAAGAGTTTTTATGGTTTAAACAAGCTCGCAGATAATTGTATAAGAAGTTTGAATCTATTATGAATGAAAAAGGATATAAGAAGTCTTCTTTAGACCATTGTGTTTTCACACAAATTCTCTTATAATGATTTTATTAAAAAAATTGCACTATGTTGATGATATGCTTATTGTTGGTCAAAATGCTTTGTGAATTGACAAGTTGAAGTAAGAGGTGATCAAATTTTTTTACAATGAAGAATTTGGGTTATACAAGCCAAATTCTTCGTATGCTATTTGTGATGGATATAAAAGTAAGAAAGTTATTGCTATCATGGGAGAAGTATTCAGAAAATACTTCAAAAGCTTAAAATGCATCAAACTAAAGTAGTTAGTACTCCTCTTGTTGTACACTTTAAGCTTAGTCGTAGACAAAGTCCTTCCATTGAGAAAGAGAAGGAATATATGAAAAGAGTTCCTTACATATATGTTGTAAGTAGTTTGATGGATGTCATGCAATGTAAAAGAATTGATATTGCATATGTTGTTGGGAATGTTAGTAATTTATGTCTGAACTTGGAAGAGAGCAATGAAATGTTGTGAAGTTCATGAGATGTCTTTAATGCACAACTGTCTTAAAACTTTGTGTTGATAGTGATGTGTTTGCTCTAGTTGGCTATATTGATTCTGATGTGGTAAGAGATACTGATTTTAACAAATCTACTCCTAGTTATTTGTTCACTTTTGCAAGTGGTACAGTGGCATAACAATTAAGGATACAAATATGTTGCAGTATCAACAATAGAAGCAGAGTTCATTATAGTAACTGAAGCACGTGAGGAATTACTTCAGGTGAAGCTTTGTGGACGAACTTCGCTTTGCTTAAGAAAGGTATATTTTAGTTTGTTATAGTCTAAGAGCTAATAATCTTGGAAAGAATCATATATTTCATTACATATCAAAACACATTGATGTGAGATATCATTGGATATGTGACGTGCTTCATGAAAGTTACTATAACTTGAGACGATATATATGAATGATAATAGTGTTGATATATTGAGAAAGCTTTTGAAGAAGGAGAAGTTTGAGACTTACTGATTTATCATTGGATTGGCAAACCTCTCTAGATAGTCGAGAGGGAAAGAATTATTAGGCTAATGGGTCTCTCCTATGTTGAGAAGGGCTAACAACTAAAAGCCCATTAGGGCTAAGTGAAACTTTTGAGGGAGAGCTGGCTGCAAATTTTTGCTCGTTGTGTTCTATGCACAACTATGATTAAACTGACAATCAAAAGGTCATTTGTGGTCTAATCGAGCTGATTATTGGACTATTTTGAAGTAATTTGCATGTTTCGTCTCATTTATTTACCCAAATACTTTATATTATTCAGAATTTTTTCTTTTCCTTGGTTTCATTCAAATGTAGGAATTTTGCCCTAAAATCGATGGAATTTGTAAGATCTAAAGATATGGGACGATTCTTCATGGTGAGACGAAGCTACATGTTAAATTTTAGCTCAAACGAAGTTCTCTACGCTCTTCACGGCCATGACCGTGCATCCATGCACGGCTGTGTATGAGCCTATTTTCCAAGGCTGCGCCGAGCCATTCACAGGTATGCCCATGCATCCATGCACAGTCGTGAAGGGATCGACCGACTTTTCCATATTTCGACGAAACATTTATGGGCACACCCGTGAACAAATACATAGCCATGAAGAGTAAGTTTTATAGAAAATAAACTTCGACGAGCTGTTCATGGGCATGGCCATGCATCCATGCAAGGCCGTGTATTGTCCCGCCAGATTCGCCACCCGTTCGGTTTTTCGTTTGAATCTTACTATTCCTGGAGCAGAATTTAATTAACTTTTGTGGAGACCTTCCTTACTTACCATGGATGTTTTGGGACTGGAATCATGCGATTTGGGTGAGCGGTTGAGGAGAATGAAGGGAAACAGTGAGACCTAGGGTTTGATGGCGATTTTGGGCGACGAAAGGCTATTCCGGCGAGATTTCTTCCACGTTTCGACACTGAAGATCATGCCTTGGCCTCTCTCGACATAGATCTAGTCTTCCTTCTAGTTTGCGTCAATTTATTTGAGAGATTATAATGTATTTCATGATGAATATTGTAGCGTAACTTCTTTTCGGGGTTTGGGCGTAGGCCACTGTAAGAATGTTGGTTTTTAATGTTTGATCTACACTTTATCTAAATTTAATGTTTGATGTACAGGCCATGCATATTTATGTTTCAGACGTTGTGGGAAGGACTGAGAGGTGAACCACAATCGTCAGATCTCCTTAGACTGGACTGGTGATTTCGGCCACGAGAGTTGTTGAAATCACCCGAGAAACTCTAATCCTTCATAGAACCCATTGGGTCGGCTTAACCCAGTAAACCACGAGAGTAGAAGACTCATGTTAAGTTAGACACCGGACCGTGTCCTGAGAGGGAACGTATCTGTACCTTAGGAAGGATTACCTTAAGAACACAGGTAAAACATAATTAAAATATCATCATTAATATTCTTTCATACTTCAGTGTGGTGAAACCTGATGCCTCGATTTCTCAAGACCGTAAAACCTTGATTGCTTACTTTTTGTTCTCTTTGTTCTTCACTAACATTAGTTTACTTTCTTGCATTAAGAATTTAGTGACACACATACATTCATTAAATCACCTAGCTATTAGTTAACTGATTAGTTAGTACTTGACCCCTTGTCCCTATGGGATCGATACTTTCTTATTACGCGATAGACCGTGCACTAGCGGTACAACCCCTATCAAGTTTTTGGCACCGTTGCCAGGGACTAGGTTGCCAATATTAACATGATTAGGAAATTGATTTGCTAGGCTTTTTCTATTTTTTTTTAAATTTTTATTTTCTATAATTTCTATTTCTTGTGGTTGAATTTTTCCCATCATCTAAAGTTTTTGAATTTTTCCTAAAAGTTTTCACTTAATTATTATGCATGATGCTTGATTCATCAAATATCTATCACGCATTGTTACCGTATGTTTCTTGTGATATTTGTGGATCTACAGGTCATTTTTCTGATGAATGTCAATTGGGGACTCCATTTTCGATTCACCCATGCTCTAGTATTTATGAATTTATTAATCCTCCATTATTACCATATGTTTCTTGTGTTGTTTGTGAAGTGTTAGGGTATATTGCTGATGAAGTAGAATGACAGCATGAATGAATATATTCATTAGCTAAATTTGAAGTTGGATTCCATGGCCACACACTCAAAAATAATGGAGACTCAGATTATCCAGCTCGCCCAGCAAGACATCTCTTTAGCGAAACCCATGGAAGAGTCAGAGGAGCCTCAAGTGAAGAGTAGCAGGTTCAGTGAGGGTGAATTGGAGAGTCATTTGGATGAGAACATGTTAAACAATAATATCATAAATGTTGACGAAGAGGAACCAGTGTGCATTTTACCGCCTCCGTCTGAACCATTGATTCCTATTCCCCAAAGAAGATTGATGATTAAAACTGATAAGCGGTTTAGGTTATGCTATAACTTAGAAATGCTGAACAAAGTAGTTGAGAAAATTCATGTCCCCCAGATCAATAAAGATTTATTAGAAATTTACATGATTGATGATGATAATGAAGAGATGCCTGACATTGATATTCAAGTAAACTCTCACCTACAGGACTTACATCTAGCTATAGATGCAGATAATGTACGACCTGAGACACTTGACAACATCAACCTGGAGGTAAGTAAAAAATTTGAAATTTGAATTTAAATCTGTCCCAAGAGTATGTCTATTTAACATGACAATGATTAACTTGCTAGTGAAACATATGATACTTGCTTTGGTGAGAATGCTTTTAGGACGACAAAAAGGTAGGCGACTACATGCACTTTATTATGCCAGTGACCCACTAGCAACACCATAATCTTCAAGCATTGGTCAAGTTAATAATCTTAAACAAGCGCTTATTAGGAGACAACATAAGTTTTTGTTCTTGTTTTTCATTTTATTTTATTACTTTATTTTCATTCCTTCGATTTTAGGTTTCTTAGTATATTCTCACTCCTATTGTGTTGAGCAATCGGTGATAATCTTTTCAAAATTTTTTGGTACTTCTATGACATTCACGATCATGGCCGTGCATCCATGCATGGCCATGATGAACTTGCGTAGCTAAAAAAAAATATTCAAACTGAGATAGAATGTCAAGGACAACTCCTGTCTACCATCTTGGAGTCCGTCCTTGAGGTTCAGCAGTGACTACATCGGCACTGAGGATGAGCTCTCGATGTTGTTCTTCCACTCCTTGGTCAGCTATTGCACTTCCTTTAGTTTTTTCTATTTGCTTTATTGCATTGCATTGCATTTTAGTAGTTTCAACATCTTAGGTGTCTTGCCCACCCCCTTTCTTTATGCCTTTTCCTTTGTCTTTGGTATTGCATTGTTCTATGAGTACTTGACTGATTGGGATGGGAATCTTAACATTTTCTTATTAGAAGTCTATATTGGTTATGGTTTACAAATGGTTCCTTGGTTTAATGAAGTTGAATAATGTAATTAAATCAATTCATTATTTTTATGATCCTGAAGGGTGTGCATGTTATTTTACCTTACCCTTGCTATGCATCTCATGTGTAGTGATTGATTGCATCTTGCTTCATAACTCTACTTTATTTGTATAATTTGTCATGGGAATAAGAAATAATAACTGTGGTATCGAAGTGTACTTGTACATTGCACATTGTACTTCTACTTGGCACTATTCCTAACATTGAAATAAAAAGGATAGTGGTACCTAATTTCAATTTGTCTCATGCTTGGCACTATCCCAAGACTTAAACTAATCACAGTGGTACCGAAGCCAAGATGTTCTCACTTCTTTGGCTTGGCACTGTAAAAAAACAAAAAGGCACCACGTAGGGACTATGTGGTACTGATGCTATTTTCCCATGACTTGATTTACAATCATATGATTTGTGAATGCTTGATCAATTATATCATTTATGTGAGATGTGTTTTAAAGGTTGTTGGTATTGTCAATTTCGCATACTTCAATGGATTGTATTAGTAATATTTGATTTAATTTGCTTTCGATACTGCATTATAACTTGAGATTGTTGTGACTAAATTATAACCTTGCTATACTTATTTAACTTGATTGAGATTCCCTATTCCATTCCATCACTATATTCTAAACAATTCAATTGCTTGAGGACAAGCTAAACTTTAAGTCCAATGTATTTTGATGACATGCAAATATATGATGTATCATGACTGAGTTTTATCACTATTTTGAAGTAATTTGCATGTTTCGTCTCATTTATTTGCCCAAATACTTTATATTATTTAGAATCTTCACTTTTCCTTGGTTTCATTGAAATGTAGGGACTTCGCCCTAAAATTGGTGGAATTTGGAAGATATGAAGACATGGGACGATTCCTCATGATGAGACGAAGCTACAAGTTATATTTTAGCTCAAACGGAGTTCTCTACGCTCGTCACGGGCATGACCGTGCATCCATGCACGGCCGTGTATGAGCGTGTTTTCCCAGACTGCATCGAGCCGTTCACAGGCATGCCCGTGCATCCATTATTTAAGTTGATTGAGATTCCCTATTCCATTCCATCACTATATTCTAAACAATTCAATTGCTTAAGGACAAGCAAAACTTTAAGTCTAGTGTATTTTGATGACATGCAAATATATGTTGTATCGCGACTTAGTTTTATCACTATTTTGAACTAATTTGCATGTTTCGTCTCATTTATTTGCCTAAATACTTTATATTATTCAGAATCTTAACTTTTCCTTGGTTTCATTGAAATATAGGGATTTTGTCCTAAAATTAGTGGAATTTGGAAGATCTGAAGACATGGGATGATTCCTCATGATGAGACGAAGCTACATGTCAAATTTCAGCTCAAACAGAGTTCTCTACGCTCTTCATGGGCATGGTCGTGCATCCATGCACGGCTGTGAAGGGATCGGCCAACTTTTCCAGAATTCGACGAAACGTTCACGGGCACGCTCATGAACACATACATGGTCGTAAAGAGTAAGTTTTCCAGAAAATAAACTTTGGCGAGCCGTTCACGGGCATGGCTGTGCATCTATGCACGACCGTGTATCGTCCCGCTAAATTCAATACCCGTTTGGATTTTCTTTCGAATCTTACAATCCCTAGAGCTGAATTTAATAAAATTTTGTGGAGACCTTTCTAAATTACCCATGGACGTTTTGGGACTGGAATCACATGATTTGGGGGAGCGGTTGAGGAGAACGAAGCGAAACAGCGAGACATAGGGTTTAATAGAGATTTTGGGCGATGAAAGGCTACTCTGGCAAGATTTCTTCCACGTTTTGACGCTGAAGATCGTGCCTTGGCCTCTCTCGACATAGATCTATTCTTCCTTCTAGTTTGTGTCAATTTATTTGAGAGATTATGTAGTATTTCACGATGAATATTGTAGCATAACTTCTTTTCGGGGTTTGGGAATTGCCCACTATAAGAATGTTGGTTTTTAATATTTGATCTGCACTTTATCTAAATTTATCTTTGTTCTTATTCATGTCTAGGAAGTTTTAATTCATGATTATGTACTGGCCATGCATATTTATATTTCAGACGTTGTGGGAAGGACTAAGAGGTGAACCACAATCGTCAGATCCCCTGATACTGGACTGGTGATTTCAGCCATGAGAGTTATCAAAATCACCCGAGGAACTCTAATCCTTCATCGAACTCATTGGATCGGCTTAACCCAGTAAGGCACGAGAGTAGAAGACTCGGGTTAAGTTAAACACTAGATCGTGTCCTGAGAGGGAACGTGTCTATACCTTAGGAAGGATTACCTTAAGAACATAGGTAAAACATAATTAAAATATCATCATTAACATTCTTTCATGTTTCAGTGTGGTGAAACCTGATGCCCCGATTTTCTCAAAACTGTAAAATCTCGATTGCTTGCTTTCTGTTCTCGTTGCTCTTCACTAGCATTAGTTTACTTTCTTGCATTAGGAATTTAGTGACACTCATACATTCATTAAATCACCTGGTTATTAGTTAACTAATTAGTTAGTATTTGACCCTTAGTCCCTGTGGGATTGATACTTTCTTATTACGCGATAGATCGTGCACTTGCGGTACGACCCCTATCACTATACCAACATTTGTTTTCAGTGGTGAAGATCAATTTTCATGATATAAAACTTTCTCAGATTTATTCGAAACATGAATATAGTTATGAGCAGTTTTCTAGTGATTTTTTTGTTCTCTTGTTGATTTCATGGAGTAGTTGTGTACTCCTTGTAATCAGTTGAACCCCCCCCCCTCTTGGGCTTATTTAATTGCATAGTGGAGATTCTTGGGTTGACTTTGTGTCAAGCGGTTTTTTTTCCTTCGTAGATTTAGGGTTTCGACATAAATCTCTTGTATTCTTATTATGTGATTGTGATTTCATAGTTTGACTATTGTCTTGCATGTTTATTATTGTGATTTATTTTTCTTTCCATTGTGATACTCTTAGTTTGATCCCCAACCGGCAACATAGTAGAAAAAAGGCATTTTGCATGAAAGCAATAGTAGCTTGTGCGGTGCGACAGGAGAGATGCAGGCCCTACAAGGGAGAGGAGAGAAAGATCAACGAATGAGAAGAGATGCGGATCCTGTAGAGGCAGGAGAGAGAGACGAGAGAGAGGGGTTATTTATTTTTTTATAAATTTAATATTAATATTATATATTATTAATATTAATATAAAAATTAATTATATGTGTGACTTTGTTTCTAAAATTTATTTATAAATTTAGAACAAGATTGGTATAGTACTCAAACATTAGTAATTGCATAATAATTTACTAAACACCTCCGAGATGACTGGTACATTCACTGCACTACTATAACTACACAACACTCCCAAATAAAGCCTAAGTGATCAAATCTATTAAGTTGTTTAGTGTGGTTTATCAAATATTTTTAAAGTATATTAAATTTGACTTTATTAATAACTTCTCATGTGGTGGTTTGTTGAGATGCGGAGGACATAGGGTGCGTTTGGCACCATTTTTATTCAGCTTTTACAATAGCAGCTTTTGCGGATAGCTCACTACATTAAATGGAAGCTTTATTTTTCTCACTTTCGTCGGTAGCCCAAAATAGGTACTGTAGTTGTTACTGTAGCAGCTGCTGTAGTAAGGAGAAAAGCTATGCATAGTAAAAGTTGCTCAGAAAGCAGTGCCAAATGCACCCATATTTGTTGCTTTTCTCTTTGTTGTTAGGGTTGTGGGGTTGAGGTACAAGTGATGAGTGGCATTGAATGTCCTTCCTTTTGAGGACCTTAGTTATTTCATGGTGTAGGGTTTGGTAGAGGCATTCTTATTATTAATATTGAGCATTTGACATAACCTACATTATGTCAATAACGATTTGATCGCTCAAACACTTAGCTATGGTTGTTCATAAATTTTGACTTTATACATGGCAGGTGTATGACCAAAGTCTTGAGTGCATAGCTTCATCAGTTAGGAATGGCAATCTCAATCCATTGCAATATGAAGCTTAAGTGTTCGACTTTGTTAGTTAAGAGAGTGACATGAGTATTAGTCATGCATAAGTGGTTATTAATTTTAACTTAGATTAAGGGTTATTAGCATGAGCTTGGCTTAAACACCTATTAGCATTAGCTTAGCTTTAGGGCTTATTTACTTGGCGGGAAAATTAGAAGAAAAGGAGAGAAAGTAGGAAGGAAAGGAGTATAGTTTAATAGTGCAAGTTTAGTTTAAATAATTACTAGGTTTAGCTTAACTTTAAGGCTTTGTTTACTAGCACAGATGGGAAATACAAGCGACGGGAAAAATGAAGGGAGAGGAAAAAAGAAAGGACGGATAAAATGGTCACGTGATTTTCACATGATCAGATGAAACAGAGAGAGGGGAGAGGGAAGGCGAGCAAAGCTCGCGGCGAGCAGCGAGCGGACATTGTCTAGGGAAGAAGATGGGGCATGTAGGTCATCCAGGGAAGCTACGAGGCAGACGGGGGAGAAGGTGCGGGGCAGCGAGCGACGGCTTGACGAGGTAGAGCTCGTGGCGAGCGGACGTCGTCCAGAGAAGAAGACGGGGGGAAGGTATGTCGTCCAAGGAAGCTACAGGGCAGATGGGGGGAGAAGGTATGGGGCAGCGAGCGACGGCTTCACAAGGCAGAGCCCACGGTGAGCAGCGAGCGGACGTCATCTAGGGAAGCTAAGGGCCAGACAGGGGAGAAGGTACAGGGCGGACGGAGGATAAGGTACAGGGCGGCGAGTGACAGCTTGGCGAGGCAGAGCTCGCGGCAAGCGGCAAGCAGACATCATCCAGGGAAGAAGAAGGGGGGGGGGGGTACGGGCGGACGAGGGAGAAGGTACGGGGTAGCGAGCAGACATCGTCTAGAGAAGAAGGTGACAGGATAACAAAACAATGTCAAGACGGGGGAGCAGAGATGCGTCAAGACGTGTATTCGCCCGATTTGGGTGGATAAGAAAATAGCGGAAAACATACCTTAAATTCGTCCTCTAATCCATCCATTCATTTCCATCCTTACTAGTATACAACGGATTTTTATCTTTTCCATCCTTCCCACCCTGATTTCCGTTCTGGTATACACGGTGTAAGGGACTATTTGACCTTGATTTAAAACTACTTTTAACTAGAAAACAACTAAAAAATTGTTCAGTAGTAAAAAATAAAAACAGAAAAAAAGTAAAAAACATAAGTTAGGAAAGCTAGAATTTACGACTTTTGCTAATTCTGCTTCTCCAAAAAATTAATTTTTATGATTTTAGCTAAAATTTTAAGTATTATTATTTTAAATATTTTAAAATTTTAATAATACAAAATATTATTATTTTATATTTTGACAATAGTTAAAAAGTTTTTTTTACCAAACATCTTATAAATTTTGATAGTACAACACAGTATAGTACAACATAATTTAGCATAGCTATAAAGCAATTAATAGCAGAGGCAAAGAGGCTCTAAGTAGGTTGAGTTGGCTTCAAGTTTGAATATTTTGGTGAATGACTCTTAGTTATATGGGAGGTGTCAATTAGTTTAATTGGTAAAATTCCATTGTTGTTCATAAGAAGATCTTGTGATTAATTTTCGGCTTCATTAATTACTTGCCTGTTAAAAAACATGTGTGAAAAAATTATTCATATTCAAAAACACCCATCGTTAAAAGAGCATACTAAAGTGCAACAGTCGGCATTGGTGTGGATGAGCAAATGGGAATTTGGTACCAGTACTGGTATTGAATTTTTGGTATTGAACTCCCAAATTTTAACATTTAGGTACTAGTTTTTGCTTAGTGGAATACTAGTTAATAATATTAATCAATTAATTTAAAATTTTTTTAAAAAATAAAATAAAATCAAAATATATATTTCGGGAGTTCAAAATTTACCTAAATTAGCATTCAGGTACTGGTATCGATATCACTATCCTGATTTAAAAATTCAATACCATTACCGAAATACAAGTACCGTAATATCAAATGCCGAAAATTTTGGTACGATATTTCGGTACCAGTATTGTTTTCTCACCCCTATGTGAGGCATGTTATCAGCCAAATGAGCCATGATCCATTGAGGGGTCAATGGTCTATGGGTAGAGTGAAACCATAGCGGCACGTGGGTTAGCATGACATTACATGTGAGCCTTACATAATTTTATTATTTTTATTTTTCGCATTTTATCTATTTCTCATTTTTTTTCTATTTTTCTATAATTTTTTCAACTCCCCTTTTTCTTTTTTTTCCATCTTTTTCATATTTTATTTTTTTTCCAGTTTTAACATGTATAGTTTCAGGCCTAGAATCTACTCATATTGTATGTAATAGGGCTGTGCTAGGCACATCCATCTGTGCCACTAAGGTGCAGTATATAAATTTTAATTTGCTCTCACTAAAATTTTTTTTATCTTTCTAATATTGTTCCCACATACCTATTGCCCCCATATACCTTTGGGTTATGGATCCACCACTACCTTCTAGGTCGCTCAATCCAGGAAAATATCATGTTGTGCTATAAGTTGATTAATCACTGTCACATATATTCTAAAGCTCTTGATATGGCTATAAAAATCGACCTCCATAAGGCATATGACTCAGTTAGATGGGACTTTGTAGAGGGAATGCTTGAAGCATACAAATTTCCATCTTGGATCATTGACAGAGTTTTATCATGTATTAAATCCCCATCTTTCACAATCGGATAGGACACTAGCTTCTTCAACAGCACTGGGGACTAAAGCAAGGATGTCCTCTAGCCCCTTATATCTTACTCATGGTCATACAACACCTAACCAATATACTATACAAGGAAGCCCAGCTTGGTTATTTGTCACTTCATTGCAAATGCTGGAATCCAATTATTACCAATCTCCAATTTGTACATGACATAATAATCTTTGCAAGAGCAAGTGAGAAATCTGCCCATGCAATTATGAAAACTCTTGATCAATTCACAATAGACACTGCTTGACAATAAATAAAAGATAATCACAATGCTTCTTCTCAACCTTGAATACAGACACACAGGACAATATTGCATGGATCATGGATGTATCTAAAGATCATCTTCCACTCAAATACTTGGGCATACCAATTAGTAATAAAAGACCATCCTTCAGAGAATGTATGCCATTGCTAGAAAAAATTTCAAGATGTCTTGGAGCAAAGAAGAGCAAAATGCTATCATATGCTGGGCGTGTGGAACTAATTAAATCAGTATGCTATGGGAGTATCATGTATTAGTACAGATTCTTCAAACTCCCAGTTGGAGTGATCTCAAAATTGAACTCTATGTTATCCGAGTTCCTTTGGACATTAGGCACCCATAAGCGTATTGTACAAGTGTCATGGGAAAAAGTCACTTGACCAAAAAATTCAGGAGGCCTAGGAATTAGGGATTTGAAAGCTTTATACTCTACATTCATTTTAAAACATCTTTGGAACCTGGCATCCGAAAGTCATTGCTTATGGGAAAAATGGATGCACGGTAATTATTTACTTACCAACTCTATTTGGACTATGCGCATTCCCCAATGTTGCTCTTGGTGTCTACAAAGTATTTTAGGTATTAGAGAAATTAGCAAAATAATGATATCATATCGCATAGCTGATGGGAAGTTTGTTAGACTTTGGCTTGATCCTTGGTTAAACTCCCAAACTCTTCACCACCTAGTTTGAGATTCTAGAATAGAAAATTGTTGTGTCCGTGAGTGCATGGATGCTTGAAGCAATAAAAAGATATCGAACCACAGAGACCTATATGTTAAGTACCAAATAGTTATTTTCTCACTAGCTAAGCAAATCGAATATGATGAAAGCACAAACAGAAATCACACAAAAAGTCAGAGAGAGAAACTGGGACTAGGGTTTCATCCACCTTAATTTCTATTACTAGATATAATAAGTATTCATCAGTTTAATCTTATTATGATAGAGATATAATTTACTTAATAAAGAAATTATCCCGCTTTCGCGCAGACAATTAACAAAAAACCAATCCTCACTTTCATGCAGGATTTATTCAATGTTAAAGATAAGTAAACCATTGACAAGGAAATCAAAGATCACTTTCGTGCATCCAAATTATAAGTCAATCATCTCAAGTGAAAACTAAATACTTTCATACTTTAATTTTCACAGGTTCTACCTAAGGTTCTCCAACGATCTGATACTTAATTTCTTATAGTATCTTCATATTTCTTTCAATAACTCAATCCTAGATCAGATTATCAACATGGCAATAAATTTCTAAAATCTAGAAATAAGAACAAACCCAATTTCTTACGATCAGTTCCTAATTCTCAATTTTAGGGTTCCAAGTTTTCACAAATCACTTTTCAGTCTATATTGCAAAACTCTAAATCATGCTGATAATATGAATCATTGGAGAATTAAAGGCAATCGTTACATAAGTAGAATTATCATAACAAAAATATCATGACAAAATAAAGATCATCTACTCATTTTGAAATTAAGGGGATTACACCCCTATGTCCTAAGAAAGTTACGCTACCATGGAGCTAAAAATAAAATAAAAATTCATTAAAATATAGAAAAAGATAGCACAAGGGTTTACTATAATCACCGGGGTGTGAAATATTTCACAGCCCGTGATTTTGCAAATTTTTGGCTTACTACAGTACTGCTACAGTAACACGAGTTGCTTCCTTCGCCCGAAATTTGTTTCATTGATTTCTCCCTCGATCAAACTCCTTTCAATCTAAAATTTTTGTTGTATCCTCTCCTCCTATGCACAAAGCTTTCCTGTAAATTTTGCGGCCTGAGGTGGCCTCTACGCCTCTCGGAGATAGGCTGAGCCCTAAGAACGCCCTTCTCGATTTCTCCCTCGATTGGTGTCCCTCGATTGGTGTTGAAATTGGATGATTCTTGTCCTCAAATCTTCTCCTCCTCTTATAGAACGATCCCCTTTTTACAGATTTTGAAATCGCACCCCAGATCTTTCTAATTTTGCATCACAAAAATTGGGCTTTTGGAGGCGACAGAACTCGTTCAAAAACATAATTACTGCCCGTAATTTTGATTACGGCACTACCGTAATTGGTTTTGTGGAAAATTCCCATAAAATTATAGCCAGTGAAAAATATTACGGCAGTGCCGTAATTTGCTTCTGTGTATTCTAGGCAAGAAATTACAGCCCGTAAAAATCATTATGGCAGTGCAGTAATTTTGGGCAGAAAATTACACCCGGGGTGTAATTTTCAAACTTGCTCCGATTTGCATGAAAATTGACTAGCAGCTTTGTCTCAATGTCTGGAATCCATTCGTGCGCTCAACAATATTGGATAAATAAGGCTTAAAAACAAGCAAAAGAACATAAATGTGACACAAAAAGACCAATAAAATTACATAAAATATACTATGAATTTTGGTGTCATCAAATATATAAGGCTCAAACTTTGCTTGTCCTCAAGCAAATGAATAGGATAAATAAGAATGCTAAGTATGGAAAATATGCTCTTTTATGAAAAATAAAATTCTAAAATAGAATCACTCATGAAATAATCCACCAACTATTACACAAAATTTTAGATAAATACACTATCCTCCGAATTTAATCTTTAAGATTCACAACTTAATCAAATAAAATTTCACAACTCGCATAATAAACAGAATCTCAATCTTATGATTTCACCTTTATTTCAGTTTAAATATATCATACCCTTGTTTACAGGAATAGAGTATCCAAAATCTTTTTCCATACAAAATCTCTCTCCTTTTTTTTATGGCATGTACCCACATAGATACACACTTTTTATTTGGACTTCAACTCTTATCTTCAGTACCACTGTCAATTTTACACAGTGCCAAGTAGAGGAGTCATTCTCTTTTTTTCTCTCTCTTTTATTTTTATAGACTTCAACCCATATCTTTCGTACCACTGCCAGTTTTACGCAGTGCCAAGTAGGGGAGTCTCTCTCTCTTTTTGGATCTTGGATTCTTTCTTCCCAACAAATAGTAAGATAAACTAAACATCAAGTAGGTTAATCAATTGACCTCAATTCAAAAATTACACTAAAATGCTTATTTTATACAAGAAAGATGCATTACTCTTAGATTGCTTTCATCAAACAATATACTTACCCAAAACCTTATGCATCAATCAATGAAGGATTTCAACAAGTAGAATATATTAAAGAAAAAAATTCAGCATAATAGGTATATCTCCATTCATAGGCATTGACATGTATAAACATTCATCATCATAGAAAAATCTACCCATCTATGAAAAACATATCATCAATTTAAAAGTTTTACAATCATCAATCATATCATATCCATAAAACCTATTTAAAAAAAATGTAGGCTTAAATAGTCACATCAAAACAAAACAATAAATCCATATATCCATAAAGAACTTTTCCTAAGAAAACCCATAAAGTGATACAACCATGATAAAATCAAAGATGCAACCATATGAAATAATCATGAATACAAGAGAGTGCAAACGATACTCACAAACTATATAGCAAACTCAATCATTGTCCGGGGTGTAGCATCGGGGCAGGTGCTGCTAAACCATCCTCAAAGATGCACCTTATGAAAATTTTACCTCCACTATTTTTATAAACATAAGGCTCATACCAAAAATAGTATCTTACTTAAGCAAAAAAAAAAGTAATCAGAGATATCGTCAGTGGTCCAAAAAGGGTGCCGATGGAAGAGCTGTTAGTGCAGGTGAGAAGCAGAGGTGGAACAAACGCTAGCTGAAAAGTAGAGTAATGATGAGTAGTTTCTAGTGGCCTGCTAGAGATTACTGTTAGGGAATACCGGGTGTAATTTAAAATTTTGCAGTCCCAGGACGTAGCGGAAGAATCATTACACCCGAAACATATTCCGGTCCCAAGGATCCATGCGAGAGAGAAGACACAAGAATGTGTTAGAGATGTACCTCTTTTGCTTGTCTAGTTGCCGAAGCCATGTTGAAGGCGCCCAAGTGTTCGCCCTCTACAAGTATCCACGCGTCGACTCCTTGATCGTTGCTCCCTTCCACGCTTGGTGCTACCCTCGGGAAGAGAATCAAGCCTTAGGGTTCCTTCACTTCTCTTGCGCCACCACCAAGGATCATGCGCCAAGAGCAACGAAGATGCTGCCAACTCCTTATCCTCTTCACTCCAAGAGAAGAGGGAGAAGAAGAGTTTCGGCCCTTAGGAAGACTAAGAGGAAGTGGCGCCACCAAGTCCTTCTCCAAGTCACGCCAAGAGGAGAGGAAGGAGAAGACTTGCGGCCACTTGTAGGAAGAAGGGTTGCACCACCTTGATGTTGTCGCCCTTTGCCCTTGCTCACGCCTTTCTATGTATGTTCACACCACCAAGGAATCGAACCATTGAGATGGGGCAGCTAGGGTCCCTTTTATAAGCCAAGAGGCGGTTTAGGGAGGGCCAGGATCATGCCAAGTGGGCGGCTATGATGAGAGGGGTTTGTGGTAAGGAAAATCTCCAAGACTTTGCCATAAACCTCATTCAACCTATCCTTATTTGCCCAATAGCCATATCAGCCCAAGACATGCCATAGAGGCATTCTTTCCATCCAAGGAGAAGGGCTAGGCGCAACAAGCAAGATGTATTCGGCTAGGGTAAGGGTTTGAGTGCATGTAGGATTTATGAGGTAAGGAAAGTCTCCAAGACTTTACCATAAATCTCACCCTACTTGTCATATGCGCCCAAGCTCTTTCCAAAAGAGCTTTCAAGCCATATCAGCCCCAACACTTGCTATAGAGACAAGATACCATCAAAGGATGAAGGGGGAGGCTCCACTTCCTTCCAAAGGAAGCAATTTATGCCACCCACACCCCATTATGCCCCTAGGCGCCAATGGGGTTGGGTTTCTCCCCATTATACCCTTTAAGCCAATTCCCTCTTCATGACAACTAATTATTGGGCCTCATTGGTTAATGAGCTAGCCCAAACTTCATGGCATGGGTTGATTAAGCCATTGGATCTAATCCAATGCAACCCTGATCCAAATGTGACCAATTAGTGTCAATTTCGGGTCAACCTGCCAAAAATGAAGTTTAGCTCCAATAACTTTCTTCCAACTCATCAGGCCCATCGGCGCTGATGAAATCTTCCAAATTGATCCAAGTTAT
>CM050442.1:25865164-25880593 GCA_027562315.1 Costus pulverulentus | reverse complement strand
CTACTTTGCTCTCTTTGCTTCCAAGCCGCCTCCTTCTCATGGCCATGGTAACGCATCTTTCACTTGATGTTTAAGTTGATCATATGAATGTATAGCATGCGATCAAACATGAAACCCTAATTCTGCTGCAAAACAAAGAAAGGTCACTTGCGCCCCCCTCTAGAAAGGGGTACTCACCTTAGGGTTTTCTCGCTCCCCCTTGAAGGGGACTCTTCATAGCTGTCCTAGTGTCAATATATCAAAATGAACCAAATAATATCCCGATACAATGCACACACACAAAGAAAACATAAGCCCGGTGGTGGCCTGTTATTCTACTGAGAATATTGAGGAGGAACTTGCCCTTGATTATTTTTGTAGGACAGGTTGGGGTGGTTCCTCCATCCTGGGTTGTAAGTTGAAGAATATGGATCATTCGTCGGCCTCTGATTAAAATTCCCTATAGCATTGGCTGGCTCCTGATTAGATTCCTCTTGTGATGAAGCTATGATTTGGCATTCAGACGAATTATGTCTTGTTATACCACATACCTCACAAGAGACTGCATTAATTGCACTAGGTGGAAAAGACAAAGAATCTATCTTCTGAACCAAAGAATCTACCTTAGCCGCCAGTGATGTCAGGAGATCATTGTGGTACTTACCAAACCCTGTAGAAGTGGTGTTCCGCTCACTCGACCAGTGGTTATGGTTCATGGCCATGTCCTCAAGTAAAGCAGTTGCTTCTTCCCAGTTTTTGCTCATGATCGTCCCTCCAGCCGCAGTGTCCACCATCAATCTAGTATTATAATCCAATTCATTGTAGAAGATGTGGATTAGAACCCATTCCTGAAGTCTATGGTGTGGGTAAATGAGCTAGAGCTCCTTGAAGCGTTCTCAGGCGTCATAAAGTGATTCTCCCTCTTGTTGTGCAAAAGATGTGATCCTGTTGCGCAGTTGAACGGTTTTTCTAGGCGGAAAATATTTGTTCAAGAATGCTTTAGATAGCTCCTCCCAAGTGGTGATAGATCTTGATGGCATCGAGTACAACCAAGCTTTGGCATGATCCCTGAGAGAAAATGAAAATAGTCTTAGTCTTATCGCATTAGATGAAACTCCGTTAACTTTGACGGTATCACAATATTCAAGGAAAACAGCTATGTGAAGATTTGGGTCCTGATTTGGGAAACCCCTAAATTGATTTTGCTGGACCATCGTCATCAGCGCTGGCTTTAGTTCAAAGTTGTTCGCCTCTACGTTGGGTCGAACAATGCTAGAATTGAAACCTTGTATGTTTGGTTCCGCGAAGTCTCTCAAAAATTGATTGTTCTGGTTCGCCGCCATCTCTCCTTCTTCAGAGATCCTTTTGGTTTCAAATTGCAATCTCCTTCGAAGGCGAAAGGTGCGCTCAATTTCTGGGTCTTCTGGAAACAAAGCACCTGCATGAGAAACTCTAGGCGTACAATGTGTAAGTAAACAATAGACAGAAAAGAATAGTGAAAACTAATAGCAAAAGGAAAGAAAAATGACTAATCTCCGAACTTATTAATTAATCAATATTAACTATCTGTAGTTCCCGGCAACGGCGCCAAAAACTTGATAGCGATCCGCAAGTGCACGGATTTATCGAAGTAATAAAAGATTATCGTTCCCAACTAGGACTATGTAGCTAAGTACTGACTTCTTGATATGTTTGAATTTAGGCGGAATCAATCTTTGGTTGTTCTAACTTTTACGCACGACACAAATTTAGAAACAACTTTTAAGAGACTTGATTTCTAAAGTATCGGGAATTCATGGGTTTGCCACACTAATAAACATGAATCATATAAAAAAAAATTCAATCAATAAACTTATCTATCCTGAAAGGTACTTTTCCTATTGTACATATTACCTCCTCTCGGAGCGTAATACGGTATTCAATTAGGTCAACCCCCTGCTCTCGTGAAAGTTGACCTAATTAAACCCTTTGAGTTCTATGAAAAGCAGGTTAATTCCTTCAGACGAATCTAATTTACTCTCGTGATTAGATTCGAAGGCTTAATCAAAATAGGTCGGACGTTGCGATTCACTTCTCAGTCCTTCTCGCTTCGTCTAAGACGTAAGATTACTTGGCCAAGGTAATTTACGAGTTACATGCAATTTCAATTAAATCAGGATGACAAATTTATAAGAAAAGAGCAATAATGCAAATCAATCCATGAAAATCAGTGGGCTACACCCAATAATCCCGAAAAAGGTATTTACTGGCTCATATTGCTAAGGAAATACATGTTTATGATGAACAAGTGAATATCTTCTAAGAATTTGCAAAGAAATCACAGAAAGAACAACGAAACCGCCTTCTCCTCATTCTGGAGATGAGGAAGAGTGGATCGATGGTCGAATTCGTGTGGAATCTTGCTGGAGTATGCTCAGAAATCAAGTTGTCACTGCCGCCGCTTGTGCTCCTCTGAATCATCCCCCTTCTCGCTTAAAAAATCTGATCTTTTATAGTTAGACTGGTTTGGAGCCCATCAGCGAATGTTTCTGCAAGGTTTGGTTCAAATTCAGTTCGAATCAGTGGAGAAACGGGTAAAAAACTCATCGGGCGGAAGTTTTTACGGTCGGTGATGTGTTTACGGCTACGGTGATAAATGTTTCTGTGTATAATGCTTTCTATCACAGAAAGTTTCACGGTCCGTGATGGAATTACAGCCACACTCATGAAAGTTTCCATTCATTCCGACACTTAGCCGATTTTCGCCTTCCGGTCGTCGTCACGTTCACGGCTGAATTTGTAATTACGGCCAAGACCATAAATTTCTCGTTCTTCACCGTTTTTGCCCCAAATTTGTCGTGTAGGCCCGCGATCTCCTTGGGAATCATGCTTTGGCTTCAAACCCCTCAAAATCCTCCGTTTTTATGCCATTTTACCTGCATTTTCATTAAAACTAAGAAAAGTGAAGATTCCTTGTAAAGTAAAGCAAAAATACTAAAAATAGCACAAAATCATTCAATTAAGCTCAAAATATGATCTAAAATATAGGCAAAAACGTGGTGTAAATGCAACGCATCACCTGGGCAGAGGCTTTTACACCGGGGGTGTTATATTTTCACAGGCTGTAATTTCGGCCGGAAAACTGGTAGAAATCTCTGTTTGGGCTGAAAATTTGTGAGGCTCTCCTTGAGGCACTGTAGAAGCTTCCCAAGTGTCTCCTAAGGGTGTTGGGTCACACCCACAAGCTTCCATTACTCCGTCAGACGCACTGTGCCTTCTCGCACTTCGGCGATCAACCGCTGAGATTTCGCGTCGAGAGAAGCAGCTTGCCGAATGTGCACAAGGAGATCCCACTAAATTCTCGATATAATTGCAAGCACCACCGTGTGCATCCTACTAAGAGCATCTGAAACCACATTAGCATGCCCTGGTTTGTGCTCCCAGGTGAAATCAAACTCAGCAAGGAATTCCTGTCATCTCACTTGTTTTGGGGAGAGCTTCTTCTAAGTAGTGAAGTATGTGTTGGCAACATTGTCAGTCTTCACTATGAATGTGCTACCAAGAAGATAGATTCGCTAGGTACGAAGGTAGTGAATGACGGAGGCCATCTCTTTCTCGTGAGCCGAATAGCACTACTCAACCGGGCTCAATTTCTTGCTCTCGAATGCAATAGGGTGCCCCTCCTATAGAAGAACTCCACCTATAGCCCTGTCAGCTGCATCGGTATGGACCTAGAATGGGCACCCGAAGTCTAGCATATGGAGAACCAGCTCAGTGGTGATCCTGCTCTTCAGTCCCTCAAAAGCAGTCTGTTGCCGTTCTACCCATTGCCATGGAATGTCTTTCCTCAGAAGGTCTGATAAAGTAGCTGTGATCTTGGAGTAACCCTAGATAAACTTCCTATGGAAGTTAGCCACCCCAAGGAAAGACCTTAGCTCAGTGGGAGAGGAAGGTGCTGACCACTCGACGATAGCACACACCTTCTTTGGATCCATCTGGACAGTGCCATGACCTATAACATGGCCCAGAAATTGGATCACTGAAGCAGCAAAGGAGCATTTCTCCCTCTTGAGGTACAGTCGGTGTTGTCTCAGTCTATCAAACACCATCCTCAAGTGCATCACATGCTCCTGCATCGTGGTCGAGTACATCACAATGTCGTCCAGATAGACGACCACAAAGTCATCCAGTAACTGCGCCAATACATCGTTCATGAGATGGGAGAAGGTGGCTGGCACATTGGTTAAGCCAAAAGGCATAACCAAGAACTCGAAAGTGCCGTACCGAGTGACGCAGGCTGTCTTTGGCTCATCTCATTCAGCAATACGCATTTGCCAATAGCCTGACCACAGATCAAGCTTGGTGAAGATAGTGCGCCTGCAAGCCTGTCGATGAGGTCTTGGATATGATGAATGGGATACCTGTTCCTCACTGTAATCTTGTTCAGCGCCCGATAATCTACATAGAAGCACAAACTACCATCCTTCTTCTTCTGAAACAGGACAGGAGCACCAAATGGGGACTTGGAAGGTTGAATGAACCCAACTGTTAAAAGTTCATCCAACTGCTTTCTGAGTCCAACTAACTCAGTAGGAGGCATTCTGTAAGGAGGCTGGAACAAAGGAGTAGCCCCAGGAATCAACTCAATGTGGTGATCAATTGCACGTCTAGGAGGTAACTCCTTAGGCAACTCAGGCGGAAGGATATCCTCGTACTCCTCGAGTAACTCCTTCACTTCCGCTGATATATCTTCTTGACCTTCTACAGGGGCCATCACCCATGCAGCCAGAAAGGTCAACTTGCCCCGACGTACGATTTTCTCAAGAGTAGCCACTGATATAGCATCACTATGAGCCTTCTTCTACTTCACAGATGTTCTTGCGCCTTCCAATTGTAGGCATTTTACAAAACAAGGGTGTCTCTCATCTAGCACCTGGACACTCCCAAGATGAGGTAGAACACCTGCCCTCATTTGCCTCAGCAACTCCAAGCCCACAATCACATCGTAATCATCCAAGTGCACAATGCGCACATGGGTCTTACCCTTCCAGTCACTAAAGACAATTGGAACATCATAAGATATTCCAGCGATCTGCCGCTCCTCGGTGTTGATCATCTTAACACGGTCCTGAGCTACGGAAAGTCTCAGTCCCAATTTAGATGTCATCTTATCTGCAATGAAGATATGAGATGCTCCTGAGTCAATCATAGCATGAACACAGTGTGAGTTCACCCTCATCTCCACATACATGAACTTACTCTTCATTGTAGTGGTTGTTGATATGGCATTTAGTACCAATGGATTGACTGTCACCAAGGGGTCCTTTGCCTGGGCTGCCTCCCTCTGAACAATAGCTACAAGTGTATCTCCTCGAGGACAGTCGTGCATGCGATGAGGTCCTCTATAGAGAAAACACTTAAGCTGCCGAGCCACACCCCTAGGAGGAGAAGTAACAGTAGGTCCTCTACTCTGACCAGATCCTGAAGGCACGCCCCTAGATGGAGCTGAAGAGGTAGGAGCAGACTATGTTTTGCCTCTCAGATCCACCAAAGAGTCAGCCACTGTCTTAGCTTCTTTGAGAGTCTGAGGCGCATGTCTTCTCATTTTTAGCTACGCCCATGTCTACATCCTCTCAATAAAGAAGTACATCCTGTCATCCTCATCCATCTGTGGTATCTCAAGAATTGTGGCAGCATAAGCCTTGACGTACTCACATATAGTCCTTGTGTGCCTGATCTTATGCAAAGCATCTCGTGCAGCTTTAGTAGTGTGCGTAGGCATGATTTGAGTCTTCAACTCAACTTTCAGTTCATCCCACGAAATGTCACGTGGCACCACTTCTCCTGCAGAAACCACCAGGGTCCGCCACTAGAGCTTGGCGTCACCTGTCAGATAAGCTGCACAGATCTGTGGTCGATCAGCTTCAGGCACCTAAGCAGACCTTGCTCTATATCCCAAAGGAAATTCTCTAGTTCCTTTGCGCTGTGAACTACACTGAAAGTAGAGGGCTAGGGAACTCGCACTCTAGCAATCACCAGTCAGGTATCCCCTGTGCCTGTGGCCAAAGAGGAAGGCTGAGATGCCACCTATCCCCTAAGACTGGCCACCTCTACAGCTAAACCAGCAAGAATAGAAGAGAGACGTGCCAACTCTGAATCTAGGTGGGTCCCTACGAACTCCACCGCTGACCGTAGTGCCTCGAGATGCTCCATAATGGTGGAGTCTCCATCAAAATCCCCAATCGCAGTCTCTAGGCGGGAGATGCATTCTATGCTTGTAACCATGTTTGCAGTGCTTACTCTCTAAACTGAAGATGGTGTGAAATCTGAACTTCTGTCCTCTGGGTGCACAAAGAATAGCTATGAAATTGATCTGTTTGGGCATAAACTGATTGATTGGAATAGAGGTTGAGAGATTATATGCTCCGGCGCTAGGCACCGACGTATGCAACCTCTAAACAGCGTGAACCAACGTCTATATCCCGGGTGCACCAAACTTACACAAACAAAGCTTTGATACTGGTTTGTTATGGGCAAATTTCTTAAATTATTTTTTTAGTTAAGAAACTCACATCACAACCGGCAGAATCCCTTTTGGAGTTCTCAGCCCTACACTAGAGTGCAATGCGACTGCTAACTCGCGATGTGGAAGCTTCCAGCACACTCAACAGAATCTCACCCCGTACGAAAGAGAGGTTCAATGAAACCATCGCCCCTACGGTCGCATTCACAGATCACACCCCATACACGTGTTCAGTGAGGGCGACTCACCCCAACACCTCACACTACAAAGTACACTTAGCCCGTGCTCCTTACAATACACAACCGAGAATTTAAGGCACCGGCGTGGCCATGCACACAATCACAAGGAGACGGCGCTCGAACACCTTCAAGGGTGCTGGCGCACAAGTGCAAGAGCAAGCGTTTCCCCACGAGTTACTCGGACGCCTTCGAGGGTTCCAGCGTAATTGAAGCACACCTACAAAACAAAAACCACAAAGCTATGCCCTAGACATAGGCGAGCTCAACATAGGCAAGCACAAGCAATGCCCTATACTTAGGCGTGCACGGGAGAACCGTCCAGGCAAGAATACCACAGCAAAACCCGTCTGGCGGTAGAGCCTAACCACCACTACACACGAGAAGCTGACACGATGACTCCAGAGGAAGAGATATACCTTTGTTGTGTGCCTCGCTCCACAAGCCGTAGACTGCATCACGAAGAAGGGATCCGTACCCAGATTTTGACAGCCGAAGCCATGAAAAGGGGCGCGGCTTTCAACAGCCGCCATCCTCACCAAGTTCTCAACTGAAGCCAAGGAACCCAGGAAAGAAGAGCAGTGCCGACTTCCCACCCGTTGCCATCGCCATCTACGGTGGATTCCGCTATCGCTGCTAGGACAGAATGCATGCGCAGATCTAGGTCAGGGAGACCCGAGCGCTCGCGTTCGCAATAGTTCCGCCACCGCCGTGAGCAGAGAAGCCGCCATTGGTTGGACCTGGTGCCGAGCTCATCGAAGGCAAATGCCATTTGCCATCCACCATCATCGAGCCCTAGCCAAAGATCCAATAAAAGCCCTCGCATGTGGAACCGGAGGTGGACAGAGCCGCCCCTCTCCCGCGCCTGAATGCCTGAACGAATGATTCGTTCCCTTACCACAGGACGCCGCCTCCTTCCTCTCCCGTCCGGCAAGTCCACGATGCCAATCTTGTCGTCAGAGCAAAGGAAGAGAGGGAGGTGATGTAGCAGTCGCCAATCGCTAATGATGCCACCGATCGTTCGCTATTCTCCTTTTGCTACTCTGTTCGCTAGCTCTAGGCCACGGGATTGTCTTCCCATATTTGGCCTCCACCCCACGGCTGGAAAGTTTCCTTTCCGGCAGCCGCCCACACACAAGCTTCAGAGTCGTTGAGACCCTGATTGGCTTCCACCGAGGCCAGATCAGATTTGGACCTTAGGCTCGTTCAAGTTGACAAGTCAACAAAGAGTCCACGCCTTAAGTCATCCCACTCAATAGGAACGACTGGCACACTAATAGGCGCATTGAATCAATCATCGACGTCATGCCAAGTTGGAACCGGATGAATTAGCTCCGCACGTACACCGCATATGCGTGCACATTTCTAGGTCCACGGGTCGAGCCCCCGCATGTCCATGCATGTCCCCACACTCAACGCAACTAGCTCGACCCTCGCCTTGTAGACTCGTGTCAACCTCAGTGACACCAACACCCTGAGCCATCTACACCCAAGTGACCAGAGACCACAGCCACCTGCCGAACTCAATGTGCCTCAGAACTTAATTAAGTTCCAAAAGCATCATAGCCTACAAGGTATCGAGTGAGTGCCCGTAGCCATGTCCAGATATTGATGAAGTAGTTATAATTTAATAAATCAAATCATATAGTTTTATTGCTCAAGAAATCAGTATGGGTCCTACGACGAGTGCCTGCGGTAAGTTTGCGGGTTTCGGTCCGTTTCTAATTTTCAAAGAGACAGCTTGAGACCCACCTACCTCAGATATAATTTCAAATTACGTTGCCACGCGGGGTAGTTCTCGAGAAGCCCTAGATCTGCTCCGCACACTGGACCAATGAAACACCTACCTCAGATATAATTTCAAATTACGTTGCCACGCGGAGTAGTTCTCGAGAAGCCCTAGATCTGCTCCGCACACTGGACCAATGAAAAGGATAGCTTAAAAATAATATCAATTATTTTAGTACGAATATAATTAAGTTTCCTTTCCGGCAGTGTACGGTCGGTAGAAATTCAGACTATCCATTAAGAAAAGGATAGTGTGAATTTCTTAATGGAGCGGTGGCATCGCTTATAATTTTTTTTCCGCGTTTGATCTGTGTTTGTGTGTTCCACTCGCGGAATAAATGTTCTATATGATATGGTGCCACCATTCATTAACATTTATAAAAATGTTAGGATTTGTGCAACACTCATGAATGATGGGTGATGCCACCGCACTGTATATTAACTTTCACTTCACCCGGTCCTTCCCCAAATTTTTTTCTATTTCTACCGACCGTTCGTTTCATCTCCGGCAGAGACGTGGGGTTGATTCGCGCATGAAGACGTCGATGGAAGCAACCCGGAAGGCGACCGAGGTAGGCGGCGTGACTGATGTGGCGGGGAGCGAGAACAGCGCCGAGCTCGAGGAGCTCGCCCGCTTCGCCGTCGAGGAGTACAACAAGAAAGCGGTTCTTTTATTGCAGTGCTTTGGTCTTTCGATTGGAGACTTTTAGTCTCTAATTTTTGTTTTTTTTCCATTGATTTATCACTTACTTCAATAAAAAATGATGTTTGAACTTTTTAGGGTTTCCTCTTTTCCTTTTTCTTGGGTTGTGGCGTTTCAAATGTTTTGCTTGCGAAGAATGCGCTTCTGGAGTTGGAGTTCGGTGGAGTGGTGAAAGCGAAGAAGCAGGTTGTTGCTGGAATGATGTATTACTTGACGCTATGTGTAACTGAGGGAGGGCAGAAAAAGCTGTATGAAGCCGAGGTGTGGGTTAAGTCATGGCTTAACTGGAAACAGCTTGAGGAGTTCAAGCCTTTGGCCGACTCTTCTTCTCACTGACTCGACCTTGATGCCACACGAGGTAATATGTGATGTCAATTCTCAATAGCCCAATGGTATCTATAATGTATCAACTACTCTATTCTGTGTATTCATACGACGACGAACCTCGCAATGATGTGATTCTGTATTTGTTTGTTATGTGAATAGTGATACCAAAGCTTGAAAGTTACATTTTTATTTTTCCGTAAATTCTTCCTGATTTTTGCTTATATTTTGCTCGGATTTTTTAGTAACAAAATTTTTTAGTACCAAAATTTTTTTTTGAAGAAAAAAATGATACAAATCTGGAAGTCGTAAGAAAAAAAAGTATAACTTAAACGATGTGTGGGGCGAAATATTATGTGATTGACTGTCCGCCAGTGATCTTTGCCAAAATAGCTAGTCTATTAACGTTGGGGAGTTCTAATTTGGCACTTACTTTTCCTTAATAAACCACACTCAGTCACTCAATGCTTTTTATCTATCTTCTACGTCATTATGAAATTCTGAAAGTTGTTTCTTGTTTGTTGGGCTTTTCTCCATTCATTTGAACTAAAAAAAGGTATTTAAAGATGGAGAAGATACAAGATTTGCAGCTTGAAGTGCAATTTTAAAACTTTCAGTACAATTAAGTTAGCTAAATTCTATAGGCAAAAGAATACTACAAAGATATTGAAAGAATATTAGATCCCAGAATTGGAGTTTAAAAACTCTTGTATGATGGATCAAAAATCTTGTTTTTTACCATTTGTTTTGTCAACTTGTGATAAAACAATTTCAAGACACGTCATGGCTTACGCCATTCAAGTTTAAATGCTTGATTTGTAAGGTTGTGTCCCCTAAAAGTTATTGTTGATTTTGGCTTCCTGCGAAGAGGAAGAATGAGATAACTAAGCAGACAATTGTCGATTGCACGATTGCGGTTAAACAGAGAGGGGTACGCAAAGCCAGATCTTGATTTCTGCTCAGATTAACCTTGGTATACATTCAAGCAAGGAGGCCACATCTTGCTCTCCGTCAATCCTCACAGTTCTAAATTCAGCACTAGGCTCGATTCTATCAAACATTAAGTAAATTTTCTGGAGTCTTTCCTTGAATTGGCATATTTTATGCTTTTTTTATCATTGCTACTTTATATTTTTGAAATTTGAATAACTTGTCATGGAAGGTTTCTTCTTCAAAAATTTGATCCACCTATGGGTAGTCGTGATTGCATATTATTCTTGGGAAAATAGAGTCATTGAGTATCTCCAGTTTGTAGCTAGCTTTCTCTGTTTAGTTAAATTATATGCTTAGATATGTGAACTCAATTTATGTACTGGTCTTCTTTTCATCAAGCAGGAAGGGACGGTATATTGTTTCTTTTTGCCTTCTTTTCATTTTTAAATTCCAATTGCCTCTAGAAAACCTATTGAATTAATTGTTGAGTGTACAAAAGCCACATTTAGAGATATCCCAAAGCATGTAGGCCTGGCTCAATCAATGCAATGAGGGCTTGCTCAATTCGGTTCAGCAGAAAAAACTCAAATGTGTAACACAAAAATGAAAGTTAACATTGAGAGCTCAGTGAAAAATCACCTTCTATTGCCATCTTCTGTTAAAATATCGTTCTCTTTTTTTAAGGGGAGCTCAATTCTTGAGTCCATCGAGACTGATGGTTGTTGGTGAGTTTCCCTCCTATATAGAGGATGGCTCACATTTGGTTTGACCTACTTAATGGCATATTTAAAATTTTAGCCATCTTCAGATATTCTTTAGTAACTAATTGATGACTTAAGGGTTGGCCTTTGAGAGGAGATGGTAGCCGCATACTTTGAGAGGGAAGGAGCAACAAAACCTTGAGAGAATAGAGAAGAGAGAAGTCTGTCCAGCATTTGATCAAACAACAATCACGGAGTATTGCACCGTTGGATTGCGCTGAAACTTTGCAGGCGCATAGAGCACTCATTATGCCACATTTTGAACGGTTGGATCGTGGATTGGAGTTCTCTACGGTTGCCGATTTCTCAGCCCTAGACTGCAGTTTTTCATTGGGTGAGATATCTCCATCTTCTCTTTGTGTTTAGTTTGCACCTTGCAAGTGGCGGCCTATTTCATTTGTTGATCCAAGGACGTGTAGTTCTTGATGTTTTTGATATATTCCCTCTAGTGTGTGGCTAGAGAAAATTTTGTGATCTCTCTTTGATAGTGAAGGTTTTAATCGGTGTTGCTCCCGTGGTTTTTCCTTTTGTTTTAAAGGGTTTTCCACATAAATCTTGGTGTCATTATATTGCTTTATATTACTGTGATTTATCTTACATAGTGGTTAGTGATACTTGCTCTATTAGTATTAGTCCATAATAGTGGTATCAGAGCTTGGTTTAATTATTTGGCTTGTGAAGATGGAAGTTAATACTAGTAGAATGATAAGTCTTAATGGTAGCAACTATCATATGTGGAAAGGGAAGATGGAAGATCTTCTCTATTGCAAAAATTATCATGCTCCAATTTTGGGTGAATCTGCAAAACCAAGTGATAAGAGTGATGATGAATGGAAGTTGCTAAATAGACAAATTTGTGGTTATATTAGACAATGGGTAGATGACAATGTTCATAATCATATCTCAGATGAAAATGATGCACATGCACTTTAGTGTAAACTTGATGAGTTGTATGCTCGCAAGACAGGATGAAACAAATTGTACTTGATAAATAAACTCATGAATTTGAAGTACAAAGATGGTTCTCCTATTACTGATCATTTGAATGAGATGCAGGGAATTATAAATCAATTAGCTGTAATGAAGATCAGTTTTGAAGATAAAGTGCAGGCATTATGGCTTCTTGGTACACTTCCTGATAGTTGGGAAACCTTCAGAGTCTCAGTTACTAATTCAGCTCTCAATGGAGTAGAAAACCATGAGCTTGGTGAAAAGCAGTTTATTAAATGAGGAGACAAGGAGGAAGACTAGTAGCCCATCTATTTCTACTCATGATGAGGTATTTGTTGCAGAAAGTAGGGGAGGAAATAAAAGTAGAGACCCTGATGACACCAAAATATATAGTATATTTTGCATCATTTATATATCTTTTTATGCTAAAATGAGACTCTTTTGCTTATTTTTGTGTCAAATTTATCAAGTATTGTAAAATCTACTTCTATTTTGGTTTTTGGTGATTTTCAGGCAAAAATGCACTATTTTTGGGCCTTTTTTAGCAAAATCAAACACATGGAAAAGTTGTTATCATCAAGAAGATATCACACAACAAATTTCAAGCAAGATGGAGCCATGAACCAAAATACGGCAAGGCCGTAATCTATATTACGGTACCGTATTTTCGTATGCTGTCGTAATATCAGAGCACTGCCGTAATTTGGGGAGTTTTTCATCAGAAGATTTTACGAAAATTACAGCACTGCCGTAAGAATTTACACGGCCCATAATCCGGAGCACTTTCAGACTAGAGATATTCACTGAAATTACGGCACTACTGTAAACCATTTTACGGGCCGTAATTTCCAAACACTTTCGACAGAGAGTTCAGCCAATATTATGGCACCGCCATAACCTATATTATGGTGCCGTATTTGCCAGAGATTTTGGACCAGAGAACTCGACCAATTTTACGGTAGTGCCGTAATATATTACACTGCCGTAATTCTATCTTTGAATGCGATTCCACAGTCAAATTTGAAGCCCGATTTTTGCGGAGAAGATGGCCAACGATCCGGACCTTGAAATTCGAAGCCGTAAGAAGAAGAAAAGGAGCATTCGCCGAGAGGAGGAAGAGCAGACCAAAAGCCCTAATTTTCGTCCACCATAGGGGGAGAAATGGCCTTGTACGCCGCCGCCATAGGTCTCACCACCGAGAAGCGTACAACACATCTCCGGCCGTGAAATTTGAGTGGAAGCTACGCATAGAGGAGGAGAAGGTGCTCCAGAAGTTCCAGCGTGAAAGGAAATCAATTGGAGGAGAAATCGACGAAAGAGGAGGCGCCAACACTGTTCACAGCTCCCCCTTATGCAAATTACAGCTTTAATTTATATTAAAGCCGTGGTGTGTTTTCTTAAACTCTCTTTTATCTTCGATTTTTGATCTTTTGGAAATCATGGATTATTGTAACTCCTGCACCATGCTAGCTTAAACTTTTATGGGACATGGGGGAGTAATTCTCTTTAATTCTTAATGACTAGATGATTCCTTTTCCACTATTTCGTCACGTATAATTTTAGCATGATAATTTTACTCATGTGATAATTGCACTTTTGATTCTCCATAGATTCATACTATTATTCATGTTTTAGAGTTCTCGCAATAAGGACCGAAAGGTGACTTGCTTGAGAACTTGGAACCCTAGAATTGCATGTTATGAACTTTCATTAAGAAATTAGGTTAGTTCTCATTGTTCGATTTTAGTAGTCAAATTGCCATGATAATGATATGAATCTAGGATTGAGTCGAGTTGTCAAACGTGAAGATCTTGTGCGAAAGCAAAGATCGGAACATTGGAGAACCATGAGTAAAACTTGTGTTGAGACATGGATGCAAGAAAGTGATCCTTGAGATTCCACTTGAGATAATCAACTTAGAATTCGGATGCACGAAAGTGATCCTCAAGTTCTTTGTTTGATGATTTACTTATTTTCAGCGTTGGGATAGATCTTGCGCGAAAGCGAAAATTGATCCCTATATGATTGTCTGCACGAAAGTGAGATAATTCTTTTATGAAGTAAATTATGTCTTTACCATAATAAAATTAAACTGACAAATCTCTATTTACATCTAGTCATATAATTTAAAGTGAGTGAAACCCTAGTCCCAGTCTTCTCTCTCTGATATTTCCGTTTTAGTCTTCTATTACTCACTTGCATACTTTCAATTCACCTAGATAACAAGAAATCAATTATTCAATACTCAACAAACAAGGTCTATGTGGGTTCGATATCTATTTTATTACTTTAAGTATCCGTACACTTGCGGACACAACAAGATTGGTGACATAACAAGTTTTTAGAGCCGTATCAGGGGGTGACAAGTCCCTGTGCGCCAAACGCTAAGTTTTGGCTACGACACCAGAGATATGTTTTTGTCTACCAACTTGTTGGGATACAACAAGTTTTTGGCACCGTTGCCGGGGACCTTGATTTTTGTTGATATTGAAGATATTGAAAGTATTGCTAGACTAGGTTTTATTTATGCTCTATCTTTTTATTCTTTTATGTTTACTTGAGTTATTTGATCCATCTACTTTAGTGTGCACAGAAAATTTAGATTTGATGGTAGATCAGAGATCACTTAGGGATTATGCAGCTCCTAAGCCACGAGAAATATACTTCAGCATTGTCAAGCCAACCATTGAAGTGGATAATTTTGAGATTAATCCTGCCTTCTTGACCATGATCCAGCAGAACCAATTTGGAGGAGCTCCAATTGAAGATCCCTATCAACACTTGCATCTTTTTATTGAATATTGTGATACCATTAAAATTTATGGAATTTCTGATGATGCACTAAAACTAAGACTGTTTCATTTTTCTCTCAGAGACCGAGCGCGATTTTGGCTACATTCTCGACCTTCTGATGTTTTCACTACATGGGAACAACTATCAAATGCTTTCCTGATGAAATACTTTCTACCAAGCAAAACCATCCAATTGAGAAATCAGATCACAAGATTTACACAAAAGGATGGAGAATCATTCGGCAAGGCATGGGAGCGATTCAATGATTTACAACGGACGTGCCCTCACCATGGCCTTAAAAATTGGGTTTTAATTCATACATTTTATAATGGTCTACTTTATAATACCCGTCTAATTGTTGATGCTGCTGTAGGAGGAGCCCTCATGAGTAAGACCATTGAAGATGCTTCTACCTTATTTGAAGAAATGTCCTTGAACTATAACCAATGGGATCCTGAA
>CM050442.1:25837380-25865154 GCA_027562315.1 Costus pulverulentus | reverse complement strand
TTGAACTATAACCAATGGGATCCTGAAGAAGAACTGCTATATTATCATCATCATGGTAAGAATGAGAGTGAGGAATGCCAACCCTTAACTGAAGAGGTAAATTCTTTTAGTATAGAACCTTTGCTTGACAAGTTTATAGCTAATCAAATTCAATTCATTCAAAATCAAAACAAAGAAATTGAAGATCGTAAGAGAATGGTTAGTCAACTTGCCTTTCAAGTTGAATCCTTAACTACTCACAACAAAACCCTAGAAGATCAAATGCCTGATGAACACTATAATGCAATCATCACTAGAAGTGGAAATAAATTAGAGGAACCAAAAGGGAGAGTTGAGAATAACAAAAAAGGGCTTGATGATGAACATGACCATGAATTGGAGTTAGAAAAATCTTCTGTGTATGAGCCATCCCAAATTAGTTTGCCACCTCACCAGGGTGATGAACCTAAAGGTGATGTGCCATGTCAGGAATATATTTCTAAACCTAATTTTCCTATACCCTATAAGCCACCTATACCCTTTCCCCAAAGGTTAGTGCAAGAAAAATTAGACAAACAATTTGGGCGATTTTTAAATGTTTTGAAAAAGTTTTACATTAACATTCCATTTAGTGAAGTTTTATCTCAAATGCCCACATATGCTAAATTTTTAAAAGAAATATTGTCTAATAAGAGAAAAATAGAGGACTATGGCATTGTGGCTTTAACTAATGAATGGTTATCCAAAATAAAGTGCCACCCAAACTAAAAGATCCAGGTAGTTTCTCTATCCCTTATTTTATTAGCAGTATGGCTTTTGACCGAGCCTTATGTGATTTGGGTGCTAGTGTGAGCCTAATGTCATTGTCTATCTGCAGGAAATTGGACATGGGGGAACTCAAGCCAACTTCTATATCTTTGCAGCTTGCCAATCGCTCGGTGAAATATCTCGTGGGAATTCTTGAAGATGTGCCTATACAAGTAGATGAATATTTCATTCCAGCGGATTTTGTAGTTCTTGAGATGGAAGAAGATGCAAAAATCCCCATCATACTTGGTAGACCTTTCTTAGCCACTGCAGGAGCACTTATTGATGTAAAGAACGGTAAGCTTTCAATTAACATTGGGGATGAAAGAATTGAGTATGAGTTGCATGAAGCCATGAAAAACCCTTCAAATTCTGAATCTTATTGTAGTATATATGATATAGATGACATTGTCTATAATCTTAATGATTTATTTATTGAATCCAATGAATGTGACATCGATTTAGACTTTGCTCTTGAAAAAACAAACTCTACGACTGATGAATTATCAAATTGCAGTGCTTGTGACAATGAAAAGAGTGAAGAAGGAAAGGCTCCAAAAATAGAACTTAAGGCTTTACCTGATAACCTTCGTTATGAATTTTTTGGTCCTGATTCCACTTATCCTGTTATTATTGATGCACAACTAGGGAAAAGGGAGACATATTTGCTTCTCAAAGAATTAAGAATTCATAGAAAGGTAATTGGGTACTCAATTGATGAATTGAAAGGAATTAACCCCTCTTTTTGTATGCATAGGATCTTGATGGAAGATGAGCACAAGCCACATGCAGATTTCCAAAGAAGACTTAACCCCTCCATGAAAGAAGTTGTAAAGAAAAAGGTTTTGAAATTACTTGATGCAGGTATTATCTATCCTATCTCTGATAGCAAATGAGTAAGTCATGTTCATTGTGTTCCTAAGAAAGGAGGGATAACTGTCATGAAAAACAAAGATAATGAATTAATTCCCGTTAGAACTGCTACTAGTTGGCGCATGTGCATAGATTATAGAAAACTGAATACTGCCACTAGGAAAGACCACTTCCCCTTACTCTTCATTGATCAGATGGTTGAAAGATTAGCAAACCATTCTCACTTTTGCTTTTTAGATGGATATTCTGGTTTTTTTCAAATTCCTATACACCCTGATGATCAAGATAAAACCATTTTCACGTGCCTGTATGGAACTTTTGCATATAGGAGAATGTCATTTGGTTTATGTAATGCACCTGCTACATTTCAAAGATGCATGATGGATATCTTTTCGGATTTTATTGAAGACTTTATGGATGTATTTATGAATGATTTCTCTGTATATGGTTTTTCTTTTGATGTTTGTTTGGCTAATTTATCTCAGGTTTTGCAGAGGTGTGAAGAAACTAACCTTGTGCTTAATTGGGAAAAATGTCATTTCATGGTTAGGCAACGGATAGTTTTGGGTCACTTGATTTCAGAAAGAGGAATTAAAGTTGACAAGGCCAAAGTTGAAGTGATAGAGAAACTAAAACCACCCACCATAGTGAAGGAGATCCGAAGCTTTTTATGACATGCAGGATTCTACCGGTGATTCATTAAGGATTTCTCTAAACTTGCTAGACCTCTTACAAATTTACTTTGTAAAGATGTAAAATTTTCTTTTGATGAGGATTATTTATTTGCTTTTCAGGAATTAAAGAAGGCTTTAGTTTCAGCACCTATCATTCAGCCTCCAGATTGAGATTTACCCTTTGAGCTCATGTGTGATGCCAGTGATTATGCAATTGGAGCAGTTTTAGGGCAGAGAAAAGATAAAAAGTCTTATGTTATCCATTATGCTAGTAGGACCCTGGATGAAACACAAAGGAATTACACTACCACTGAAAAGGAACTCTTGGCTATTGTATTTGCTTATGATAAATTTATGTCATACTTGATTAACTCCAATGTGGTAGTGTACATGATGACACCAAAATATATAGTATATTTTGTATCATTTTATGTCTTTTCATGCTCAATTGAAGATCTTTTGCTTATTTTTATGCCAAAATTATCAAATATTGCAAAATCTACTTCTATTTTAGTTTTTCATGACTTTCAGGTAAAAAGACACTATTTTGAGGCATTTTTAAGCAAAATTAAATACATGGAAGAGTTACCATCATCAAGAGGAGTCCAAGTAACAAATTTCACGCAAATCAGAGCAAAAGACCAAAATACGGTAATGTCGTATTCTATTTTACGATACCGTATTTCCATATGATACCATAATATCAGAGCACTGCAATAATTTGGTGGATTTTCAGATCAAAAAGTTTTCCTGATTTTACAGCACTGCCGTAAACCATTTTACAGGCCATATTTTCAAGAGATTTCAAACCATAGAACTCATCTGATTTTATGGCACGACTATAATATGTTTCATGGGCCGTAATTTTGACTCAGGGTTCACAGAACTAAAATACGACACTGCCGTAATTTATTTTACGATTTTCGAGGACTATTTGAAGCTCAAATCTTGCACGGACCATATCTTTTGATCCAGATATCCAAATTGAGATCTGAAAGCTGCTGCGGACCCGTCTTAAAGAGGAAAAGACGCACAAAGTGGAATCACTAATTTTTATCTAGAATCGAGAGAGCAATCAATAGAGAGGCACTTAGGGTTTGGCCTCGTGCCGAGAGGCGTAGATGACACCTCAGGCCGTGATTTTCACACAAAAGCTTCTTTTGGTGGAGGAGACAACAACCTAGAAGTTTCAGAGCAAGAGAAGTTCGATTGGAGGAGAAATCAATGAAAGAGCGCTGCCGGCACTATTCACTCGCATAATTACGGCTGTAATTTCTATTACAGCCGTGTTGTAACGTTATTTCTCCCTTCTTTTCATTTTCTTATCGTTCTAATGAATGGATTATTGTATTTTCTCTTCCATGCTTGCTTAAACACTATTTGGGACATGGGGTGTAATCCCCTTTGATTTCTTAATGATTAGATAATTTTTTATCTTCGTCAGAATTGTTTTATGATGATAACTTTACTTAAGTGAATAATTGCACTTTGATTCTCCATAGATTGATGTTATTATTCATTCATGTTTTAGAGTTCTTGCAATAAGGACCGAAAGGTGACTTGCTTGAGAACTTGGAACCCTAGAATTGCATGTTAGGAACTCTCTTAGGTTAGTTCTTAATTATTTGATTTTAGTGTTTTTATTGCCATGATGATAATTTGAATCTAGGGTTGAGTTATTGTATTAGACTTGATTTGATCTTGCATGAAAGTGAGGGTCGAGTCATCGGAAAACCATAAGTAGAACTTGTGTTGAGTCTCGGATGCACGAAAGTGATCCTTGAGATTCCACTCGAGACAATCAACTTGGAATTCGGATGCACGAAAGTGATCTTTGAGTTCTTTGATTGATGATTTACTTATCTTTAGCGTTGGGATAGATCCTGCGGAAAAGCGACGATCGATTCCAGCATGATTGTCTACACAAAAGTGAGATGATCCCTTTATGAAGTAAATTAAGTCTTTATCATGATAAAATTAGTCTAATGACCTTTTATTTATATCTAATCATTGAAATTAAGGTGGATAAAACCCTAGCCCCAGTTTATCTCTCTGATTATTTTCCCGTGTGTTTATCGATTATTCACTTGCATCATATTCGATTTGCTTAGCTAGTAAGAGAATAATTATTTGGTACTTAACAATAAGGTCTCTGTGGGATCGATACTTATCTTTATTACTTCGAGTATCCGTGCACTTGCGGACACTACAAGTTTAGGGACAACAAGTTTTTGGAGCCGTGTCAGGGAGTGACAATAGCCCTGTACGCCTACACTTAGGTTTTGGCCGCGACACCTGAAATAAGTCTACCTACTTGTATTCATAAGTGTGTCCTTTCGGATCACAACAAGTTTTTGGCGCCATCATATGGTTGATATCAATTATAAAAAACACGACTGTAAAGCACGACTATAATATGGTAGATATCAGCCATATTAAGGTTGATATCAACCATAATATGGATGATAAAAACCACTATATAGTTGATATCAGCGATACTATGGTTGATATCAACTATAAAAAATGACTATAAGAGGTCAGACAACTAATTAGTTGATATCAGCAATATTATGATTGATATCAACTATAAAAAACAACTGTAAAAGGTCAGACAACAAAATATTTGATATCAGATGATACTATACCACGCAGCTGACATGCCTACAAAATATTCGTCTGGCATGCAATGTTGCATGAGATATAGCGCTTCTTATTCTTATCCATACCATCTCTCCTGTACGCCCACAAGTTGGGATGGAATTGACCAGACGAGCACCTATACCACACGGCTAACATGCCTACAAAAATTTACATGTTTAGCAATTATAACAGTGATATCAACGATAACATGGTTGATATCAAATATAAAAAACATGACCCTAAACACACGACTATGAATCTCCGATGTAGAATGTTTTGTGAATCTCCGATGTATCAACTATTTTGAATTATAACATTGAAAGTTTGAGAAATTTGAAAAATACCATGAACTTGGCTGTTAAAAATTGAAATCAATTGTTATATCTCGTCTAGCATGATATAGTTGATATCAACAATAATATAGTTGATATCAACTATATTATGGTTGATATAAATGACAATATAGTTGATATCAGTGATACTATGATTGATATCAACCATGAAATGGATAGGTTGATATCAACCATATTATAACAATGACATACCGTTGATTTTTAATTATCCATACTATCTATCCTGTACGCGCTCATGGGTAATTTATGTGCTCACGGGTTGGGTTCAATATGACCAGAGAAGCACCCTATACCATGTGGCTGACATACCTACAAATAACCCATGAGGCGATGCATCACTATAAATTCCCGACCCCATGTGCTTCTCATTCATACCCAAGTGAGTGAAGTTCCGAGACGAGAGACACAAATCAATCTCCAGCGAAGCTCCGCCCTTATCAACACTTAGTGAAGTAAAGTGAAGGTTCCAATACCAAATTAGCTCAGACCTTTACTGGGTTAATCCCGACCCCGTGTGCCTCTCATTATGGCATATGGTTGGGCTTACAGGCAAGTGCTTGCGAAAAGGTACAGGCTATGACAAGCTTATAAATTGTGCTCAAAGGCTACGTGCAACATATTTGGGATGCGTTCTACAAGGTTGGGAGGCAGTCTCACAGCTTAGTTTTTTGAGGATATGGACGGGCTATGGTAAGCTTATGATCTAAATATTGCCTGCCGCACTGGGATATGACAATATTTTGATTATAAGCTTGTCATAGTGCATCTGTTTTCTCAAAAAACTTTGCTTTGAGACCTCTCTCTGGTTCACATAAATTAGCTCAGACTTTAAATCCAAAGGAGTCCTATGTGCTCAGATGTTTCAATCCTTGGGCACAAAATTTGAAAAAGGGTCGTTTGATAGCAAAGTTCATGTATTTTGTGAATCTCCTATATCTTATCCATATTTTATGAAATAACATTAGAAGTTTGAGGAATTTCATGAAGTTGGCGATTGATATCGTTGTAAATTATCGTCTGGCACCATATCGTTGATATAAAATGTAAAAAAAAACACAATATCAAAATAGAAAGGGTCGTTTGGCAACTATATAGTTGATATCAGCGATACTATAGTTGATATCAACCATAATATGGTTGATATCTATCCTGTACGCTCACGGGTTGGATTCAATATGACCAGACAAGCCCCCTCTACCACGCGGCTGGCATGCCTACAAAATACCTGTAAGGCGATGCATCACTATAAAATCCCTGGGTGTGTGCTTCTCACATGTACTCAACAGGCGATGCTTATGATCTAAAACTGACCTTGTGCACTTCTCATTCGCACCCTACACTCGGTGAAGGTCCAAGACTAAATGGAAAAATCAATCTCCAATGAAGCTCCGCCCTTATGGTTGATAGCCTTTGAAGGACACCCGATGAAGTGAAGTGAAGGTTCCAGTGTCAAACCCGTGATATCAACCATATTTATAGTTGATATCAGCCATATTAAGGTTAATATCAACGATAATATGGTTGATAAAAACCACTATATAGTTAATATTAGCGATACTATTGTTGATATCAACTATAAAAAAAATAAGACCGTAAAAGGTCATCAAACTATATAGTTGATATCAGCGATATTATGGTTGATATCAATCATAATATAGTTGATATTAAATATAACACAACCGTCAAAGGGCAAGCAACAATTTTAAACACAATATCAATCATAGTATCACTGATATCAACTATAAAATAGTAAAATTAAATAACTAAACACAAATGTGAATGCGCTAAGATCTCGTCTGTGAATTATACATTACCACCTGAGAGTAAATTTATAGAAATGAATATATTAATGAATATAAAAATAGGAATCCATAAAATCAATCACTTTCTGTCCGCCCACTAAACAAGTCAAAACTTATGATAGCCCAAAAATATGGCATATCATTTTGACTAAAATTCATTGGCTTATTACAAATTAGACAATCTATATATTTTATTACAAAAACTCCACAATCAATACTATCATACTATGCAAGGCAGTCTGGAGCCCATATTGTTTTGTATTTTGATAAATCCCGGGCTTGAGATAACTTAGTCAATTCTCTACTATGGCACAGTATATGTGAATTCAATAAATGAACCTGCATCAACAAATAATTAGACAATCAAAAATAAGGGTCTAATGGAATACACTCATTCAATGAAACAACTTACCAAACTGTTATGGGCAGATGTGTCTATTCTCCTTGGGGTCTGTAAAGAATTATAAAGGGCTATTGTTTTCCTATCCCTTTGTATATACATAAGCCGCCAATGGTTGCTTTTGCACACTGGAACCATAATTCTATACATGTTCTTCAGAGCATCCTTAGTTACATGTTCCACGTACTTATAGGCAACCAAACCTCCCGCTATCATACAAAGAAAATAACAAGGAGGAAATATAAGTGATATCTACATACTCTTCTTTCCTTTGGTTATTTTTACTTCTATATGCGAGAAGGACGGCATAAGAATCAATAGCCTGCGAAAGAGAATAAGCATATGAGGATACTATAAGGTATAAAGTATTAAGAATTTATTCCTAGGTAACACTTACATCTTCTCCTAGTCGCTCTTCAAACAATACATAATATATCTGTGATTTCAATATTCTGCAAGGCTCGCCCTTATGGAATTCTACTAATGGGAACTCCATATAACCCCTTATTAGGTTGCGCTTCTCATCGCTTATTTTATCATATCCACAATAATCAATTTTTCCCATAAACTATAAAAAATAAATCATTGTTAATGAAATAGTTGACATACTGAGAATAATGGTTAAGCTTATCGAATAATACCTTATATACATAGGATTGTTCCGGGGCTTTTTCATCAATAACAATAGCCTCTGTGGGTTGTACAAGTTTCTTCCTTTTCGGGACTTATGAATAAGGTGAGGCTAGTGCCCACGACTTGAATCGCTGCCTCTTTCCTTTCCCCTTGGACTCAACTTTTGGGGGTTCTGCTCCCTTAGCAGCAGCATCATCATCTTCTTCTTCTAGATTATCAGCTGAAGCTTTCTCCTATTCTTTTTTCAGCTTATCATATGAAGTTGTAAGGTTCTGCAACTTCTTTTCATATTCAGCTCTCAGTTCTTGAATTTTGTCTTCATACTCTTGACATTAGGCATCTGAGGCTGCAATGAGCCCTTGTTTCTCATCATTTAGAGCCTTTATTGTAGACTCAAATTCAGAAGACTGAGCTTCGAAGGCTTGTTGTGCATCCTTGTTCTCTTCAACAAACCTATTTATTTTGCTGATGAAATCATCCAAAGCAGCTTTAAGCTAGTTAATCTCATCAGACAAATCAACATTAAAGCATCTGCTGAGAACTTCATCTCTCTCGGCAGTTACCATAGCTAAATCACCTTTCAGCCTATCGTTTTCAATACATGTACGTAGATATTCCAGTCTATCTACAGATGGTGTAACTACATTTGGTCCAACTAGCTGTGTATCTATATTTGCTTTAACTAGCTGTGTATTTACAATTGGTCCAACTAGCAGTTTATCTACATTTGCTATATCTTCTTCACAATATAATAACTTATTGGCTAATGATTCTTGCACATTAGCTTTTGCATCAATCTCATAAAAAATCTGCACATACGATATTGAACCTTAATTAGACTTCTTAATAAGGGTCTCAGTGAGAAGGACACAAGCTATGGTACATACCATTTGGTTATTCACATCTTTTAATAAATTAAAAAAAAATATGTTTCTTCTTCTAAACTTCACATTGGCCCACTGAAATAGGTGAGGATGAACACCTTCAACCTTCATACTGATAAATAATTAGTAGTGCTCATATAGCCACACCTGCAATAAACAAGTTATCAGCTAGATAGATATTATGACATTCATTACACATAGTAGGATCAAAGAGATACTTACATTAAGCAAAATGCCACAACCTAAAAATTGCACAAACTTTTTCTTCTTCAGGCTTCTTGACAAATCTTCTATAAGGTATCTATGTACAGCCTCAGCCCAATTATATGTGTGAAGCTTTGTCAAGTCTTCCACATAATTAACAAATAAAGAATTTAGAGTGTAGGTAACACCACAGAATAAGAATGTGCAAAATATATTCAAAATACTATGTTTCAGCATCTTCTCTTCATCTAAAATTTCACCGTTCTCCCCTCTCAAGCCCTTAAGCTTCAATTCAAGTGCTCTTCTTGTTATTAATAAGCCCTTAAATTCCTCGTTGAAGAATGTTGTACCGGGCATATCAGCATCAAATTTAACAAGCTCTCCAGAATTAGATAACCCTAGGATGACTGCCACATCCTTAACAGTGAATTCTAGGAATATTCCATTAATGAGGAGTCATTTTCTTTGCTCTTCCCAATTATTTCTCAAATACTCAATTCCTAACATATCCAAAGCTCTGCTCGGGCCTTGTAAAAAATGGCCAAAGGGGGTCCGAGCCAACATCTTAATCAAATTATTGCCTTCTAATATTTCTTTCATGTATTTTTGGAGTCTTGACATGAAGCACTTATTAAAGTTTAGCCACTTGCTTTCCTTTGCCTTCTTCTTCCTTTTTGTCGGGATGTGCGGCACCAACATAAATTTATCATTATTGGCTGAACTAGAGCAGCTCATTTTTCCAATTCTTCAATGATGACAGTTATGTCAAAACATAGGAGAATATGAGAACAAACTATGACACGACAAGAAGTGAACCATATTATAGTTGATATCAAGTATATCATAGTTACCTGATGACCTTTTACAATCGATATAAGGTTTATTATGGTTGATATCAATTATATTATGGTTGCTATCAACATAATATGGTTGATATCAACCTTATCAACATAATATGATTGATATTAACCATAATAAAGCATATTATACGAGGCCCGCCAACCTTTTACAATCGATATAGGGTTTTTACATTTGATATCAACTATATTATGTTGATACAAATGCAATTATCATTGATATCAACCATAATAAGGTTAATATGAACCTTATTATGGTTGATATCAACCATATCAAAGTTACCCGACGATCTTTTAAAGTCGATATAGGGTTTTTACAGTTGATATCAACCATATTATGTTGATATCAACTATAATATGGTTGATATCAATCATATCATAGTTTCCTAACAACCTTTTAAAGTCGATATAGGGTTTTTTACAGTTGATATCGATCATATTATGTCGATATCAACCATAATATGGTTGATATCAACCAATTATGGTTGATATCAACCATATCATAGCTACCTAATGACTTTTTACAATCAATATAGGGTTTTTACAGTCGATATCAACTATAATAAAGAATATCATAATTACCCGATGACCTTTTACAGTCAATATAGGGCTTTGACAGTTGATATCAACCATAATATGATTGATATCAATTTTATCATAGTTACTCGATGACCTTTTACAATCGATATAGGGTTTTTACAGTTGATATCAACTATATTATGGTTGATATCAATTATAATAAAAAATATCATAGTTATCTGATGACTTTTTACAGTCGATATAGGGTTTTACAGTTGATATCAACCATAACATAGTTACATGTCGACCTTTTACAGTAGATATAGGGTTTTTATAGTTGACATCAACCATAATATGATTGATATCAATGATGTCTCATATTTATATAGTTTTCTTAACTTATATTTAATAGTGAATTGAGACCTATTATCATGCTTTTACATCTCTTTCCAACTTATTTCATTGACTTTCTTCAGAAGCTTCGCTACTTGTTATGTTTGATTGAATATAAGACAATTCACTCAATTTTAGAGCTATATGGACGTACATTTATATCTCTAAGTGAATCAAGAATCTTGACAAGAAATTTAGCTTCAAACTGAATTAATTTTGAGAATTACGGCTGAGGTCATAATCTGCATCACGATTGTAATTCTCTGATTGGCTACATGATGGACCCGTTTTGATGTAAGCATAGTCATAATCCAAAGGCGTACCCCTAACTTCCTCGACGATAACCTTTCGGATGAAGACGACCTCGACAAGAAGATTACAGACACGGTCATAATTCATCAAAGTTGCAATCTTCTGATCGGTAATTTTTAACGCTACAACTATGGCCATGAATCAAGCCAAGGCCATACTTCTCACCTGCAAAATTTCTGAAGAATTAGACTTCTACACTAAGAATACAGTCATGGCCATAATCTGGCTCATGATCGTAATCTCGCGGCCGGCAAAATTTATTACCAGCCACCCAGTTTCAAATGCTCCTAACTCCTTCGTTTTAACTCCGATTTGGATGTTTTTGGAGTCGAAACGAAGAGGATTAAATGAGCATTAATTATTTGAGAGTTACAAGAATTAAAGAGGCTACAATTAATGCATAACTATTACATTATGGTTTCAACCATAATGGCCCATTACACCCGTAATTATAGAGATGCCTGTATTGAATGGGTCATAACTCTCTCATTATAACTCCATTTTGGACGTTTAAGGTGTCAAAATGTAGCTAATTTGATGGCCCATCAATGTATGCATTCAGAAGCTCCTTTGGATTCTATCAAAAGGGAGAAATTGTGTTGCAAAGGTGATAAGTCTTGGCTTGGTATGGAGTTTTGGGTGAAAATTTGGGAAAAGAAGTTCACTTGTGCATCCATTCCAAAAAGCTTGGAGGAAGAAGATTTCAACCCTTCTTGAAGAGTGTGCTATTTTCTATCTTCAATTCTTTCTTTGTTTCCTTCTTCTTCTAGAGATTTGTACTGAAATGACGCTATGATAGCATAATTTCTTTGTTGGAACTAAGGGTGTAGTCTCGTTGTTTGTACCTTATATTCAAATTTATTATTTCGTATCAAATGCAAATTTTATCTTGTGTTGATTCATTCTATGCTGTTTTACTGCTAGTGTTACTTTGATGACATAATTACTTTTCTTGGGTGCTGCAAGAAGGACCGAAACGTGAATTGCGATGCTAGATCGAACATACTCTGAGCTGCCAAGAAATTGGGCAGGGTTTGTATGAGAAATTTTATAGTATCTCTGAACCCAATGGATCAATCTAGGTCTGGTTAGCCACGAAAGGAGGACGCCGATCTAGAATGATACCGGATTACGCCGTCGAATGAGGGTAATCTATACCTTTTGATATTTCCTTGAGTACTTTTAAAATTATTTTGCTATAATTTTAACTTGAATGAATTTAAGATCCATCAACGAGATGAACCCGATATTCTGATATTTCTAACCCCTATTTTCTACCAAAAACATTCTCTTGCCAGATTCGGTTTGCTTTAAGTTGTATTGCTTTACTTTTCGTAATCTCAAATCACTTAATCGATTGTCTAGCTATCGATTCATAATCACTTGGTACTTGATCAATGTCCCTGTGAGTTCGACACTTTAGTTCTATTACGACAAAATCGTCACGCTTGCGGTTAGTAGTATAGTAAAGTACACATCAAGTTTTGGCACCATTGCTAGGGACAGGCAACGCATGTAAAAGTGATTTAATAATTGGTAGACTAGACGTTTTGTTTCTTTTGTTATTGCTTTTGTTTCTTTGTTTTTACTTCTTTATTTCTATTTCTTAGTTTTATTTGTCCTTATTTTGTTTCTTTGTTATTGTGATTTAGTTTTTCTCTTTATCTTTGTTATTTGCGCTTAACTATTATATGAGTAGAGGTTTACGATCAGGTAGATTGGAAGATTTGTACGAACTTCATCAAGAAATTGAAAGGACGTTCCATCGCAGAAGACGATTAAAGGAATTAAGTGCTAAAGAAGCATCTAGGATTACTTAACCTATTCCTACTGATCTGACGATGGCGAATAACAACAGAACCCTGAAAGATTTTGCTGCTCCAAATGCGTAGGGTCTTCACTCAAGTATTTCTCGACCTCTAGTGGAGGCTAACAATTTTGAGATAAAGCCCTCCCTCTTATCAATGGTTCAACAGAACCAATTCGGAGGCCCACCTTCTGAAGACCCAAACATGCACCTGTCAATTTTCTTGGAGTTCTGTGACACGATGAAGATGAATGGAGTTTCTATTGATGCGCTACAACAACGACTCTTACCATTCTCTCTCCAGGATAGAGCTCGGAACTGGCTATACTCACTACAACCGGAATCGCTTACAACTTGGGAGCAACTTTCTCAAGCGTTTCTTTCGAAATACTTTCCCCCTGGCAGAACTATTCAACTGCGAAACTAGATCACTGGTTTCACCCAAAAAGATAGGGAATCTCTATATGATGCTTGGGAGCGATTCAAGGAGCTTCAACGTCTATGCCCACACCACGGCCTAGAAAAATGGGTAATTGTTCATTCCTTTTATCATGATTTTAATTATAATACACATCTTCCTGTAGATGCAGCCGCTGGTGGAGCAATTATGAATAAGAACGCCGATGATGTAATGAATCTGTTGGAGGACATGGCATTGAATCACAACCAATGGGCTGGAGACCAACGAGGTACATCATCTAGGGCCATTGCGCTAGGTAAGTATGAATTAGATGCCTTAAGCTCTTTAGCTACTAACTTTGATTCACGATCTCATAAATTAGATTCAATAAATGTCAATTCTGTTAATTCAAGTTCTAATCCTTCTGTATGTGAGATTTGTGGAATTTTTGGCCATAGTCATGCTAACTGCCAGTTAGTTGTTTCCCAACCCTCTGAACCGCAACAAGAATATGTCAACATTGTAGGGAACCAAAATCCTAGACCACAAAATGATCCCTACTCCACTACATACAATCCGGGTTGGAGAACCATCCTAACTTTTTTTACATAAACAACCTCAACCCTTCTCCACAATCGAATTACAGACCACCACCTAGTTTTCAATCTCTACCATATGTACCACAACCTCAAAAGACCTCACTTGAAACTATCATGGAAAATTTTATCTCCCAAACATCAAATTTTATCTCTTCTCAGACCAAAACCAACGAGAGTGTTAATGATATGATGCATCATATGTCATCTAGACTGGACTCCATTGAAGCCCACAACAAACAGGTAGATATACAATTGGCAAACTTAGCCACCAGTCTAGCAAGTCCCTCAAATAGGTTACCTTCCTAACATGAACAGAACCCATGAGAGAATTGCAGTGCAATTACTACTCGTAGTGGTAAACAGTTGGAAAAACTGAGAATACCTGACTCTAACTTAAGTCTTGATGCATCCACAAGTAAGGAACCCAAACCCAAAAGATCAAGTGAGGAGAAAGATGATCGTGTGAGTGAACCAGCTTATGTTCCACCACCGCCTTACAAGCCACCAATTCCATTCCCCCAAAGACTAGCAAAGTCAAAGCTGGATAAACAATTCAGAAAATTTTTAGAAATTTTTTAAAAATTGTATATTAACATCCCCTTTACTGAAGCTTTAACACATATGCCTACGTATACAAAATTTCTAAAGGACATCCTTTCAAACTGACAGAAGCTAGAGGAACCAGGCATAGTGGTGTTAACTGAAGAGTGCAGCGCCATTATTCAAAGTAAGCTTCCAGAGAAATTGAAAGATCCGGGCAGCTTTTCGATTCCATGCAAAATAGGGGATTTGACTTTTGAAAATGGGTTATGTGATTTAGGCGCCAGTGTCAGTTTAATGCCTTTTCTATATGCAGGAAACTAGACATTGGCGATGTAAAGGCATCATCAATCTCTTTGCAACTTGCTGACCGCTTAGTGCGCAAGCCAGTAGGAATCTTGGAAGACGTCCTGATCAAAGTCAGAGACTTCTTCATTCTAGTTGACTTCGTCGTGCTCGAGATGGAGGGGGACACGAAATTACCAATAATACTAGGAAGACCATTTCTTGCAACTGCCGGAGCAGTCATTGACATGAAAAATGGAAAATTAGCATTAAACATTGGTGAGGAGGCTATCAAATTTGATTTAGCACGAAGTCTAAAACATCCTTCTATCGCAGGTTCATGTTATAGCTTGGACGTTATTGAGGAAGCAATTAAAAATGAAAATCCCATACCTAATGGGACACTTGATGACCCACTAGAGGTCTATCTTTTAGAAATTCCAACAACTGAAGAAAATAAAGAAGCCCAGGCTTACGCGAAGATAATGGACTCGGCTGAAAAGATGAACCCCTAAAAGACGAAAGCCAAATATCTCGACAACACGACATCCCAAGTAAGTGAGGTAAGAGAGATTGAGTTAAAATCGCTTTCTCAAAATTTGAAGTATGAATTTCTTTTTTTTTATGATGATTCTACCTTGCCTGTGATTGTGAATGCAAACATAACTGAAATTCAGACAGAGCAATTACTTGCTGAAATTAAACTTCATAAAAAGGTCATAGGTTATTCCTTATATGATATCAAAGGAATTGACCAATCTATCTGTATGCATAGGATTCTCTTGGAATAGGAAAGTAAACCCTCCGTGGAGTTTCAACGTCGACTGAATCCAAGTATGAAGGAGGTTGGAAAGAAAGAGATCCTGAAACTTCTAGACGCGGGAGTCATCTACCCGATATCGGACAGCCGATGGGTGAGCCCTATCCATGTAGTACCCAAAAAGGGCGAGGTAGCAGTTGTCAAGAACGAATAGAATGAGCTAGTTCTAATCTGTACTATAAGCGGATGGTGAATGTGTATTGACTATCAGAAGCTCAACAAAGCAACGCGAAAGGACCACTTTCCTCTACCCTTTATCGATCAAATGCTTGAGCGTCTAGCCCATAATGCTTATTCTTTTGCTTTCTTGACGGATTTTCTAGTTTTCTACAGATCCCAATTCACCCTGAGGATCAGGAAAAGATGACTTTTACTTGTCTATATGGAACATTTGAGTACAGAAGAATGCCTTTCAGACTATGCAACGCTCCAGCCACATTCCAATGATGCATGATGGTAATCTTCTCCGACTATAATGAAGATTTCATGGATATCTTTATGGATGACTTCTCGGTATATGGTCGATCTTTTGAATCCTGTTTGGCTAATCTATCAAAGGTTTTACAGCGATGCGAGGAAGTGAACCTCGTACTGAATTGGGAGAAGTTTCATTTTATGGTACAAGAAGGGATTGTGCTAGGACATCTTATTTCTGAACACAGGATAGAAGTGGATCAGGCTAAAGTGCAAGTAATTGAGAGAATGAATCCGCCGACCTCAGTCAAAGGAATCCGTAGTTTCCTCGGACACACCAGATTCTATAGAAGATTCATTAAAGATTTCTCAAAGATAGCCCGACCACTAACTAATTTACTCTGTAAGGATTTTGAATTCTACTTTGATGATGACTGTTTGCAGGCATTTGAGAAACTTAAGAAGGCTTTGATATCTACACCCATTATTTAGCCCCCTGACTAGACTTTACCTTTTGAACTAATGTGCAATGCGAGTGACTTTGCCGTTAGAGCTAGTTTGGGGCAAAGAAGAGATAAAAAGATTCACGCGATATACTATGCCAACCGCACTTTAGACGAGGCTCAAATCAATTATGCGACAACAGAAAAGGAGCTCCTATCTATCGTCTTCATGTTTGATAAATTTCATTCTTACTTGATTGACTTGAAAGGCATTTTTATTGGGATGATCCATATCTTTTTCGGCGATGCACCGATAGACTTTTCGATGTTGTGTACCTGAGGATGAGGTTCCAAATATTCTTAAGCACAGTCATTCTTCCCCTTATGGAGGTCATGCTAGCGCTACAAAAACTACATTTAGGGTACTACAATCTAGATTATACTGGCTCAGTATTTTTAAGGATGCACAAAATTTTATGCTAACTTGTGATAGTTGCCAAAGAAGTGGCAACATTTCGAAACGAGATGAGTTTCCCTTACATATCATTTTAGAAGTCAAATTATTCGATGTGGGGGGGATAGATTTTATAGGACCATTCCCATCCTCCTGTGGAAACAAGTATATCTTAGTGGCTGTCGACTACGTATCGAAGTGGGTAGCTGCACCAACTAACGACTCTAGAGTTGTGATAAGGTTGTTGAAGAAGACTATCTTTCCAAGATTCGGCATGCCGCAAGTTATAATAAGCGATGGAGGATCGTATTTTATTGAGCAACGATTTGCCACTCTACTGAAAAAAGTATGAGGTGCATCACAAAATTGCAACACCATATCACCCACAGACCAGTGGACAAGTCGAGATAACAAATCGTGAATTGAAAGAGATTTTAGAATGCACTGTTTCGACTGCAAGAACATATTGGGCCATTAAATTGGATGATGCTCTTTGGGCCTATCGAACTGCCTGCAAGACCCCTTACAGGAATGTCTCCATTTCAAATGATATATGGGAAGTCTTGTCACCTTCCAGTCGAGCTAGAACATAAGGCGTTCTAAGCGATAAGAGCTTTAAATTATGATTTCAAGACAGCAGGTGAAAAGAGAAAATTGGATCTAAACAAATTAGATGAGATACGACTTGAGGCGTACGAGAGTGCAAAAATTTATAAGGAACGGACCAAGAGGTTTCATGACAAACGTATAGTGCATAAGGAATTTGGGATTGGATATTTGGTCCTGCTTTTTAATTCGAGGCTCAGATTATTTCTTAGAAATTTGTGAACTAGATGGACTGGTCCGTATGTTGTGCATAAAGTTTATCCGTATGGTGCAATAGAAATTTATGGTGATCAGTCCGGAACCTTCAAAGTCAATAAGCAACGCCTAAAACCTTATCTTTTCACTGCACCAATTGAAAAGGGAGTCTCCTTACTCCTTTCTGATACTCTTACTTGACCATGAATTTTTATGTCGAGCTACCAACATTAAACAAGCGCTTCTTGGGAGGCAACCCAAGTGCTTAATTTTTCAAATTTTAGTTTGTTATATTTAATGAGTGTTAATTATTTCAGGTTAATTCCGAAATAACAAAGAGAGGGTTTCTCAAGGATTACGGGTCTAGCCGTAATGGCCATTGCAACCGTAATGGGGCAATTTAGGTAGGCCAGCCATGAAGTTAATATTGAAGTGAAAGAGGGAATCACGGCGTCGAGGGTTTCTTCCATACGCGACGCTCTTCATCTTCCAAAATTGCCGCTGACGCTCAGTCTTCGTCCATCCATCTTCAACCCATCGGCAATGCTTCCATTCCTACCATTACTCCTCAAAGCTGCCGGTCTCCTTCAACCGAAGTCCTCGACAGCTTCGTCTGTTGAGCAACCTCGCCACCTTCAACTGATTCTCCACATGGTGCCACAACTTCCTTTCCCACCGACCGAAGCCACTGCCTGCTGAACTACATTCATTAGCCACCACCAAATTGAAATCGGTGACATCAATTTCTTGCCGCTAAAGCATATACGCGCCGCCACCGCCGTCAACTTTCACTCGCTTAATCAGTGCCGCCTGAACTTCTTCCGTTCGTCGTCTGCACTGAAGGCGACGCTTTCATTCCTGCCATTACTCCAAATGCTTCTCGCTTTGCTACTTTATCCTCTTAAGACGATCCTTTCCTCCAGACGGTTTCAGGAACAGCACCATGCGAAGCGACTGCTTCTAATTTTGTCAACGTGAAGCGGACATTCGCTCACTTCTCCCATCTGTCCGACGACCACCACGCGAGGCGGCTTCTTTAGCGTTCACCCCACCATCTCTCCCAGATTTGGCGACTTCATCCTGCTGCTACTACCGAATCGCCGATCTTTGACACAGCGTATTCTTCCACTGCCAACCAATTCCGACATTGCTATCTTACAGACTCTATCGCTGAATCACTCTGCTTTGCCATTCTTGCTGACGAACTTGAAGACTTCTCTCGACGCTGCTTTTCCTCCATTACCAGATACTCACGGTTCCAGTATCTAATTTTGCAGTCAGCTCCTATGAAATGTCTCCGAATGAAAGATGACAGCCCAGAAATCAACTATCAACTTTTCTCCTCAAGGCCGCTGAGTGCCTTCATCTTCCATGTCCGAACCTTTGTCGGTTGAACCAAATCCAAATAGACAACGCAATTCTTCATTTGGATTTCGCATGCGCAACATAGTCCAAGAGCACAAGTGCCACCTTCTTCAGCAACACAAAGTGATCCATACCCGATATGTCGATCGCTATCCTATGACTGAGTATGCTGGGATTCTCGGACAATATCGAATGGTCACCGTATCGGTTGGAAACAATTCCTACATATGATACATCCAACTTATACGACACTCACCCACGAATTCTTCAACTCTCTAGATGTCCGGATGGATTCACATGACGACGCGACATGGGCCAAATTACCTTCCGTTTGGTTGGAGAGGAGCACTATCTTGATCTCGCGTAGCTCAACGAAATAATTGGATTTCCACCACAAACGACGCGCATTGTGTTGAATCCCAACATGTAGCTAGACAAAAACTTATCTCTGGCATTGCCGCCAAAAACATGTTGTGTCCAAAAACTTGTTGTGTCCGCAAGTGCACAGATACTCGAAGTAATAAAAAAAATATCGATCCCACAGAGACCTTGTTTGTCAAGTACCGAATAATCGATTTCTTACTATCTAAGCAGTCAAAACTATGCAAGTGAATTATCGAAAGCTAACGAAAATACCAGAGTGAGAAACTAGGACTAGGGTTTCATTCACTTTGATTTCTATGACTAGATATGAATAGAAATTCATCAGTTTAATTTTATCATGCTCACTTTCTTGTAGACAATCATGCAGGGACTGATCCTCACTTTCGCGCAAGATCTATCCCAAGCTGAAAATAAGTAAATTATCCATCAAAGAACTCAAGGATCACTTTCATGCATCCGAATTCTAAGTGGATCATCTCGAGTGGAATCTCAAAGATCACTTTCGTGCATCCGAGTCTCAACACAAGTTCTACTTATGGTTCTCCAACGTTCCGATCCTTACATTCGCATAAGATCTTCACGTTTGATAAATTGACTCAATCCTATATTCATATTATTAAACATGGCAATTATTCTTCTAGAATCAAGAAATAAGAACTATCCAAATTTCTTACAGTAAGTTCCTATCATGCAATTCTAGGGTTCCAAGTTCTCAAGCAAGTCACCTTTCGGTCCTTATTGCGAAAACTCTAAAACATGATTAATAACATAAATCTATGGAGAATCAAAGAATAATTATCACATAAGTAGAATTATCATGCTAAAATTATGCGTGATGAAGTAATGAAAAGTTTATCTAGTCATTAAGAAATCAAAGGGAATTACACCCCTATGTCCACAAAAGGTTTAAGCTAGCATGGAGAAAAGATTACAATAAACCATAGTTTCTAGTGATCAAAAATCAAAAGGAAAGGGTAAGAATGAATAACCAGACGACTGTAATGAAAATTACAGCCGTAATTATCGTATGAACAGTGCTGGCATTGGGTTCTTCGTCGATTTCTCCTCCGATCGAGACCCTTTTACGTTGAAACTTCTGCGGTATGTTCTCTAGCTCTAGGCGAAGCTTCCCTTCAAATTTCACGGCCGGAGATGCGTTGTACACTTCCCAGCAATGAAACCTAGGTCGGCGGCATGAAACTCGATTTCTCCTTTGTTAGTGGATGAAAATTAGGGCTTTTGGTGTCTCCCCCCTAGTCTCTTCGAAAGCTCTCTCTTTGCTTCTTACAGCTTTGGATTTTATGGCCTGGATCGTCCGCAATCGATCCCACAAAAATCGGACTCAAATTTGACCGCAAAAATCACGTCTCTAGGTTGTAATTACGGTCGTATTTTTAGTTACGGCACTACTGTAATTTCAGTCGAGTTCTCGGGTGGAAATCTATCAAGAATTACAGTTCCGTGAAATATATTATGGCAATGCCGTAATTTCAGCCAAAATTTCTGGTTAGAAAGTGCTCCAAATTACGGCCCGTGAAAATCCTTACGGTAGTGCCATAATTTCCAAAAATCTTTCTGGATGAAAAATTCCCAAATTATGGCAGTGCTCTGATATTACGGTAGCCGGAGAAAATACGGTACCGTAATATAGATTACGGCCTTGCCGTAATTTGGTCTAAAGCTCCAATTTTCATAAAATTTGACATGTTATCTACTCTTGATGGTGGGAATTCATTCATGGATCTGGATTGCTTGAAAACGCCTAAAAATCGTTACTTTTTGCCTGAAAATCATCAAAAACCAAAATTCTGCAGTAATTGATAAAAAAGGCATGAAAATAAGCAAAAGTTCATGAATTTGACACAAAAAGATATATGAAATGGCATGAAATTTACTATAAATTTCAGTGTCATCAAACACATAAGACTCAAACTTTGCTTGTCCTCAAGCAAAAATCAAAAATTGATCATAGGAAAAGATTTTATCATGAAAAATAAATTTCTAAAATACAATCACTAACGAAAAATCCCACCAATTGATTCATAAAATTTTAGATAGGCATATCGTCCTTTGAATTTAATTCTCAAGATCCACAACTTATTCGAATAAAACTTTGCAACTTGTATAAAAAGCAGAATTTCAGTCTCATGAATTCACCCAAGTTTCAGTTCAAATCTATCATGCTTTTGTTTACAGGAATAGAATATCCAAAATCTTTTTCCACTCAAATTTTTCTTTTTCTTTTTTTCTTTTTTTTTCTTTTTATTCTTTTTGTGTTTTTGATGGCATGCACCCACATAGATACACACTTTTTATTTGGACTTCAACTCTGGGCTTAGGTACCACTGTCAATTTTACACAGTGCCAAGTAGAAGTAGAAGAGTCATTTTCTTTTTCTTTCTCTCTAATTTTTTTTTCTTTTTTCAGACTTCAACCCATGTCTTCGGTACCACTGCCAATTTTGCATAGTGCCAAGTAGGGGAGTCACTCACTATTTTTGGATTCTTTCTTCCCAACAAATAGCAAATAGACTAAACATCAATTAGATCAATCAATTGACATTCATTCAAAAAATCATACTCATAAGCTAATTTTATTCAAAAAGTAGCTTCACTTTTAAATTAAATTCTTCAAATAATATATCTACCTAGAATCTCATTCATCAATCAATGAAAAAATCTCAAAAGGAGATATATATTAGAGAAATAAATCCGACATGATAGATCTAGTCCTAATCACAAGCATGAATTCATTCACCATCAATATAATCATATAAGTCATCAACAAAAAATAGATCAAGGCCATAAATCAATCACATCAATCAAAATTATACTTATCAATCATCAAATTATATCATCAAAAATATTAAAAACATCATCATGTGTAATACAACCATATCAAAATAGATCATCAATACCAAGATATGATAATATAAACCCATCAAAGATCAAAAATCAATACCATCATCATCATACAACCATATCGAAAATAAGAATATAGGCATGTAAAGTAGAGTGAAGTAGTATGGTGGACACAACATGTATGGAGGAATCATCCTTCCCTATAAAACCTGAAACATCAATAAGGTAAAGATAATAGAATGCAAAAAGTAAAGGGAAAAAGATACTCACAAAACTCTACTCATCATCTGATCCAATCTCCTCGGTGTCCTGAGCTGCCGTGTCCATCATATCAACATGTGGCTCTCCCTGGTGCCCTCCATAGTCTCCACCTCTCCTCGAATCCTGGAAGTCAAAGCGCTCATATAAGAAATTTCCCATCTCTTCCATATAGTTGCTGAGATGTTCCACATCGTAGTGAAGGTGATGTATCGAGTCCTTCATCTGCCCTATGATGTCTATCATCCTCTCCATACGATGTCCCTAACGATATATCTCAGCAGAGAGTGCCTGGAATCCTGGGTCAAAAGCACTAGACCATCCTCCAGTCGGTCTATGGGAAGAATCAGCAGCTGGGGGAGTAGGACCAGCAGGTCGGTGAGATGGCGACTCCATACTATAGGGATCATCTCTTCTACCCCAAGTGGGTGGTGGTGGAACTGAACTCAACGATGGTGTGAAAGCTGCCTCATTGGTGCTCGGTGAAAGCTTCCAATTCGCTCTTTCTTTCACAGTGGTTTTCTCTACACGGGGTAATGGTAGAGTAGGGGCATTTGGTCCAAGAACCAAACAAAAGACATCCCCATCTCTAACTATCATTTTCATTGCCATGCAAGACTCAAGATCAAGCCTTGCATTCCCCATTGCCACTTCAATCCCATATGGCTCAACATTCAGATGTAGGGCTATAGTTGTAATCAGCCCTCCTATCACAATGGCACCCCTCTTTACCCTAGCCACTTTATCCATGTGTTTCAGCATAAAGAATGCAACATCCACTACTACTCCATTAAGCGTCCCCCAAAGAAGGTAGAGCTCAAACTGTCTTACCATGCCATCATTGTCTCCTCTGCCAAAGATAGTGTGGGAAAGAACTCTATGAACATACTTTATACAAGGATTCGTGATCTTTGAAGCTCTAGCAGAAACAACAGAAAAGTGAGTCTCATGGGTAATCTGGTTCCAAAACACATTCTCAATAAACCCAATTGGTATTTGGGTATACCCTCCTGAACCCAAGTGAAAGATAGATCTGACTTCTCTTATGGTTAGCTTCCTCCCAACATTAGCCAATCTGAATGTGATCTCTCCTTCAGCAGGTCCATCAGAAAACTCTCTTAGATCTACATTCAAGCTACTCAAAAATTCCAAAGTTAGTGGCAAATAGGTGTATGGTGTCATCTCAAAAAATTTTCTAGCCCTGATTTGCTCAAACATCCAAGATACATCCTCATAAAGCCCAAGTGCCTCTAAAGTCCTTCTATCAATATATTTGGTGTTGATAAACCTTCTTTCCACCAATTGATTGTACCTCGACTCTTGAATTTCATCCCTAAAAATAATGCCATAGGGATTTGGTGGTGTAGAAGATGTGGCTGGTCCTTTTCCTCTTTTCTTTGAAACTACTTGCTTAACATTAGGTGCCATGAGTGAACTTATAGCTGCAACTTGAGATTTCAACGCAATATAGCAAAGTATAGCAAGTTTGAACTCAAATAATACTTCCAATATGAAAAACAATACTCATCAAGCATAATAGAACAAAAATCAACTAATATGCATGCTTGAACTCAAAGATTTAGTTAAAAATGAAAGGGGCGAAATGTGAACAATGAATTTCAACAAATCCAACTCGTTTAAGCTTTAATCTCTCATAGAAATTGATCAAAAACGCCAGAAATGAACCAGAACTAGTTGCCTATCATCTAAGAAGTAAATAGAAGCAAGAATCTCTGAAAACGACCAATAATCGAAGACAAACGATGAAAGGGGCGAAATATGCGTGAAAACTCACCAAAATCGAGAAATCGGGTGAAAGAGTACCGGATCGGCGGCAATAACTGGAAAGGAAGGTTCGCTGGCATGCTCTGAAGGTCGGAGATGGTCAGAGCTCGAAGGTCAGTGCTCGAACGAGTGAGAAAACTCAAAACACTTACTAGAAAACCCTAAAAAAATGGCACAGGAATCGCGACTAAAAATAGAATTACGGTAATAAAATGCGTTACGGCAGTGCCGTAATCTGGTGAAATTGAAAAACATGGGCTGTAAAATAAATACGGTAGTACCGTAATTTGGCTCAAACTCTCGGGTCAAAAACAGATGAAAATTACGGTACCTCAAAAATGGTTACGGCAGTGCCGTAAAAATTTCAAAATATATTTTTTGAAGGAAAATAAAATAAACTCAAAAATATGGCACCGTGGAAATCGTTACGGCTGTGCCATAAAAGAAAAAAAATACTCTTGGGTTGATTTTGAACACAAAATACGGTACCGTGAAAATTGTTATGATGGTGCCGCAATCGCGTCACAATCTTATGGTCTAAAGCAGACTGGAATTACGGTACCATAATATACATTACAGTAGTGCCATAATTTGCGCCAAAACTTGCTTACCTATAAAAATAAAAGAAAAAAACTAGCTTGACCCTTTTACACTTAGATTTGATCTTGAATTCCTCAATTTTCACAATGATTTTTCTTTGATTCGAGCATCTCTTTCAATCACATAAGTCAGTCTTGAAACAATGTCCAAATTTACTCGATATCTTCTTTCCTTTGTGAATCAACTTAGAGCTTCTTCTTCTTCTTCTCTTTTTCTTCTTCTTCTCAGAATTTTGATGTCCTTTCTCTTGTAATCTTCCATCAATATCTTCATAAAAATTGTTAATTTCACTATTAGAGGATTCATCAAATAAATTACAAACAACATCATCAACTATGTCAACACTACAACACGATCCATAATATGAAAGTTTATTCAAAGAATTAGCAAGATCAAATTCAATTATTTTTTCACAAATATCAAAAGTGATTTTTCCTTTTTTAACATCTATGTGTGCTCTAGTAGTAGCTAAAAAGGGTCTACGAAGAATTATGGGATTTTTATGATTTTCTTCCATGTCCAGTACTACAAAATCTACAGGTATGAAAAATTCACCTACCTTGATTGGAACATTCTCTAAAATACCAATAGGATACTTTACCGAGCTATCTGCGAGCTGTAAAGATATGGATGTTGGTTTAAGCTCTCCAATGTCCAACTTCCTGCAAATAGATAAAGACATTAGGCTTACATTGGCTCCTAAATCACATAAGGCTCGGTCAAAAGTCATGCTTCCAATAGAACAAGGTACAGAGAAACTACCTGAATCCTTCAGTTTTGGTGGCAGTTTATTTTGAATGATAGCACTACAATCCTCAGTTAAAGCCACAATACAAGTACCATAGTCCTCTATTTTTCTTTTGTTGGATAAGATCTCTTTCAAAAATTTTGCATATAATGGCATTTGAGATATAGTTTTAGTAAAAGGAATATTAATGTAAAGCTTTTTCAATACTTCATGAAATTTGTCAAATTGTTTATCAAGTTTTGCTTGCACTAACCTTTGTGGAAAGGGTATAGGTGGCCTATAAGGTGGAGGTAAATTAGGTTTAGAATCATCTTTCTCACATGGCATATACCCTTTTGGTTCGTCACCTTTTTGAGGTGGCAAACTAGCTTGGGTTTGTTCATGCTCAGAAGATTTTTCTAACTCTAATTCATCATCATGATCATCATTAGGCTCTTTTTTATTATTTACAACTTTCCCTTTAGGTTCTTCTAATTGTCTCCCACTTCTAGTGATGATAGCAATACAGTGCTCCCTAGGATTCAACTCAGGTTTAGCAGATAATTTTCCAGGGGGTCTATAAGAACTACTAGCTTATTGTGTTATTTGATTTTCCAAGATTTTGTTATGGGCTGCTAAAGATCCTACTTGAGATGCAAGTTGACTAACCATTCCCTTAAGACCTTCAATTTCTTTGCTTTGATTTTGCATGAACTTTTCTAGCATGGACTTAATATTTGAATTCCGATTTAGTTTTGATTTTGATTTGTCTTATTTTGTTAGAACCCTCTATTTTCAGTTTGTCCCCCTACATTGTTGTTATTTTTCCAAGATAGGTTGGGGTGATTTCTCCATCCAGGGTTGTAGGTTCTGTTGGGAAACCCCGGGGACATTTTACAAAATTTTCAGAGTTACAAGCATACATACATTCTTTGCACAGGGAAAGAATGTCCCCGAAACAGGCCGGTCCCAAAAACCCAGTGAAGATCGCAATCAAGAGAGTCGACACGATGAGTTAGGAAATACCTTAGAGCAATTTGGAGTGATGCCGATGTAGGCGCCCAAGTGTGCGCCCTCTGCAGTCACACACACACGGATCTCTTGAGTTCTCTTCTTCCACGCCCGGTGCTAGCCTCGGGAAGAAGACCCAAGCCTTAGGGAGATGCTCTCCTTCACTTGCGCCACCAAGAGTGAGGATGCGCCAAGTTGAGAAGGAAGACTACCCAAACCGCCAAGCACTAAAGCTCCTTGCGCCAAGAGGAAAGGAGGAAGAGGCTTGCGGTTATGGAGTTATGGAGGAAGATGCACCTTTGCTCCTAGCACTCGCCCTCCTCTTGTGTTCACGCCTTCAAGGGTTTATCACATCCACATGAGGGCTCGGGTAGGTGCTCTTTTATAGGGAAAGAGGCGGTTTTAAGAAAGGCTAGGATCAAGACAAGTGGGCGGCTAGGATGAGAAGGTTGAGATAAGGAAAGTCTCCAAGACATTTCCATAATTCTCATTCAACCATTCCTTTTAGATCCCATGTCTTTCTTTGTGCGCCAAGGGCTTACCTTGCGCCCCAAGTAATGCCATATTGGCATCCATTCCATCCAAGGAAGAGAGGGGGAGGTGCCCTTTACTTCCATAATGAAGCAAAGGCGCCAACATGACCCCATTATGCCCCTAGGCGCTTAATGGTTCATGTTTCTCCCCATTATACCCTTTTAGCCTTTCATCTCTTCATGAGAACTTGTCATTGGGCCTCATTGGATAATGAGTTAGCCCAAACTCCATTACATGGGTTGATCAGACACTTGGATCCAATCCAATGCAACCCTAATCCAAATGTGACCAACCATGGTCAAATACGGGTCAACCTGCCAAAAATGAAGTTTGGCTCCAATAACATTCTTCCACCT
>CM050442.1:25758857-25812796 GCA_027562315.1 Costus pulverulentus | reverse complement strand
AACGCTTGGTTCAAAGAGAGTGGTGTATGCGATCGGTTCACTTGATGTAAACGCTTGATCGCATGAGAGTTGAAGGCGAGTTTATGGCTTGCTATTTTTAGAAACCACACCCCACGTTCAACGTAAACGTTACTCTCGTCGCTCCTCTTCGCTCTTGCTCTCGTGTGGCTTTTGTCAACGAGGGATAGAGAAGCATTCGGCCAAGCAACTCATCTCATCTTCCCGGATCGAGACCTCTTGGAGCCTTGCTAGCACAAGGAGTACCAAGGGAGTATGCGACTTCTTCATCTAGTGTGCACATCCTTTGGAGGAGATCCTCTCGCTCTCTCTTCTTCCAAATCACCATCCAAGCGAAATGGCTATGGTATGAATCCAATCTTTATGAAGTTGATCATGTGTTCTTGCTAATGATCTTATGAAACCCTTGATTCCGCATGAAATTTTATTTGCGCCACTTAATGGGTTTCGCCCCCCTCTAGAAAGGGGTCTTACAGACTAAACATCTACTAGGTTGATCAATTGACATCAATTCAATAATCATACTCATATACTCATTTTATTCAAAAGAATAGTTTCACCTTTAGATCTTATTCTTCAAATAACACATCTACCCAAAATTTCATGCATCAACTAATGCCAAATTTTAAAAAATAGATATGCATTGAAGAAATAAATCTAACATAATAGGGTTTTTCTCTAATCACAAGTATAAATACTCACATCATCAAGGAAGATATTTTATCAATAAATCATGACATCATATACTAGAAAGTGGATCATATGCTTTCATCAATCTTAACAACAAATTTGAATAATATCATCATCAAAACAGTGAGTTCCACATATCCATAAAATCATTTTTTAAGAGAAAACCAATAAGTAGTATAAATATGATAAAGTCAAAGATGCACTATAAGAAATAGTCATTAATAAGAGAGTAATCTCTAATGGCCAATGCAGCTGGGTCCAAAGATGTGCCTTTTGAAAATTTTCTGCAAAATTTATGGTACATAAGGCTTACATAAGGCTCAAATCAAAAATAGTCTCAAAAATAATAAAAATAAAAATAATTCTCTCAAAGAAAAATCAGAGATATCATTGAGGGTCCAGAAGAGTGCTGGTGGAACAGATGCTAGCTGAAAAGCTGCTAGCAATGATGGTGATGGTGCCGACATAAGGGTGAGTAATCTCTAATGACCTGCTAGAGAATACAGTCCTGGAGGTGAGATCGTCGGGCTATGGAAGATAATTCTGCACATAAAAATCAGAGTTAGTAATGAAGAGCCTACTGCATAAATAAATAATATCATGGAATAAGAGGCAATAGAATAAGTAAGAATCTGCTGATGGAATAATCCAGTGTCGACGGCTGGAAACAGTGATGTCAGAGGCAGATGCAATGGTAGCTAGTGCTGGATGCAGATCTGGAGAAGAAGCTATAACAGGTAGAAAGCAAATCAAGGCAGTTTTTGAATTTTTTTATGAAAAGTAGTCATACCCAAGAATAAGATTTAATGATCCAAACAGAAAACAGACAAAACCATGAAGTAAAATAAAACTTGATCTTTCCAGGTATGTGAAAAATAAAGGATCAAAATCGTTCAGGAATTTAGGGTATCAGCAGAAAGAAGGCTACTCAGATTACAAAATGAAAAACTGCACAGAATCTAATCAGAATCAAAAAGTTGCTATGTGTTTCAGAAAGATCCATGGATTCTAAAATTCAGCAAAAATATCCAAATAATAGACAAAGATCAGTACTTCCATGTCGTGCCAAAAATTAAAATTTTTCTCAACCCAGTTTCTTAAAATCAATGTGAGAAAACACCTACTAAATAACTGGAAGCAGTTTACAAATACGGTACCGTAATATGCGTTACGGAAGTGCCGTAATTTGCAAAGAACTCTCGAGTAAGAAATAATCAGGAAATACGGTACTGTGAAATTCCTTACGGTACTGCCGTATTTTTCAAAAATTTTTTGAAAAGAAAACACTCAAGATTATGGCACGTAAAGTAAAAAACGGTCAGAAAATACGGTACCGTAAAAGAAATACGGTACCGCCGTAAAATACTAAAAACTCTCGAAAAAGAAATCAGAGTAGATTACGGGCATAAACTAGATTACGGCAGTGCTGTATTTCACACAAAATTTGATTTTCCTGCAAAAATAAAAGCAAAATTAATTCTAAAAATAAATTAAAATAAAAGAAACTAAACTAAGATAAAAGTGCTTGGGTTGCCTCCCAAGAAGTGCAAATTTTAGGTCCATAGCTTGACCAAAAATCAATATCATGGTGAAGCAGGTGAATCGGTTCCAAAATATAAAGCATATAATTTTCTGCATTTCCTTTTTCCAAACAGTTTAGCCACAAATCCAGATATCCAGAATTTCACATAAACATTGATTAATGTGGCTTTCTCAAATTTGCATAAATTAAAATTCTCAGATCCACTCAAAGTAATCTTTATGATTTTCCTATGCTTATCAAAAAGTAAAATCATGAGTCCTTTCTTCAAATTAATATTTTCAATGGCAATAACAAAAGGACCTAGATTAAAAGATTCAAGTATTGGATCATCTAAATAATGTCTATGTCTTTCATTAGATTCCTCGATAAAGCACAAATTTTCAAATAGATCAAAATTTTTAACAATAGTTTTGGGCAAAACATCAAGGTGAGATTCATTCAAATTGTTTTCAAGTTCCTCATGTTTGTCATCAAATAATCTATCAATATCAATATTATCAACAAAGTCAAGATGAAACTCTTCAAAATTAATTTCCTCATGCTTCCCCATAAATAAGTCAAAATCAGAATCATATGAAAAATAAGATTCATCATTAATTTCAAAAATATCATCAAAATCAAAGTGGGGCTCATCAATGTCTATAATTTTTGAACCTTCATCATGCTCATCAGATTTAACCATAAACAAGATATTATGAAAATCAGAATTATCATCAAAAGAAAGTTCTTCAATTTCAATTTTCTCAATCTTTTCCTCAAATAAATTAGCAGATGAATCAGTTCTACAATCATCAAAATCAGAGTGAGATTCAATAATATTCACATAAGGCTCAATCTCAAAACAATCATGATCACAGAGGGATTTTTCTAGTTCAAGTTCCTCAGTATCAAATTCAAATTGTGGTTCAGAAACATAATCATAGCAATCATCATATAAAGAAGTTCGGTTTTCCCATCTAGAATACAATCGATCTTGTTCTTGCCATGATAAATTTGGTTTTAAAAATGGGCAATCAGAGGAACAATGATCAGGATATCCACAAATAACACAGTAATCAGAAGAACAAGATTGCATATAAGATTTAAATTGATCTACAAGAGATTTACCTTGTGGCATGTATACCTCACCTCTTTCAGTTGCCTAGGAGTTGTGATTAAAAGACATGTTTTCAAATCTATCAAGAACAGAAAGATAATCCAACACCAATCAATTCAAATTTTTCTTTATAATATATAAAAAAATAGAAAAATCTAAAACACAAGTAAATTCACAAATTTTAGAAATTCTCAGTTCTGTCATAACTGTCAAAATCCAAAACCTGCAAAAAGAAAAAAAACAAAGTTGAATCTAAAACAAATAAAACTTAGTCTATCAATACTAACAACTATTTTGATATTAACAAAACTAAAGTCCCTAGCAACGGTGCCAAAAACTTGATAGCCCGAAAGGGAACACTATAAGTCTGGCATGCGTGTACCTTGGACTAATCCCGGGCAACGGCGCCAAAAACTTGATAGCCCGAAAGGGAACACTACAAGTCTGGCACGCGTGTACCTTGGACTAATCCCCGGCAATGACGCCAAAAACTTGATAGCCCGAAAGGGAACACTACAAGTCTGGCAACGCGTGTACCTTGGACTAATCCCCGGCAACGGCGCCAAAAACTTGATAGGCTTCCGCAAGTGCACGAAACTATCGAAGTAATAAAGAAAAGTATCGAATCCACTGGGACCTTATTGTTAAGTACCAAATAGGGGTATTCTTACTAGCTAAGCGAACCGATTCTAGTGCAAAGTAATAATGGAAAACACACGAACTCAGATAATCAGAGAGATAAATATGGGACTAGGGTTTCATCCACCTTAGTTTCAATGATAAGATATAAATAAGGGGTCGTCAATCAAATCTTGCTACGATAAAGACCTAATTTACTTTATAAAGGGATTATCTCACTTTCGTGCAGACAATCACGTAGAGATAAATCCTCACTTTCGCGCAAGATTTATCCCAAGCTAAAGATAAGTAAATCATCAATCAGAGAATTCAAAGATCACTTTCGTGCATCCGAATTCTAGGTTGATAATCTCTAGTGGAATCTCAGGATCACTTTCGTGCATCCGAGTCTCTACACTAGTTCTACTCATGGATCTCCAATGTTCCGATCTTCACTTTCGTGCAAGATCTCCACGTTTGACAAATAGACATCGATCTATAGATACATGTTATAATCATGGCAATTATTCTACTAGAATAGATCAAATAGGATCTACCTAAGGGTTCCTAACATGCAATTCTAGGGTTCCAAGCTCTCAAGCAAATCACCTTTCAATCTCATTGCGAAAACTCTAAGAACATAATTAATAGCATGCAATTATAGAGAATATAAGCACAATTTATCACAAGAGTAAAATTATCACAACAAAGATTATCATGACGAAAGAAAAGAGTTATCTAATCATTAAAAATCAAAGGGATTAAACCCTATGTCCCAATATAGGATTAAGCTTGCATGGAGGAAGAATTACAATAAATCATATTTTCCAATAGTCAAAAATCGAAGAAGGGAAGAAGAAAGGTTACAAAATAGGTGCGTAATTTGCAGGAAAACTCGATGAATAATGCTGTCACCACCAATTTCATTGATTCTTCCTCCGATCGAACTCCTATTCCTCTGAAACTTCTGGTGCATCCTCCTCTCCTCCAGGCGAAGCTTCTGAGTGAAAATCACGGCCTGAGGTGCCCTCTACGCCTCTCGGCGCAAGGCCAAACCCTACCCACCTCTCTAGTGATTTCTCCCTCGATACTGGATAAAAGTTCCCCTTTCCACTTCGTACGCCTGCTCCTCTAAAAGATGAATCCGAAGCAACTTTCGGATCTAAATTTGGAGCTCTGGATCAAAAGTTATGGCCTTCGCAAGTTTCAGAGCGGAAAACTCGTGTTTAGAATAGGTTTTACGGCAGTGTAAACGTTCACGGCACTGCCGTAAAATCAGTCGAGTCTTCTATGCTGATGTTGTCTCAGAATTACGGCACCATAATCTGGTTTACGGCTGGTGCCGTAAAATCGGCTGAACTCTCTATTCCGAAACGGCTGGAAAATACGGCCCGTGAAATACCTTACGGCAGGTGCCGTAAAATCTGGTGAAGTTTCTGTACTGAAGCGCTCCGAAATACGGTACCGTAAGAATGTTTACGGCAGGTGCCGTAAAATCAGAAAATCTTTTTGTTCGGAAATCTTCACAAATTACGGCAGTGTTTCGATTTTACGGCACCATGTGGAATTACGGTACTGTAAAATAGATTACGGTACTGCCGTATTTTGCTGGCTTGCGTGAAATTTCTTGGGTGATCTTCTCTTGATGATGGTAATCTTTCCACGTATTTGATTTTGCTTGAGAACTCCTTAAAATAATGCCTTTTTACCTGAAAACCATGAAAAACCAAAACATAAGTAGACTTTGCAATATTCAATGAATTTAGCATGGAAACAAGTAAAAGATCTTCAATTTAGCATAAAAAGTTATCAAAAATGATGCAAAATATACTATATATTTTGGTGTCATCAGTAGGCAGATAAGACCTCATCTTCGGAGTCACTCCCCAGGTTAATCATGTTACAGACGCCCATCATTGCAATAGCGACAGCTTCAAGATTCTCAGTTTCATCTTCCTCCGGGGGTTCCGGGATTATAGATATCATTTTACAAGATTCCACTTCGTACTCTTCGTCTTCCAAGTCGTCTTCTGAGAGTCCTTCCCACATTTCTTCAGTGATGTAGTGACGAAGCTTTATAAGCCTAGGTGTTCCTTGCTCGTATTCTTCAAGCGAGTCGATATATTTTCCGAGATCACTCCTTTCTTGCACCCTATTTGAAAAGGCTGCCTTCCTATTCTTTTTCTTCGTCGATTGAGAATTCTTTTCCTTTTTCTTTTGATTTTCCTTCGCTGGCGGACGAGACCTCGACGATACGTATTGCGGAGACAAGGGATCTTTCCATACAACGCCTAACATCTGCTTTAATTTTCGTATAAGTCGCAACGTCTTTCTTGACACCACGGTGTTCCACTCTTCGCCTTCTACAGGTGCCATGTCTACATTTCCCGTTTCAATAACATCAACTTCCTCGGTTTGGGTTTCACTCAATACTTGCTTTGATAAGGTTATCTTCCCTGTCTTGTATTGTTTTTCCACCCAGTCTTTGAAAATGTAACAGTCTTCTATTGTGTGCCCTAGTACGCGATGGTAAGGGCAAAAGTTGGGATCGTCAGTTTTATTGGCTTCTTCAGGTTACTTCGGCTCTGGTAGCTGCAAACCATTTTTCAAAGCGTCCTTAAAAATCTTCATTGTCTTTTCTCTTTTGAAAGAGTAAATTTTATTTTTTTCTTTCTTCAAGGGTCAAAGGCTTGCCCCGGCTATTTTCACCAAGCGTTGGCACATTCTCGATTCGAGGCACGTTCGCATTATGGACCTCCACCCTCTTGCCCTTGCCAGTGATGTTTGTATAGGCGACCTTGGGCTCATTCCTTCTTGGCTCTTCCCTTTTGAATTTTGGATTCTGAGTATTTACATAGGGCTGATGATTAGTTCGTTCAAGCTTTGCTACATGGGTGATTAATTCCTAAAATGTAGAAATATTATTAGCGCAAAGAAAAGGGGCCATCCAATTGTCAATATTGCGGATCAACAATTCCATGGCTTCAGTTTGCTCTAGTGACTTTTCATATTTAATACTCAAATTTCTCCACCTCGTGATGTAATTAAGGACGGTCTCGTCCTTTTTTCTCCTTGTATCTGCCAGGTCCGCGATCGTGATCTTATCGCTTAACGAAACAACTTCATCCTGAAGGTCTCTTCCATGTCAACCCAAGTCCTGATAACTTCATTCTCTAGGGTGTAATACCACTCAAAGGCAACCCCTGAGAGACTTTGTGGAAACTGTCGGAGCAGCAAGGCGTCGTTACCTCCAGTATTCCTGCAAGTTGCGATGAAATGGGCCAAGTGCTAGTCAGGGTTTCCTATTCCATTAAACATTTTAAAGTGCGGTACAATGTACCCTTTGGGGTAAGGGATATCATCGTATACGGCTGGATAAGGCCTCCCTCGCCTCCTTCGTGGAGCAATTTTGGCTTCCTCCAATTGTTTTAGCTGGTCCATTACCAGTTCTTATACTTCTCTCCTAGTTAAGGTGACAACCTCGTCGTGTGACTGGGCTGGTAAAGAAAATGTTGCCGGGGTGTGATTTTGTTCCCGCGACGATTGTTCTTGGCGTAACATCATTTCCTGCGTCCTTGCAAGGGCACTAGTCACCTCTTTGAACTTTGCCATGAGGATGCTCATGTCGTTATCCCTCTTTTTGAGCTGCCTCTTGAGGTCAGCGATAGCTTCATCTCGATGATCATGGTTGGTGGTCATGACAGGTTCTTCCTCCTCCTCTTCCTCTTCGAAGATCTCTCGGTGCAGAGAGGTTGCCCCTAGTCTATATCGTTGGGTGGGCTCCTGGATTACAACATAGGCTAACTTTTTACCCCTAGCTTTTCTTGACATAGCATGAAGGGTTTCTTCCTCAGAATTAGAGCCAGTCTCCCATGCGTGTTCCACCATTTGTACCGTATGGATTGTATAACCCTTCGTCTCCTTATGGCTAGTCTTGAAACACTTTTTCTTTCTTTTCATATTCTTTTGAGCCTTTTTGTATACCTCATAAACCCTTTGAGATGTTGTCTTTTGAATAGTGATATTTTTGGGTTTTGGGTGTGGCTTTGTTCTGCATGTTGGTTCGCAGTCGCAGTCCCTCTACCAAATTAGAATTTTTCAGAACCGACAGAAGCGGCGCAAACTTGTTTGCCATGGCGGTTTCTACTTTAGTAGTAGAATGGTTACGCCTTACAGGGATTAGGCGACCTTCTCTGGAGAGCCTAGCCTTCTTCTTCCTCAAGGCTTGTCGTTCTTGCCTCTTCGTCTTTTCAAGATTTGAGAACACAGCTTGGTGAATCTTGCCTTCGTTAACAGTGAAAGATGGTTCTTACTCTCCTTTGTCGAACATGCCCCCGTCAACAGCAGTTGGCAGTTCTTCCTTTTTTGTGGCAGTCTTCTTCTTCTTCAGGGAGGTTTTACCCTTGGTGACTGGAGCAATCTTTCCCTCACTCTTAACGTTTTTAGAGTCTTTGAACGGTACGTAAATGAATTCGGCTACATCTGGCATGCAACCGAATTTTGCGTTCCATGTGGTGTCCATCACTCCCTCTACAAAGATGTTGATCTTTCTTGCCATCTCGAAAAATTGCTTCTGCAAAGAAAGAGGAGTGTAAGAACCGAGAAGTGAACTTTCGTGTCGCGTAGTATAGATCTCAAAGATGAAAGGAGAAGCCAGTCCCACCGGGCGTGCCAGAATTTGTGGGGTCAAAATTGTTTTACATTAGGAATGTAATATGACCATTTCAAATTCACCTTAAATTAATAAGGTTTATGTTTAATGGGTTATGGCTTCCAATGAGCGCAAGCGCTCGTTGTTAATTACCCCTAAAATTAGGGAACCTTTGATTAAGAGATCTATAATACACAACAAGATAAGAGAAAACAAGTTGAACAATATCATTTGTAAACATGATGAGAATACAAAATTTGACATAATATTTAAGCATTAAAAGAAATGAGCTTTCATCGACTTGGGGCATTTTGTGTCTGTCGGACGTTCGGCTTTGAGACATCTCATTGAATGATACCCAGTCTAGGCAACTCAATGTTATATTGAGGAACTACGCCCCGATGATAAACATCGACGTACACACCTCCCAAACAATATTCCACGTGATTGCACTTAGATGTGTTGGATATTTGGTTTGGGGAATTACTCGGCCTTACGGCATGTTAGATAATTTGGTTTAGGGAATTACCCGGCCTTACGGCGTGTTGGATAATTTGGTTTAGGAATTTATCCGGTCTTATGGCATGCTGGATAATTTGAAAAAAATTATCCGGCCTTACGGCGTGTTGGATAATTAAATTTGGAAATTTGTCCAGCCCTACGGTGTGTTGGATAATTTGGTTTGGGAATTTATTCGGCCTCTCGGCGTGTTGGATAATTTGGTTTAGGGAATTACCCGGCCTCACGGCGTGTTGGATAATTTGGTTTTGGAAATTTATCCGGCCTAGCGCCGTGTTGGATAATTTAATTTTGGGAAATTACCCGGCCTTGCGGCATGTTGGATAATTTGGTTCAGTGAATTACCCGGCCTTGCGGCGTGCTGGATAATTTGATTTAGAAATTTATCCGGCCATGCAGCGTATTGGATAATTTAATTTTGGGAAATTACCTTACCTCGCGGCGTGCTAGATAATTTGATTTTGGAAATTACCTGGCCTCACAGCGTTTTAAAAGATTATCCTTAGCCTTAACGAACACGACGCCGCATTGGAGAGTTACGCCCCGATGTCAAACGTCGATGTATGCAGCTCCCAAACGATATTTCATCATGATGGTATAAGGCTTTCGGACATTTCAAAATTTTTAGAGTCAACATTCCGGTATGACTCGGATCAACTTCGAACTGTTAGCCGAATGATTGAACTGAAGAAAAACTCTGGTTATTTCCTTTATGCATTTTGGCTGACTGGCGAGATGACGTAGTTTTTTTTGCTCTTACGCTACACACGTATTTTTGTTATATTATTTATTCCCTTCTTCTTTTTGTCGTTATTATTACATTGTATATGTAAGTATATATGTATGGATTTTTAATTTAGGTCATGCTGTGAGATCCGAGACGACCGAGTCAATAACGCCATGCGATTTTGCCTTTCCGTTTTTTGTTTCGTCTCGGTCAAAGGGTAGAGTTCCCCCTCTTCCTTTCAGCGTTCAGCCCGCCGACGAAATCCGGGTGACCCTCTCGACTAATGCTCAAACGGTGGGTGAGACTCAGGCGATCCTTGTGGTCGGCAACCTGCCTGGTGGCTCGTCCGTGGTTATCGATGGTATTCTCCGATGGTGACAGAGGCGGAGGACGCTCGATTGTCTCTGGGTGCGATGGCGACAATGGCTCGGGGTTTCGGGTGGCGGCTGCTGAGGACGCAGCATTGATAACCAGACGAGGAGAAGGGCGGCGATCAGTGACTCTTGCTATGGTGACTGCAATTTCGCCCCGGATCCGAGCCCTAAGAGAGGTAGAGGGCCGGGGGTCATTGATTCAGGGTGAAGAGCGCTTCTGGCTTAACGGCTCTTCCATGGGGGAACGACATCAGTGATTTCTGAGAGAAGAGAAAGGGGATTTGCGGCGTCTGCAACTCTGGACAAGTCGAAGCTCGCACTGGTAATGTTGTGTTGCTCCAGCCAAGTGTTTCTGGCCACTAGCCAACCGGGACCTTGGGCTAACTAATCTTCGATGGATGGCAGGATAAAGGAGTGCATTGGAGGTCATTGAAGGGGCCGATTACGGACACTTCGATGATGGTGGCAGACCCCCTTTCCCCTGGCATTGGAATAATGAAGACCAATTTAGGCAAATTCTCGTTTTATATTATTTTTATTATTGTTATTTTTTTTATGCCCTTCGTTCAAACGGTCCAAATCTATCTACTTCGAAGTCTTTTTTTCAGGGTCACGAAGATGGTCTAGTTGTCGCCAGTTAAGCTCGTCGCCTAAACTCCACCGTTCGTATCACAGCGATCTCTCCTTGGGTCAAAAAGGGCGAGCAGATTTCTCCCAACTTCCAGGTTCTCTTCGTTGATTTGATTTTTTTTTTTTTTTTTAAAAAAGCTTCTTTTCTCCTTCTTGAACTCCTCCTTCGCTTCAATCGCGAGTAAATCCTGGACTGGGGGAGTAGTTTGAGACGAGTGAATCTCTACTAGCTCTCTTTTGTTTGTTTTGTGTGTGTTATTTTCACTTCCCTTTTAAATTCCCCTGTTTCTGATCTGACACACAGCGGCGCGTCGTGTTTTTTTTTTGCCAGGTAGCGAAAATTGGACTTTCTACTTCTTCGGACGCTACCCTTTCGCTTCAAAAAGTGCAACTCATTGTTTTTTTTTAGTTGGTTGTTCAACTTCGCATCCATCATGGTAGCTGTTATTGACTTAAATGATTCTGTTCTAACCGATGGATTGCTTCCAGCGTCTTAAAATCTCCACGACTGTGTTTTTTTTTGTTTCCCTGCTATCGCAAAATTAGTCACTATGCAAGCCCACGTAATTAGAACTAAGTCGATATCTGGATACTTCGACTGTAATGATCGATGGTAGTCAAGTATGGTTATTTACGACCTGCTTTAAACCTGGGACAGTTGATAAAAATCCTCCATTGACATTCATAAAGTTTGAGCTGGTAATGCCAATTTTTCCTTGTTAGCTTAACTTTTGGAGTTAGTGGATATCAATCATTACTTTTGTCACTTTGACGACACTTATGGCTGCTGCTTACCGAGACTTGTATAAATGAGAACCACACAGCTAGCAAAAAATTTTTACCAACTCCTCAAAGAATTAGGTAAGCTAGTGAACTTTGCAACTTGTCCTCTAGAGCTTGTTGACTTTTTTGAAAGCATATGAACTTTATCATCTGGATGTCACTAGAATCAATCGAACTGCTGTCATTTCTCAAATTCTCATTCATTTTATCAGTAAATATTGAGTTTACAGATTGGTGGGCTTCTCCTTGATCGCATTTGCTAGAAATTTTGGGTTATTTATCTATTCTACTGGACGGTCCTTTATTGTGGGCATCTTATTTTATATGCAATCCATAATTGGCCTCTTTGTCTTTCCCTGCCAAATCTGTTGGTAGTCAATCGTCAGGATTTTCTTTATTCATATTTGCTGCTTGATTTAAAAATGCATTGCTCCCTTTGTGTTCATCGGTCAAAAGATGTATTGTCACCAATACTATACAGCCTATATAGTCAAAAGATGTATCACTGTATCAGAGAGAAAACAAGACTGCACATTTTGAAGCTATCACTCTTTAGTAAATTAGCATACTATTTGGTCGGGTTACATAGTACTAACAGGGTCCGCTAGTTGCATGCTATTTAGCAGATGTTTTCCAATTGCCTAATCATTATCAATCCTTCAATTGCATGCCCCTTTTATCTAAGATGCCAGCTAATTTATATTTCCTCATACAAAGGAAACCTAGTTCCAGCACTGTTCACAGTAATAGTTGAGGCCAAGCTCATTTCATGTCAGCTGTAGAAATTCATACACATCTGAGTTTGCAATAGCAAGGAACCATCAACCTATGATTATTGAGATTGGCTCCCACTAATTAAGTCTATTTATGTCATTTCCTTTCTTAGGGACAAACACATATTCAATATGTTCTTTGGGAAGGGTACTTTATGCAATGGTTTGTATGTTTTAGACATGAATAGCTCTATTTGCAACATAAATAGTAAGAGGATCAAACTGAGTGGTTCAGTTAGTGCTTTCCTATGACATTTCGATTAGCCCATATAAACAAGAATCGCATTCAACAACTCCATGCAAATGGGTTGTTAGATTCAAGTTCTTTGGAGGAATTTGATACTTGTGAGCCTTGTTTATTAGGGAAAATAACAAAGGTGCTCTTCACTAAAACTGGTGAGAGGGCACAAGGTTTATTGGATCTTATACGTACTGATGTGTGTGGGTCATTCAATAAACAAGCCAGAGGATGACACAGCTACTTCATTACATTCACTGATGACTTCAGTAGATATGGTTATGTCTACTTGGGTTATGTCTACTTGATGAGACATAAATCTGAATCCTTTGAGAAATTCAAATAGTTCAAGAATGAAGTAGAGAACCATCTTGGGAGATCCATTAAAACTCTTCGATCAGATCGTGGTGGAGAGTACCTGAGCGGTGATTTTTTTGACTTTCTAAGAGAGTGTGAGATCCTATCCCAACTCACTCCTCTTGGAACACCTCAATGGAATGGTGTGTATGAGAGGAGAAATCAAACTTTATTGGACATGGTTTGATCCATGATGAGTCATGCAACTCTACCACCCTCATTATGGGGTTATGCACTTGAGATAACTTCTCTTATAATGAATAATCTTCCATCAAAGAGTGTCTCAAAGATACCATACGAGGTATGGAGTGGGAGACACCATAACCTTTCTTTTATCAAGATCTGGGGATGTGAGGCTTATGTCAAACGTCAAGATTCTAGCAAGCTAGAACCTAGATCTGATAAATATGTGTTTGTGGGGTACCCTAAGGAAACTAAGGGCTACTACTTCTATGTTTCCACTGAGAACAAAGTTTTTATTGCTCAGGGTGCTATCTTTTTAGAGAAAGAATTTCTCATGAAAAAAGTTAGTGGGAGGAAGTTTGACTTGGACGAGATCCAAGTGCAACCACAAGACACAGAGATGGACCCTGAGCCGCCTGCACCGGTTGCTAGGCAATCAGAGGCTCAAACATAGGTCCCACACAGGTCTGGGAGGATTCGTCGTGCATCTGAGAGGTATGGGTTGCTGTCGACCCAACACGATAGAATCTTCATCATTGAGGATGAGCCTAGGACCTACGATGAGGCGGTTACTAGACCGGACTCCGAGAGATGGATTGAGGCCATGCGATCCGAGATGGATTCCATGTCGGCTAACCAAGTCTGGGATTTGGTTGAGCTACCTGATGGGGTAAAACCCATAGGGTGTAAATGGGTCTTCAAGAGGAAGATTGACATGGATGGCAACATAGTTACCTATAAAGGTAGACTGATGGCTAAAGGATTCAAACAAGTCCACGGGGTGGACTATGATGAAACCTTCTCGCCTATTGCCATGATCAAATCCATTCGAATTCTGCTTGCTATAGCTGCATATCTTGACTATGAGATATGACAGATGGATGTAAAGACAGTGTTCCTTAACGGGAAGCTGACGGAGGATGTATACATGACACAGCCTGATGGTTTCATCCATTCTGCAAATGCCAATAAAGTCTGCAGGCTAAAGAAATCCATTTATGGATTAAAGCAAGCATCTCGAAGTTTGAATCTTCGGTTTGATGAAGCTATGAGAGATTATGGCTTTATCAAAAGCGAAGATGATGTCTATGTATATATAAAATTCAGTGGGAGCTTGGTGACTTTTCTGGTCTTGTATGTTGATGACATATTACTCATCAGAAACGACATCCCTAGTCTTCAGTCTGTGAAGACATGGTTGAGAAAGTGTTTCGAGATGAAGGACTTAGGAGAGGCCGCTTATATTCTAGGCATTAGGATCTACTAGGATAGATCGAAGAGGCTCCTAGCCCTTGGTCAGAGTACCTAGATTGATAAGGTCCTGGAGAGGTTCAACTTGGAGCAATCCAAGAAAGAGTACCTTCTAGTGAGACATGACCTTACTCTCTCAAAGAGTTAGTGTCCCACCACAGAGGCTGAGAGGGATGACATGAGTCGAGTGCCCTATGCTTCGACAGTAGGCTCGATCATGTATGCGATGTTATGTACTAGACCTGACGTGGCACAAAGAACAATCTAGCAGACCCACTGACCAAAGCTTTGGCGCAGTAGAAGCATGATGGTCACCGAGAGATATAAGGTTGAGATTCCTCTACCTCGAGGTCTTAGTGCAAGTGGGAGATTGTTGGTGTGTATGACCTGAGACCTAATTTTGGTCCATGTTTGTACTACTTGACTTTGATATTTATATATCATTCTGGCATTGTCATTATCAATGTTTGTCTACATCTGCGATTATGTACTTACATGATAATGTCCCTAGAGACAGATTGGATCTGTGCTCAAATAGTTGTCCCCAGTTGATGTACCTTAGTGGATATGAGACAACTATGGTACTTGTGAGACTAGTATATGGGTTGGCTAGGCACGACGTGCTAGCGCAGACATATGGGTATATCAGTGTTGGATATACTAGACTGACCCGCTATGAGGCAATGACTTGGTGTCATGAGTTATCCTCACAAGTGATAGGAGATGCATTGATCCCTTGACTTGAGGTCATTGACCATTTTATATGGTTAAGGACATGCTTTGATACAACCTATGACCCGTTGTTATTGGGCATGTCTGTTGTAACCGTAGGGAAACACTACAAGTATGGCACGCGGGGACACACTTAATATGAACACAATTTATCTCCCCAGCAACGGCGCCAAAAACTTGTTGTGATCCGAAAGAACACACTTATAAATACAAGTAGGTAGACTTATTTAAGGTGTCGCGGCCAAAACCTAAGTGTTGGCGCACAGGGCTATTGTCACTCCCTGACACGGCTCCAAAAACTTGTTGTCCCTAAACTTGTAGTGTCCGCAAGTGCACGGATACTCGAAGTAATAAAGAAAAATATCGATCCCACAGAGACCTTATTGTTAAGTACCAAATAGTTGTATTCTCACTAGCTAAGCAATCGATTATAATGCAAGTGAACAATAAAAAGAGTGTAGAGATAATCAAAGAGATAAACTGAGACTAGGGTTTCATCCACTTTAATTTCAATTACTAGATATTAAGAAAAGGTAATCAGACTGATTTTATCATGATAAAGACTTAATTTACTTCATAAAGGGATCATTTCACTTTCGTGCAGACAATCATGCAGGGACCAATCCTCGCTTTCGCCCAAGATTTATCCCAACGCTGAAGATAAGTAAATCATGAATCAGAGAATTCGAGATCACTTTCGTGCATCTGAATTCTAAGTTGATTGTCTCAAGTGGAATCTCAAAGATCACTTTTGTGCATCCGAGTCTCAACACAAGTTCTACTTATGGTTCTCCAACATTCTGATCCTCACTTTCGTGCAAGATTTCCACGTTTGACAACTCGACTCTACCCTAGATTCAAATTATCATTATGGAAATAAGATAACTAAAATCAAATAATTAAAAACTAACCTAAGAGAGTTCCTAACATGCAATTCTAGGTTCCAAGTTCTCAAGCAAGTCACCTTTCAGTTTTTATTGCGAAAACTCTAAAACATGAATAATAACATCAATCTATGGAGAATCAAAGACAAACAATCACATAAGTAGAATCATCATAATAAAACTATTCTGACGAAAATAAGAGTTATCTAATGACTAAAAATCAAAGGGATTACACCTCATGTCCCATAGATGTTTAAGCTTGCATGGAAGGAAGATTACAATAATTCATGGTAAAGGAAATCAAAACAGAGAGATAAAACAGTTTACGGTACGGTCGTAAAGATGTTTACGGCCGTAATCTACGACGAAAAGCGGCGGCACACGATTTTGCGTTGATTTCACCTCCATCTAGGCTCCTTTCTCCTTGAAACTTCTAGTGTGTCCTCTCCACCTCCAAATGAAGCTTCTGTGTAAAATCACGGTGAGAGGTGCCCTCTACGCCTCTCGGCGTGAGGCCAAACCCTAACCACCTCTTTGTCAATTGCTCCTTGGATACTGGATAAAAATTCATTCTTCCACTTCGTGTGTCTTCATCTCTTAAAGACGAGTCCGCAGCATCTTTCAGATCTCAATTTGGAAGTCTGGATCAAATGTTATGGTCTGCGCAATATTCAGACCCGTAAAAATTATGTTTTAGAAATAAAATTACGGCCGTAAAAGAAATTACGGCACTGCCGTAATTTCTGCTCTGTGAATTCTGCGTCAAGATTACGGCCTATAAAAATTGTTACGCCGGTGCCGTAATTTCTTCTGTATGTTTTTGGACCAAAATACGGCCCGTAAAGATCATTACGATAGTGCCGTAATTCTAGAAATCTCTCAGGTGGAAAATCATCTGCAATTACGGTACCGTGATCTTATTTACGGTAGTGCCATAATCGTCATGAAAACTCTGGTCGAAATCTTCCTAAATTACGGCACCTCTCAGGGATTACAGCCGTCTAAAGATTATCTCACGAGATTCTTTAAACAAACTACGATTATCTGGAAAGACATTAGCCCATATAGGGATGATTGTTGTTTCAGTAAAAGGACTAGCTCGAAAAAAGCTAGGAACAAAGGTCTTAATTGCAATCCTTGACAAAAGATGGAAATCTGATGCAAGGAAAGCACTAATTGCATGCATGGAAGTTGACATGACAGATAATAAGGGTATCTTCTATTGTGCCCCAGACTTTCTCATAAGCATAAAAGACTTAGGAGAATTAGAAATTGGTATCCAAACACGAGGATACGAAGATTTTTCAGGAGACTCTAACCTGCTTATTGGGTTAGGATTTTTGGGAAAATTAACAAATAATTCTAATACTGGATATAAACTCTATATCTCATCGGTAATAGATGCTTTAGCTAGTAGGGGAATTAAAAATCCCATTCTTATGTTCTGGTTTTCCTCTAACCCTTCCTTTTATAGTCTAACCAGTATATAACCCATATATGAAGGTTTCTGGAGAGTTTGGTTCAATTCTGGTTCGGTTTGGAGTCGAATCAAGTGAGAAACACGAAAGGCGGACATTTTTACGGCCCGTGAAGGAATTACGGCCGAGGCCGTAAATTCTTCTGTGTGTACAACACTTAAGTCATAGAAATATTCACGACCCATGATGGATTCACGGCCTCACCCGTAAAAGTTTCTGTGAGCTTTTTAACTTAGCCATTTTTCGCCTTCTGCTCGAACTCAGAATTACAGCTGATCCATAATTATGGCCAATGTTGTAATTTTCGCATTCTTCACTATTTTGACTAAAAATTCGACGTGTAAGCTCGTGATTTCCTCGGGAATCATAATATGGCCTCAAAACTCTCGAAATCATTAAAAATGAGAAAATGAGAAAAAAATAAAGATTCTGTGCAAAGTGAAGTAAAAACATTAAAAATTGCATAAAATCATTCAATTAAGCCTAAAATATGATGTAAAATATAGACAAAAATATGGTGTAAATGCAACGCATCAGTTTGCTAGATCGCTCTCTTTGTCAACTCTGCTAATCTTGATATCACCTCGGTCAATGATCTCTCTGATTAGGTAAAACCTTCTGAGTATGTGTTTGGACCTTCGATGAGACCTTGGTTCCTTGGCTTGTGCATTTGCTCCATTGTTATCACAGTAGAGCTCAATGAGATCCACTACACTTGGAACCACCTGAAGTTCAGAAATGAACTTCGTCATCCAAAGAGTTTCTTTGGCTGCCTCAAAAGCGGCCATATACTCAGCCTCGGTTGTAGAATCAACTATGGTGGATTGCTTAATGCTCTTCCAACATACAGTGCCTCTTTTCATCCAGAAAGGTCACCAAGCTCCCACTGAATTTTCTGTACACACAGACGTCATCTTCGCTTTTGATAAATCCATAATCTCTCACAGCTTCATCAAACCAAAGATTCTAACTTCGAGATGTGTGCTTTAATCCATAAATGAATTTCTTTAGCCTGTAGACTTTATTGGCATCTGCAGGATGGATGAAACCATCAGGTTGTGTCATAAAATCATCCTCTGTCAGCCTCCCGTTAAGGAATGTTGTCTTAACATCCATCTGCCATATCCCATAGTCATGATATGCAGTTATAGCAAGCAGATTCTGAATGGATTTGATCATGACAACTAGCGAGAAGGTTTCATCATAGTCCACCCCGTGGACTTGTTTGAATTCTTTAGCCACTAGTCTACCCTTATAGGTAACTATGTTGCCATCCATGTCGGTCTTCCTTTTGAAGACTCATTTGCACCCTATGGTTTTTACCCCATCAGGCAGCTCAACTAAATCCCAGAGTTAGTTAGCTGACATAAAATCCATCTTGGATCGCATGGCCTCAAGCCATTTCTAGAAGTCCGGTCCACTAACCGTCTCATCATAAGTTCTGGGTTCATCCTCAATGATGAAGATCCCATCGTCTTAGGTCGGCAACGACTCATACCTCTTAGGTGCACGACGAACCCTCCCAGACCTACTTGGGACCTGTGTCTGAGCCTCAGGCTGCCTAGCAACCGGTACAAGTGGCTCAGGTTCCATCTCTGTGTCTTGTGGTTGCACTTGGACCTTGTCCAAGTCAAACTTCCTCCCACTGACTTCTTTCACGAGAAATTCTTTCTCTAGAAAGACATCACCCCGAGCAAAAAAAACATTATTTTCCGTGGGAACGTAGAAGTAGTATCCCTTAGTTTCCTTATGATACCCCACAAACACACATTTATCAGATCTAGGTTCTAGCTTCCTAGAATCCTGACGTTTGACATAAGCTTCACATTCTTAAATCCTGATAAATGAGAGGTTAGGGCGTCTCCCACTCCATACCTCGTATGATATCGTGGAGACACTCTTAGATGGAACGTTATTCAGTATAAGAGAAGTTGTCTCAAGTGTAAAACCCTAGAATGAGGGTGGTAGAGTTGCATGACTCATCATAGATCGAACCATGTCCAACAGGGTTTTGTGGTGCTTCAGGAGGGGTGAGTTGGGATAGGAACCCACACTCTCTTAGATAGTGAAATAACTCCCCACTCAGGTACTCTCCACCATGGTCTGATCGAAGAGTTTTAATGGATCTTCTAAGCTGGTTCTTTACTTTATTTTTGAACTCCTTGAATTTCTCAAAAGATTCAGACTTATGTCTCATGATCCAAGCCATCAATTGAAGATCCGTAAGAAGCAAAAGAGGAATTTAGACGGAGGAGAAGGGAGAGAGCCAAAAAGCCCTAATTTTCATCCACTTTCTAGAGAGAAATTGAGTTTTCCACTGCCGCCCTAGGTTTCGCCGCTGGGAAGCGTACAGTGTATCTCAGGCCGTGAAATTTGAAGGGAAGCTGCACCTAGAGGAGGAGAAGATACTCCAGAAGTTTCTGAGTGAAAGGAAGCTGATCAGAGGAGAAATCAACAAAAGCACGCCGCCGACCACTATTCACGCGGAAAATTACAACTGTAATTTTTATTACAACCGTGCTGTGCTTAGTAATTTCTTCCTTTTCTTCAATTTTTGATCACTCTGAACCATAGATTATTGTAATCTTTCTATCATGCTAGCTTAAACTTCTTTTGGGACATGGAGGATTAATTCCCTTTGATTTCTTAGTGACTAGATGAATTTTTCCTTATTTCATCATGTATAATTTTAGTATGATAATTCTGCTTCTACGTTGATTGCTCTTTAATTCTCCATAGATTCATATTATCAAGCATGGTTTAGAGTTTTCGCAATAAGGACCAAAAGGTAGTTTGCTTGAGAACTTGGAACCCTAAATTGAATGTTAGGAACTCACCATAAGAAATTAGGTCTGTTCTTATTTCTTAATTTTAGAAGTTTAATGCCATGATTGATAATCTGATCTAGGATTGAGTTAATGAAACAAACATGACGATATTGCAAGAAATGGAATATTAGATTGTTGGAGAACCTTAAGCAGAACTTATGTTGAGATTCGGATGCACGAAAGTGATCCTTGAGTTTCCACTTGAGATTATTAACTTAGAATTCGAATACATGAAAGTGATCCTTGAGTTCTTTGTTGATGATTCACTTTTATTTAATAATCGAATAGATCCTGCACGAAAGTGAGGATTGGTTCTTGTAAATTATCTACGCGAAAGCGAGATGATTTCCTTATTAAGTGAATTATATCTTTATCATAATAAAATTAGACTAACGAATATCTTTTTATATCTAGTCATGGAAATTAAAGTGAATAAAACTCTAGTCCCAGATTATCTCTCTGATATTTTCGTGTAGCCTTCGATAGTTCACTTGCATATTTTTGATTGCCTAGCTAGTAAGAAATTAATTATTCGGTACTTGACAAACGAGGTCTCTGTGGTTTGATATCTTTTTGTTACTTCGAGTATCTGTGAACTTGCGGACACAACATGTAACTATACAAAATAGGTATCATTGGAATGATAATTGAATATAGTTTCTAGAAAATCTGATTTCGTGCAATTTGGCAAAGTATTTAGAAAGTTATAGCAGATCAAGTCACGAAAGGTCAGACTGCCCAATTCTAGATTGACAGAATCAATGAGCTGAAAGTTATTGCATGTTTAACGATATAGATAGTCTCACATATATGCAATGTATGACTCAATGGAAAGATATTCGAGTCTTATTTTAGTTACAACAAATATCATTCAAAACCAATCTGTAGATAAAAGCTACAAGAAAAATACTACAAGAAGGTTAACCTTATATTCCAGGAAACATCTACGGAATCTCCCAATTTGTTTGATACTGTTATTGGAGTTTACACTATATAATGTATAATGTGTTGGAAAACTATTCAAGTTAGCTTTTACCCAAAGTAATTTTTATTTAAAAACCATTGGTGTGCACAAAGTTACATAACAAAAACCACGAATAGGTCAGATTTTTGTATAAAATTTGAATACTGTAATCAATTTCTTGCAAGTAGTCTACAATATGATGATTAGCAAAAACTCACTTGATTTCAGTATTAGAATTTTATTTAGGTCAATAAATCAAAAATTCAATTTTCTTTCCAATTTATAATACTTATGAAAACTCAAATATAGGTCAAACTGTAGAAACTTGCCTTATGGTAAAAATTCTGCTTTTACAACACTTCTCTAATTTACCACCTTCAATCCACTCTTCTCCAAGCCAAACGCAAGCTGTGAAAATTATAAGTTTTTCCTACATTTACCTCATTTTTCCACTAATAGTAATCCTCTAGCATGATGTGTGTTGTAGTCCGCAATTGCACGGATACTCGAAGTAATAAAAAGATATCGAACCACAGAGACCTTATTTGCCAAGTACCGAATAATCGATTTCTCACTAGCTAGGCAATCCGAATACGATAAAGCAAATTATTGAAAATTGCACGAAAAAATATCAGAGAAGAAAACTGGGACTAGGGGTTCATCCATCTTAATTTTAATGACTAGAAGGAAATAAAATATTGTCAGCCAAATTTCATTATGATAAAGATATAATTTACTTCATAAAAGAATTATCTCGCTCTCGCGCAGAAAATTATATAAAGAACCAATCCTCACCCTCGTGTAGGATCTATTCAATGCTGAAGATAAGTAAATTATTGACAAAGAACTCAAGGGTCACTCTCGTGCATCCGAATTCTAAGTCAAACATCTCAAGAGAAACTACGTATTCTCATACCATAATTTCTCAGGTTCTACTTAAGGTTCTCCGACGATCAAATATTTAATCTCTTACAATATCAAATCAAGTCTAACATAATAACTGAATCCAAAGATCAAAAAATCAACATGATAATAAAACTACTAAAAATCAGAATTAAGAACAATACCTAATCTCTTACGATAAGTTCTAAACTCAATGATTCTAGGGTTCCAAATTTTGCAATTAACTTCTCAATCTATTTCACAAAATTCCAAAACATGCTGGAAATATGAGACTAAGGAGAATTATAATCAATCATCACATAAGTGGAATTATCATAACAAAATCATCCTAACGAAATTAACAATGTCTAGTCATTAAGAAGTTAAGGGGATAACACCCCCATGTCCCATAAGAAAATTAAGCTAGCATGATGGAAAGATTACAGTAAACCATAATTTCAGAGGATCAGAAGTTGAAAAGGAGAGAAAAATTACAAAATAGGGTGTTGTAATGAAATTACAGAAATTACAGCACTGTAACATGCACTAGACGTGATGAAAAGTGGTAGCGCCCACTGTTTTGTTGATTTCTCCCTTGATGATTCCTTTCGCTCTGAAATTTCTGGCGTGTGTTTTCTTCCTTCAGGCGAAGCTTCCTTTCAAATTTCGTGGCCGGAGGTGGTCTGTAGGCTGAGAATCAATGAACCCTAGAGCGGTGGTGATTCCCCCAAATTCTCTCTGGATCCCTGATATAAATTATTCTTTCCTTTCGAAAACCTCCTCCTCCTAATACTGAGTCTTCCCCTTTTTACAGATCTTCAATTGGTGCCCTAAATCTCAAGAAATCATCTTTTTAATTTTTTGGCGAAAAAATCGGGAAACTGGGCGCATAATTACGGTACCGTGATGAATGTTACAGTACTACCATAATGGCTTCGGAAGTTTCTGTAAGGAAACGACCTGGAATTACAATACCGCATAATTTGTCACTGTAGTGCCGTAAATTCCTTGATTATTCCTGAAAGTATTTGTGAGAAATTTGCCTGAAATTACGGTACCATAAAAACCATTACGGTAGTGTCGTAATTCTCCTGAAATCCTCTGAAGTTTCTGCCGGAATTTGCACTGAAATCACGGTACTGTGATATTCATTACGACAGTGCCGTAATTTCCCAAAAAATTTTCTGCGAGCTGCTGCCGTGAAATCCATGATGATAGTGCCATATTTTCATATTACAGCCATAAAATTCATTACGGCACTACCGTAATTTCGATGGAAAACTTGGTTTGTCTTGAAATTTATTGTGTAAACTCCTCTTGATGATAGGAATTCGTCCATGCATTGAAATTGCTCGAAAACTTGTGATAATGATGCCTTTTTTATCTGAAATTGATCTAAACCAAGAAAGGTGTAGATTCCAAAGTATTTGACAAATAAGGCATGAAAATAAAACAAAAGAGCAAAATTATGACCCAAAAGACTGGTTAATATGTATGAAAAACACTATGAAATTTAGAGTCATCAAATACATAAGACTCAAACTTTGCTTGTCATCAAGCAAATAAAGAAAATAATACTGATTATGAAAATAAACTATCAGATGATGAATAAATTCCTAAGATACAATTACATATGAAAAGTTCACATCAAATAAATACTCTAAATTTCAAGTAAATATATCATCCTCCGAATTTAGTCCTTAAGATCCATAATTCAATCAAAAAAAATTTTGCAACCTGCATGAATAGAATGTCAATCTCATGAGTTCACCTAGTTTAAGTTTTGAGTATATGATGCTTTTGTTTACAGGAATATGAATCATAAAATCTTTTTTCCATTCAAAATTTTCTCTTTTGCATCGTTGACATTTTCTAAAATGAATACCACCTTTCTTCTGGTGACATATTTAGAATATGTTGGTCACATAACCAACATAACTCATATCTCCTTAAGTAGAAAGAATTCTTCTTGAGATAGCGGAGTCAATGTCAAAGAATTTCTCTCATGGTATGCACCTATACAGATACATACTTTTTATTGAACTTCAACTCTTGTCTTTGGTACCATTGCAAATACAATGCCAAGAAGAGGAGTTATTCTTTTCAGATTTCAACCCATAACTTTAGGTACCACTGCCAAATTTTTGTAGTGCCAAATAGGAGAGTCGATTTTCTTTGTGAATTTTGGATTCTTTCTTCCGAACAAATAACAAGACGGACTTTAATGATTTACTATGTTTAATCATTTGATATTAATCCAAAAATCATACAACATATGCTCATTTTATTTAAAGGATCATTTCACTTTCAAATTTCATTCATTAAACAACATATTCACCCCAAAACTTCATGTATTAATTAATGGAAAATTCCAACAGATAAATTATATCAAAGAAATAAACTCAGCATCTTAGATCTATTTCCAATTCTCAAATATTGTCATGAACAATAATTCATCATCAAGAAGAATTTTGGCATGATAACAGTAGTATTTTCATGATTAAACAAACCACACAGACATATATATCATTATCACCAAGTCATACTAAATTATCAACACCAAATCGCATATCATTCTAAACAGAATATCAATCCCAAAATATCAAAATATCAGGTACAACCATATCGAATCATCATCAAACAACAAATGTCAAATCATGTTATACAACCCAATCGAAAGTATGTAGCAGTGAAAACTAATCGAGGATCAGAAGTGGCCGACACAAGAAGCATGACAGAGTCATCCTTCCCTTCACAAGTATAAAATCATGATTAATCAATAAAGCACAAGTAATAGGTAAGGAAAAATGATACTCACAAGGTCTACTCATCAAAGTCCATCTCCTCGTCGTCTCCCTCAGCTTGAGTGGCGTCCATGGGATCATGAGAACCTCCCTCTCCTGCGTCGCCATAAATGCCACCCCTCCTGGTGTCTTCAAAGCCAAAGCGGTTGTAGAACAGTGCTATTACCAAATGGCGAATAGAGCTTCCGCAGGGGCAAAATCGAGCTTCAAATCCACATTTCTGAGCTGCAATCGAGCTTCCAACCACCTTGAGGAATGTTCTTCTATCCCTTGCGAAGCATTCTAGAGCTGGAAGGAGCTCAATCGAAGCTTGGACGAGAGAAAACGAAAGGGGCGAAAGTCCGGCAGAAGAATAGCAAGCTGGCACAATCGAGCTCAAAATCTCTCAAATCCCAGGTAGAAACCTGTTGGAAATTGCTAGGAAAGGTCACAAGAGGGATTAGGGAAGCAAGGAATCGAAGAAACTCGAAGGTCGGTGCGAAATCGAGCAGAAAACCCTAAAAACACGGCCCCAAAACCCTAAATACGACACCAGAATCGCGTGGGGTCGGTCAAATTACGGCACTTTAATGGAATTACGGTAGTGCCGTAAAATCGCAATGAACTCTCGGCAAGGAAAAAGCGCCAAATTACGGCACCGTGAAGACTATTACGGCACTACCGTATTTCATTCGAAAATCCCAAAAGTTTCTATAGGAAAATGCTCAACTTTTACAGTACCGTGAAAAACATTACGGTACTGCTGTAATCTCCACAAAAACTCAAAAACGTTTTGGTCAAAAATCGTCCGAAAATACGGTACCATGAAAATCACCACGGCATTGCCGTAATATGCTAAAAAATCTCAAAACTTTCTGGATGAAAATGGATAGAAATTATGGTCTATAAAATCTATCACGGTTGTGCTATAATCCAAGTAAATCTTTCTGCAGAGAATTAACATGGAATTATGGTACCGTAATAGAAATTACGGTAGTACCGTAATTTGTCAAAATCAAGAAAATCACCGAAAAACGAACCTAAAAAATGAGAAAAAGAAAAATTAATCCTAAACAAAACAAATTAAGACAAAAACAAACCAAAAACAAAAGAAAAAGTGCTTAGGTTGCCTCCCAAGAAGTGCTAATTTTTAGTCATTAGTTTGACCGTTCAACACTCGGATTTGATCGTGGGTGTGTCATCAGTCGCCATATTGATTTCTCAGTGTTTTGTTCATGGCTTCTAGGAACATAAGGCTCATTCATGAAACGTGTCCAATTTTACTCAAGAAACTTTTTCCTTTCTCAAGCAGCCTTGATCTTCCTTTTCTCCTTCGTCTCTTCTTCTTCTTTGCTGCTTTCTCCTAAAATTCTTTATTCACATACTCAGATGATATGTCAGTTTCAAAATCAAAAGAATCATCAAATAAATTATGCACATCACTACCAAAATCATCAATTATATCAATGTAACAACATGATCCTGAGTGTGATGCTTTTTTTAATGAATCAGTTAAATCAAACTCAATTGTATTATCACAAATATCAAAAGTGAGTTTTCCTTTTCAAACATCAATGAGTGCACCAGCTGTGGCTAAAAACAGTCTACCAAGAATAATAGGATTTTTAGAACTTTCTTCCATCTCAAGAACCACAAAATCTGCTGGTATAAAAAACTTACCAATTTGAACTGGAACATTTTCTAAGATACCAACCGGATACTTTACCGATGAATCAACAAGTTGCAAAGATATCGAAGTTAGTTTAAGCTCTCCAATTCGTAATTTCCAGCAAATAGAATATGGCATTAGGCTTACACTGGCACCGAGATCACATAAGGCTTGGTCAAAAGCCATACTTCCCATAGAACAAGGTATAGAGAAACTACCTGGATCTTTTAATTTCGATGGCAATTTGTTCTGGATAATAGCACTACATTCCTCAGTTAATGTCACAGTACCATAGTCCTCTATCTTGCTTTTGTTAGACAAGATCTCTTTCAAAAATTTTGCATATGAAGGCATTTGAGATAAAGCTTCAGTGAATAGAATGTTAATGTAAAGCTTTTAAGAACATCAAGAAATTTACCAAACTGCTTATCTAACTTGGCTTGAACAATCCTCTGGGGAAAAGGTATAGGTGGCTTATATGATGGTGGTGAACTAGGTCTAGGAATATCAACCTTATAAGGCAAATCACCATTCTGTGAAGGCTCATCCCTCTTAGAATGGGACTGTACATATGTAGGTTGAGATTCCAAAACTGGTTCACTACTAGGTCTAATACTAGACTCTTCCTCATCATCATCTAATGGTCCCCTTAGATCTTCTAACTGTTTTCCACTCCTAGTTGTGATAGAATTGCAATGTTCTCTACGGTTAGGTTCAGGTTTGGCAGGCAATTTTCCCCGGGGGTCTATATGAAGTAATAGCTTGTTGTGCTATCTGTGATTTTAAAATCTTATTGTGAGCAAAAACACTATCCAGTCTAGAATTGATTTGTTTCAAACTCATTCACATCATCATTTTGTTTTTTTTGGGCTCCCAGAAATTGTGCAAACATGTCCTCTAGATTAGGGTTTTGGGGTTGATTTTGATTTTGTTGTCTCTATCGGTACCCCCTATTTTAATTCAGTTCTCTGGCATGATTGTTTCTCTTCCAAGATAAATTTAAATGATTTCTCCAACCAGGGTTGTAGGTACTAGAATAAGGGTCATTAGATTTACCTTGATTGTAACCCCCTACTGCATTCACTTGTTCATCACCCCTATCAACAATAATCTTACACACTTCAGCACAGTGCCCATGATTTTCACAAATTTCACATGTAATAGAAGAAACAACAACAGTTTGTATTTGAAAAGTATCAAAACGATTGCATAAAGAATCTACTTTCTCAGCCAATGTGCGCTAGTTATCACTATCAGTCTTACCATGTGGAGGGCAATAAAGAACTCCTCTCTTAGCAGTCCACTGGTTATGATTTAAGGTCATTTCTTCAATCAATGTATAGGCTTCTTCCATGGTTTTGTTCATCAGGGCTCCACCTGCAGGAGCATCAACAGTAAGTCAGGTGTTTGCCAAGTAAGTTTCCTGCGCATGCACAAGTAAACTGATTAAATAACTCAAAATAACAGGAAATAAACAACAAAACCTAGTCTAGCAATACTTTCTATATTTTCAATATTGACAAAAACCAATGTCCCCGGCAACGATGCCAAAAACTTATTGTAGTTCGCAAGTGCACAGATACTCGAAGTAATAACAAGATATCGAGCCACAGAGACCTTGTTTGCCATGTACCGAATAATCGATGTCTCACTAGCTAGGCAATTCAAATACGACGAAGCAAATGATCAAAAATTGCACGAAAAAATATCAGAGAAGATAACTGGGACTAGGGGTTCATCCATCTTAATTTTAATGACTTGAAGGAAATAAAGTATTGTCAGTCAAATTTCATTGTGATAAAGATATAATTTACTTCATAAAGGAATTATCTCGCTCTCGCGTAGATAATTATACAAAGAACTAATCCTCACTCTCGTGCAGGATCTATTCAATGCTGAAGATAAGTAAATTATTGACAAAGAACTCAAGGATCACTCTCATGCATTCGAATTCTAAATCAAACATCTCAAAAGAAACTACGTATTCTCATACCATAATTTCTCAGGTTCTACTTAAGGTTCTCTGACGATCAGATATTTAATCTCTTACAATATCAAATCAAGTCTAACATAATAACTGAATCCATAGATCAGAAAATCAGCATGACAATAAAACTACTAAAAATCAGAATTAAGAACAATACCTAATCTCTTACGATAAGTTCTAAAGTCAATGATTCTAGGGTTCCAAATTTTGCAATCAACTTCTCAGTCTATTTCACAAAATTCTAAAACATACTGAAAATATGAGACTAAGGAGAATTATAAGCAATCATGACATAAGTAGAATTATCATAACAAAATCATCCTGACGAAATTAACAATGTCTAGTCATTAAGAAGTTAAGGGGATAACACCCCCCATGTCCCATAAGAAAATTAAGCTAGCATGATCGAAAGATGACAGTAAACCATATTTTCAGATGATCAGAAGTCGAAAAGGAGAGAAAAATTACAAAACAGGGTGCTCCGTAACATGCACTGGACGTGATGAATAGTGGCGGCGCCCACTGTTTTGTTGATTTCTCTCTCGATCGGATTCCTTTCGCTCTGAAATTTTTGGCGTGTGTTCTCCTCCTTCAGGCGAAGCTTCCTTTCAAATTTTGTGGCCGGAGGTGGTCTGTAGGCTGAGAATCGATGAACCCTAGAGCGGTGGCGAATCCCCAAAATTCTCTGTGGATCCCAAATACAAATTGTTCCTTTCCTTTCGATAACCTCCTCCTCCTAATGCTGAGTCTTCCCCTTTTTACGGATCTTCAATTGGTGCCCTAAATCTCGAGAAATTATTTTTTTAAATTTTCGGCAGAAAAATCAAGAAACTGGGCTCATAATTACGGTACCGTGATGAATCGGTACTGCTGTAATGGCTTCATAAGTTTCTGTAAGGAAACGACCTAGAATTATGACCATATAATTTGTCACGGTAGTGCCGTAAATTCCTTGATTATTCCTGTCACACCCCTAGAGGATGGTAATTTCATTACATAAAAATTTTGACAATATGTGTCCAGGATCAAAACATGATAACCTGATCATCATAACTTATAAAATTTACTTTCCATCATTTAGGAGGTAACAACAATTCAAATAGTCATTCAAAATTTCTCATTCTATTAATCAAAATCCTTTTACATCATAAAAACCATACATCCTATTTCAAAACCATAGTATTTATTCAATATAAATCGCACTTATATTACAAACATCAAAATGAATATCATACATGAGTTATTTAACTCTACATGCTCAATATTTCACAACCATATTATCTCACTCACAAGTCATGGATCTTCTCACACTTATCATACAAACACACTAACAACTTCATACATTAGTCATATGTTTACATGTTCAAAACATAAAACCACAACTCCTTATCTTCCTTAAACCGTCCACATAAACTTGTAGCCCATAGCTAACCTGTAAAGAGGTTAGAATGCAAGGATTGAGCAAGAATGCTCAGCAAGTAAATAAGATGTCAAAAAGAAGAAGTATTCATAATAGATCTCCACATGGTTCCATAAGTAATATCAAATGGAAACATAATAGTGACATAATAAGCAATAGTGACATGATAAGCATAATACAATCGTAAGCATATCACAAGGTAGCAATCCAAAGAGGAATATAATTACATAGTAAGCATAAACAACAGATATAATCAATCCAAAGTAACATAGAGTTAGATGGTAAGTAGAAAGATCACAAAGATAAATCAACCAAAAGATACATATCATACATAACATAGAGAGCATAGTGGGAAATAACAAATAACATAATTATTCCACGTCTGGAAGCATATTCCACTCTCGTCAGGGTAAAACCCACACATATGCCAGCTGGAGCTGTCATGGCTCCTCATATCAAAGATAGTGAGATTCAAGAGGTGGCTTCCATGGATTCAAGAGGTGGCCCCCATTATTTCTAATGTGACACTTTATTCCATATAGCACTTTGCTCCACAACTATCAATCTCTTCTCATTTCTGGGCGCATAATCACACATATGCTGGCTGGAGCTGTCATGGCTCTCCATATCAGAGATAGTGGGATTTAAGAGGTGGCCCCCATTATTGCTAATGTGGCACTTTGTTCCATGTAGCACTTTGTTCCACAACTATCAATCTCTTCCCATTTCTGGGCTCATAGTCTTTTCCCTTTCGGGCTCATAATCAGAGATAGTGGGATTCAAGAGGTGGCTCCCATAGATTCAAGAGGTGGCCCCCATTATTGCTAATGTGACACTTTGTTCCATGTAGCACTTTGTTCCACAACTATCAATCTCTTCCCATTTCTGGGCTCATAATGTTATTCCCTCTAGCATTCATATAGTAACAAATGGAAACATACCAAAATTGGTATATTGATATATGTATCAATCCCTCAAAGATGTGAACCTTAAAGTTCATACATGAGATACATATTGCTGATATACTCATTTCCAAATGGAAGAGACATAAGTATCAATAAGCTCCACATAGAAGACCATATATAGAAGATACACATAGGAATGGTCATGTAACCCAAAATCAGAAAGTTAGAGCTTGTTTACCACGAATATTACATTCTTCATAAGATACCATTTGGTATGATATTTGTGTCAAAACAAAGGTTTTCGAGTCTAGTTTTCAGAAAAATAAATTTGACTTGAAATGGAGCTCAATACATGAAGTTATGAGCTTTGAAGTAGCAAGAGGTCAGAATCAGGACAATGATATTTCTAGATTTAAAGGGTTAAGTTCAAAAATCCAATATAATTTTATTTCGGATCCAAATCATGCAAATAAAGGCTCCAGGTGTAGGTTAATCAGTCTACTTGATATACAAATGAAAATTTGGTAGCACTACTAACACAAAATCTGGACATATAGCTCACTCACTAGATAAAGGTCCAAAGAGCAAAAGCAGATTTTCTAGGTCAGATTCAGCTGAGGAAACAAGGTCGATAACCTCTTCTAAAATACTCAATAGCTGATCCAAAAGTAAGATAATTAAGTCTTCTTTACAATGAATCTGAGTTTATACGATTTGGATCATAGAGTCAAAAGTTATGATCATTTGAATGCAGAAAGGTCAGATTTATTTTACATACGGATTCATAGTTGATTAACATAGCATTGATCATTCTTCCAAGGGCCGAATTTACCATAGAAATTAGAGGTAACTTGACTTCACAAAGGAAGAAAAGATGAATTCTCATAAATTTGAAGCAATAGGCAAAATATTACCAAAGAAAGAAGAAGAACTTGCCTTAAAAGATTACTCTCCACTTCTTTTCTCCTCTTTTCTTTCCTATCTCCTTCCCTTTCCTTAGGGTTCGTTTTTCTCAGGTTAGGCACGAGCAAAAGAGAGCAATCTCAATTTTGCTCAATCTTTAGCTTCTCATGCACGAAACGATGAGGTGGAAGCAAGTGGTAAACTCAAGTACTATAAGGTGGCAAGGTGCTAACCCTTTTGCCCTTTGTTTTTAGTTCAATTTTCCCTTATGCCCTTTTTGTTTTTACTTGAATTTCTCCTAAAATTCCTTTCATCTAAATAAAGTATAGATCCATGAATCATAATCACACGTTTTAGAAAAATTATCATAGTTTTAAAAGCACAAATGTAGGACAAAGGGTAGAAACTTGCCGTAATTGAAGTTTTCTTTCTTTTCTCCTCTTCTTTTCCACTTGAACACCTCCACTCTTCTCTCCCTCAAGCCAAATGAAAAGTGCTGGTCAAAATGCATTTTTTCCTAATTTTTCTCATTTTCTCCCAAACTAGCATGAGCTGTCAACACATGGTGACTTATCTTCTCATGCAAGCAATGGGGTGTCAACACTTGGTGATTCCTTCTCATGCAAGCAATGAGATGTCAACACCTAAAGAAATCTCTCTTCTTCTCCCATAAGCTATGAACGAAAACTTTCTTCATGCTATTTGTTATACCTCATGGTCTAACTAACAAATTCCCTATGAGTTTATCATATAAGCTCAATATGGTTAAATTACCTTTTTGCCCATTTCTTTTCACATTATTCCCAAAGAGTCCTAGTATGAATCTTGAGTTATAAGTATAATACCATTATAAGAGGAAGCTTAAATATCACACTTACAAAGTTAACATTAAGTTCCTATACACACAACTTAGTAGGTTTGCATTTTATGCTTCAAGGCACCACTTGGTTGACATTGCCAAACAAATTGAAGGCTTTCAAAACACAATAATAAACATATCTTTTGTATCAATTGATCAAATTTAAGTCTATCTCACAATGATGATCTTCTTAAATAGTAAAATTAAAGCATGGGTATCACAATTCCTGAAAGTTTATGTGAGAAATTTGCCTGAAATTACGGTACCATAAAAACCATTATGGTAATGCCGTAATTCTCCTGAAATCCTCTGAAGTTTCTGCTGGAATTTCGACTGAAATCACGATACCGTGATATTCATTACGGTAGTGCTATAATTTTCCAAAAAAATTCTCTACGAGCTGCTGCCGTGAAATCCATTACGGTAGTGCCATATTTTCATATTACAGCCGTAAAATTCATTATAGCACTACCGTAATTTCGATGAAAAACTTGGTTTGTCTTGAAATTTGATGTGTAAACTCCTCTTGATGATTGGAATTTGTCCATGTATTGAAATTGCTTGAAAACTTGTGATAATGATGCCTTTTTTAATCTGAAATTGATCAAAACCAAGAAAGGTATAGATTCCGAAGTATTTGACAAATAAGGCATGAAAATAAAAACAAAAGAGCAAAATTATAACCCAAAAGACTGATTAATAAGTATGAAAAACACTATGAAATTTAGAGTCATCAAACACATAAGTCTCAAACTTTACTTGTCCTCAAGCAAATAAAGAAAATAATACTGATTATGAAAATAAACTGTCAGATGATGAATAAATTCCTAAGATATAATTACATATGAAAAATTCACATCAAATAAATACTCTAAATTTCAAATAAATATATCGTCCTCCGAATTTAGTCTTTAAGATCCATAATTCAATCAAATAAAATTTTGCAACGTGCATGAATAGAATGTCAATCTCATGAGTTCACCAAGTTTAAGTTTTGTGTCCATAAATGGACAAGGTTAAGTACCTGAAAATCTAAAAGATGTCGAATCCCACAATGGACAGAGTTAAGTACCTAAAAATCTAACTCTTGATAGCTAAGCGAATCGAAATGGGGTTTTGAGAACTTAAATCGAAAACGAGAAATCGAAGCTACGTCGGTAGAGAATAAATATGAGAGAGATCAGGGCTATGGTTTCCACCACGCTGACGATCTTAATCGCGCTTAAAAATATCGATTACCTGGATTTATGATTTTGCACAAGGAATTTATCCCTAGGGTACAAAGTGCCCTCTCTCGAGTGTACACCCCGGTGTTTGTCTAAGACGATCTTCTGCTCTCGCGGTGGATCGTTTTAGGCAAACCCAATGAGTTCTATGGAAGACTATGAAATCCTCAAGCGAAAACCAAGCACTCTCGTGTCGAGGTTTGGCAAGTTTTACTAAAAAGATCTGCCCTTACGATTCTCCTCTCGGTATGAATCGTAACGGCTGAAACATGAAAATATTTGGCCAAGGTAAAATCATGAGATTTGCACATCAAAGTAAAATAAGCTCACAATATAATCCAAATAACTGAATTAGAACAAAAATTACAATGAAGAATCGTCAACGAGCTTCAACCGAGCCCTGAAAAAGGGCTTACGCTACAATCGTCATTGAAATGCTCAAAATCTCTCTTTAAAGTGAAAGAAAACTACACGGAAGTGAATCTGAGAGGAAGGAGACGATAAACCAAAAGTAATCTATAGAAATTGTGATGATATGATGTTTCGAACTCCAAAAATCACCTCCGAAACACCTCGTTGTCGTGTTCTTCCGCCCTAGCCGCTTCGCCGCCTCATTGCTCGATCATTAGGTCATGAAAATTGGGGCTTTATACTCTTTATATTCTCTTTCGAATAAGCTTTCCGAAAAGTCCTCTCTTGCCAGATTTGGACTTGAATCGAGCTCAAAATCGTCAAAAATCCGAATGGCTATCGGGTTGTTCCGTAAGTATCACGGGTGAACCCCGCGGGGTTCACCAGACGGTGAAGCTTGTTGTGCTGTCTTGTCGCGAAAGAAGCACCAGTGAACCCCATCGTGTTCACCTGGTGGTGAAGTATCCTGTGAGTTCTCTCGCAAATTTTTCCAGAAAGGATCACCGGTGAACCCCATGGGGTTCACCTACCAGTGAAGTATCCTATAAGTTCCGGTTACCAACAAAAGCACCGGTGAACCTCATGGGGTTCACCTGGCCGTGAAGTCTAAAAATAGCTCCGATTAAGCCCAAATTTGATGGGCAGCTTCGTCTTCTCATAGGGAATCATCCTATGACCTTAGAATCATCAAAAGACTTCATAAATGGGTGATTTTGCCTGAAATATCACAACAATAAGAAAAAGTGAAGATTCCGAAGCTTTTAAGTAAATAAGTCTTAAAGGAGTGTAAAAACATTAAAATATGCCTAGATTCATCATGGAATAATGATAAAAATCTTACTAAAATGCAAGGCATCACATGACAAACACATGGGGTGGTTGGAGAGGCCAACAACCCCCTAACTTCCTAAAAGAGGGTCAAGGTACCCTCTAACAAACTAAAGCAAGATGCTAACTAATTCTGCAGGGCATCCCAGGGTTAGCGCAAGGCTTCATAGGCAAGCTACGCTTGGGCCTCCTTCGCGGGCCGTTGTCCAGGCCGAACTTGTGTGCTACACTATCTCGGAACATGCCGCCACGAAACAACAAAACCTGCTAATCATGGGCTGGTTCTGGACATTGTTGGTGGTCTCGTGAGCCGTGTTGAGAACCCGATTGTGATAGCGGTCGGCGGTTCCTTCTGGGGAAGGTCCTCGGGGAAGATTAGTCATGGGGACGGGCTGAATGGACTTCGCGGAAATGGTAGAGGGGCTCATGATCCCCACATATTGGTCTGGGGGATGGGAGGAACGTTGCGAGCGCCGCACCATGGGTTGAACAGTGTTTTCTCACGTCTTGGAGCAAATTACGGCAGGGCCGTAATGATTATTACGGGCCATATTTTGGGTGGCAGAGTTGTTGACGGGCCGTATTATCGGATGGAAAATCCACATAAACTTCTGGACTGAGATCGTCTTTTATGGCAGAGCCGTAACCAGTTTTACGGGCCGTATTATCGGGCGAAAAATCCACAGAAACTTCTGGACTGAGATCGTCTTTTACGGCAGGGCCGTAACCAATTTTACGCGTCGTATTATCAGGCGGAAAATCCATAGAAACTTCTGGACTGAGTTCGTCTTTTACGGCAGGGCCGTAACTAGTTTTACAGGCCGTAATTGATTTTACAGCAGGGCCGTAATGACTATTACGGGCCGTATTTTGATGCTGAAAATTGGCAGAGTCCTTGTTCGTCACCGAAAATTTGTGGGGGTCTCCCCCAGGCCCTGTAGAGGCTTCCCAAGTGTCTTCAGATGTTGTGGGATCATCCCAAAGTGGCTCAATGACTCTGTCACCTATGCCCGCGCGTGATCCGTCACTCGCTGTGTCCCATGCGCACTAGAAGCCGAGTCCACCAAGCTGTCCTGCTAAATACCGAAGTCCATCCGACCGACAACTTTGTGGTACACTTGGACTCCCTCAAAGTGTGGAACCACGAAAGCCTTCGCTCGCTGAAGTAGTTCCATGCCGAGCATGATGTCGTAGTCGTCCATCCTCGCCACCTGAATGTGATGTCACCCCGTCCATTGTCCCAACTCCACTGGGACGTCAAGGGCTACACTTGTCATCTGCTGCTCCGCGGTGTTGACAGTCTTCACCCGTCCTCCGTGGGTGAAGTGTGCAACTCCAGTCACACCGACATGCATTCTAACACGAATAGGTGAATCACGTTGGTATTGACCATCGCCTCCACCTCCACTCCACCAATCCACATCGACACATAAAGTAGCCTCGATTCTCCCAAAGCACTAGTTACCTCTCCCTCCATGGTCGTCGAGATCCGCTCCCCATTCGGGCAATACCGCATTCGATGTGGTCCTCGGCATAGGAAGCACGCCAACGTCCTAGGTCTATCTGGCCCCCTCTCAACAGGTCGGGCAGGCCCCTATTGTGGCTGAGGGACGTGTTGGCTAGCCTCTGCTTCGCCGGAGAGGGTGTCGGCCCAAAACCGGTGCCCTCGTCCTTGTCAAAGAGCTGCACTTCAGAGGCAACATCGAGGCTCCCGGCGAAGCAGACTCCTATTCCCTCGTGTCCACCAAGGCCTCGGCCACCAACACGGCCTCTCTGCAATCCTGCGATGAATGCCGCCGGATCTCCGCCTCAGCCCACGGCTGCAAATGGCGGAGGAAAGTGTGACGTCGATGCGACTCCGACATGTCTGGTATCTCCAATATGAGTGTCGAATACGCTCAAACATACTCCTAAAACGAGCTAGTATGCCAGAGCTCATCCACCACATCTCTTGCCTAATCCATCGATTTTCTAGTAAGGAACTACCACCGCAGCTCTTCTTGGAACACATCCTAGGTCCAAGTCGCAACTCCCAATGTCGAACTAGCTTTGGTTCTCCACCAAAGCTTCGTGTCGGCTGTGAGGTAAGCGGTACACACCTGCACTTGCTCATCGTCCAGGACATGGCTGGCGGTAAAGATTGCTTCATGTCCCATATGGAGTTCTCTAGCTTCTTGGACAATCAGACTCCTCCAAACATCGCCGACTAGGGGATCTTGACCTTGGGCTTGGGAGCCGCCTTCCCTGTTGCTGTTGTCACCATGGGACCCCCACTTTGTGCTTGTGCCAACATTATGCACAGCACAATGAACTCAGCCTACATCTGCTGTTGTGCCGTCTGTGCCTACTATAGCAAGACCGAGAACTTGACCACCTAGTCATGGAGCACTTCCATACTTGCCATCACCTCCTGCAGGTGAGAATCTAAATCCTTTGCTCCTCCGCTTGCTGATGTAGGTCCTCAACCTGAGGAGCCAAGGCTTTCTCTTCACCGGAGAGGCCGGTCATCTCTTCCAACCGCGCCACCCGGTCGGATAGGGAACTCATGTCGTCCCTCAGTCACTGAGATTGCCAGAGAGAGCATGCCGCTACTAGACTCTCCTGCTCCACGCACCACCAAGATCGCCGCTCCCTAGCTTTAATACCAACTATCAACCCTCGTGGTCCGGCACAGTACTCGACCCGGATTCACCTCTCTTTTTTTTTTTCATTTCTCTTTTGCCCCGGAGCCAAGATCACTCACGACTACCCGAGCTCTACAAACGTCACTGCTTGTGTCACCGAACTTGGGGAAGAGGCTTGCGGCAGGGGAGGGGATCACTTGCACCCTCGCCCTCAGCCCTTGTCAGCGTTCCTCTGGACGCCAGAAACGCGCTACCGGTGGTGGAGGTCAAAAGTTGCCGACCAGAAGAATAGAGAAGGCACCAAATTTTAGGAGAAAATTCCTCTTGTTTTATTGTTCTATACAAGGATTCACTCACTCAAAACCTCTACACATCGTGTGAACTCGCCGTCGTTGGAGGACTCGCTGGAGGTTGCCGCTTTCAGGGAAGAAGCCCATGAATGCAATTGTCTCGTCTGCCGATCGTGGAGAAGGCGAGCTCACTAACCTCCTCTCGTCATCCCCGACTCATGGAGATGATGCTGCTGCAACCCTCGCAGAGCAAAGGGAGTTCATTCGTCCGTCGCTTGAAGGGAAGGTGTTGTGAGAGGTCGACGGACACTTCTAACGTCTCCCCTTTTCTTCTACCCATTGCTCGTCAACTATCCTCTGCCACCCAACGAGACGCTACGTCTCTGATCCGTTCACCCACTCTCGTCTTGTCAACTGACGCCTCAAAACTCAATGCCTCCTTTTGCGCTCGATGAAAATGGGCCAAAAACAGAATTCGACAACTCCATCAGATCCGTCGCCTAGCACTCATCCGAAACCAAATCTGCCACCTTGCACTCGCCCAAAACCACCCACCTACAGGCCGCATTAGCTGCAGACATCACAGCCTTGGGCCTACGCCCAAGCCCACTTGCCGCCCAGCCCAGCCCGAGACTGGTCCTGTCCCTGGGCCTCGAACCTATGCACCCCAGGATTCCACTGCGCCAAATTGTTGGGGAATTATCAACATCCGTTGGAACCAATGTGCTGCAAGACAATATAATAACACTAAGTCCTCACGGCATTACACTTATATATAATAACACTCTTAAGTCTTGTTATGTATGTATTTATGAGAAAAAGAGCAATGACCAATAAGTTATCAGAAAAGATATACAAAATGCACAAGGAAAAGAAAACTATATCTAACATTCTGCACATCCTGAAGCAGTTTTGTTACAGAAAGAATTTTGATAAACTCACAAGAATAAGAATCTCGAATATATCACAATGAGACAAATAGAGACTATAATAGCACATTACTGCCGAGTTCCTTCCCTTCAACCACACCAAAATAAAGATAGATACAATTCGGGCAACGAGGGATTGAAGCTTTCACACAGCTGAAAGTCAAGGCAGAAATCAGAATGCAGCCGCCTTGCTACATTTTTAACCAAAAAAAGAAAAAGTTGTTTGTTCTTCTTCAGAAAGATGCATAGTGTTTGATCCTCCGCGATCAGAAGTGTGTGCTTCACTAAAGTGGTTTCTGAGATGGAATATCGGTTCCAGAAGAGCTCGCAGCTAATGCCCCAGGTGAGAGATCCCAGCTCCCACTTCTCCTACCCCGACTAGAACTTTTCGCTTCACTCTTCATAACAGGAACCTGTATCTCATTAGCACTCACCAAGAACTCTGGCTCTATAGAGGCACCATGCAACTCATTGCTGCTCCTGCCACCCAACACCTCATCAGCCTCCTCATAGTTGCGACGCCCAGAGATTTTCAAGAGATCTCCGCCAATTTCATGGTCATCTTCAACTTTTAAACGTGGGCTACTAGCTGGTTCTTCTTCCACATCCCTCGGGCGGACAACTGTGGGGGGTCTTGTGGGTTCTTCTTGTGCAAACGCTATAAATTTGTTTCTAGAAGGCTTAATCTCTGTGCAGAGTACCTCTATGAAGTTGTGCAAACAACCCTTGTTATATGCACTTGCTCTATTATCAGCTCTGTATCGGAAGTTTTCATAAGTTGTCTGCAGAACACAGCTCACTTGAGATAATAGAAATCAAAGAACACATTCGACAGTGAACACCACGTTATTCATCTCATGCGATAAAGTGCATGCCTACCACCTTCCTATTACACGCACAAATAATTGATAACGGCCATTTTCTTAGTGCATCGAGTTTATTCAGTGCTGCAAGTGCTAATGGAAAAGCAAAAACCCAGTTCAGCAAATTCATGTAGATTGACTGTAGAAAGCAAGTAGGCCAATTAAAAAATGATTGAATGAACACACATGTAGCTAGTGCAGATTTGAAGAAACTTTCCAAAATCTCAACAATGAAAAAATACTACTGTTTTTTACGTTGTTTGGAAAAGACAAGTAACATGAAAAAAAAAACACGAGTTGCAAAATGAGGAAATCTTGAAAAGTGTATAGCACTTCCAATTTCGTGCTTCCAGGAAAAGATAATAATTGTGTTCAATAGTCTAAGATGGCCTGGAAAAAAAAATGAAGATGGAAGGAAAGAAAACATTACCTGGTTAGTACTGATTAGGTATAAATGGAATCCAGTAAGACCTCCGACAAACCAGAGTGAAACAAAACAATATATCATGAGTACCACTGATGCGGGAGAATGTTTCATTGCTTTCCATACTGTAGGATAATCTTCATCCATGAGAAACTTGACATACAATGCACTCATTGCAAATACATAGATGCAAAGTAGAGTCGAAGAAGAAACAAATATGAAGAAGTAGCGGTAATTGCGCTGCAGATAGACAAATCACCGTGATAATCACATCTATAAATACAAATTTAAGTGGGCGCGAAATGGAAAAAATGAAAAAAGAAAGAAAAACAGATCAAACTATATAGTATTTTGTGTTGGAAAGTATGAATAATACATTATAATGATAAAACATAATATGTAGACGGTTCTGATCTAGAAATCATATAATCCATGACATGAAATTGGTCATAGGATATACAGAACAATACGTGAACAAAAGAGTAAAGTTGAAAACTAGTCATAATAATTCCCTGGCCAAGGAACTTCAACAATTTTTTTAAGAACAGAACAAGTGATAAACGGATGGGAATTAAGAAGATCAAAGGGAAGGTGAAAATACCCATAATAAATAATGCAGAACTCTGCAACAGTTAAGTTGTACAGAAAAGTGAAAGGAAGACATTTTAATTAGGAAAGGAAAAATAAACAGATATAAATTTCGATGGAGTGTTCTTAGTTTCCATCCAAATTTGAACATAAACAAACAAGAGAAAAGATAGCAATTTTCCTTTGCACTTTTTTCTTCTTACTTTCTTCCCTCCAAGGAAATGGGGTAAAAAGTCAAGTTTCTTTCTTTTTCCCTTCATTTTTTCCTTCTAAGAATCTGTGCTAAAGACAACAATGAAGCAAGGAATTCAAAGTGCGCTAACAACCCACATGCCCGCACTAACACAAAGAAAAGAATACATCATGATAGAAAACTGTGATGTTATTAACTAGTTTAAAGTGGCAGGGACATTGATTACAAATCATAGATTTTCTAACTTTATTAATTGAACAAGTATGAGGTAAATGTCTGTAAGTCTATTGTCAAATTAAGTTGCAGTTCTAAACAAACCTAGTTAATTAGAGGTGAGAACTATTACGGACCAAGTAATTAGTAGTTGGATATGTAATAAAGCAGATCTGGATTGGTATATTATACCCGACCCACTAAGTGGGAAAGAGTTATAAATAAGGGTCTAGGGTTTAGAGTAGTCATCAAGTATTTTGTTATTCTCTTGTTAGGGTGTGTTTTGCATGATTTCTCGTCGGTGATGGTTTTAGGGACCATTCGATCTTAGAATCGTAACAATGGTCTGACCTGCCGAACCGATCGCCGGGAAACCGGTAGTACGGTGACGGATAAGGGCAAAAGAAATTCTGTTGTCGGTAATAGATCTACATGGCAGATCTGTTATCGTGTGACGAAGGAGTGGCGGCAGAACCTTCTGTGACGTTGGCGGAAGGATCTTCTGACATTGGCGGCAGTAGCTTCAGCGGCAATGCGAATTTGTTCATCAGCTTCTGACCTAAGGAGTTGACGGCAAATTTGTTCCTCGACAGGCAGCAAGTTATTTTCAACAGTGAGTTGGGCTTGGCAGAAACATTCTAGACGAGCGTCCTTACCTTGCAATTTCGCCCTCGTTGTGATTCCAGCAACGAGGGCGCATAGCGAGTGGTTTGTTCCGCGGAATCGCGTGAGCATCACGATTCAACGCGCCTTTGTGGTGCTATTTCGTCGTCGGGGGGTGTAGGTGACATGAGGCGTAGCTTCCGGTAGAGGAGGGCGCAGCGTGGAAGGATGGTGGCAACGGCGGTGTCTGGCGACGAACGAGGACACGCCGACAAGCGACACACGAGTTCCTGTCTCCGCGCGCCTCTTCTCCTTCTGCCGGAAGTGGCTGATCGGCAAAGACTAGTTTGCTACTTCTTCTGCCGGAACCCTAGCCGGCAACGGGAGTGACCAACGGTGAAGCAAGCGGGGCAGACGTGGGCACTGTGTTACTATAGTTTAGGTGTAAAAAAAAACAGAGAAATAAAAAAAATTCCATCCATGGTTACTGTAGTAAAAAATTTAAGAAAAAAATCCTGTGAGAGGACATTGAAAGGTCGATTCTTCTGCAGGTATCTGTTGTGATTCACCATAGCATCCACGTAATCTGAGACGAGGTTCGAAGCACTAGAGAAGAGTTTAGTAGAGATTTTGGCAATGGAGGAGAAGCGCAAGCAGATAGCGAACGAGGAAAGATATCAGGTAGCTAAGGAAGATAGAATAAAGTTAAGAAAAGATGTTCTCGACATTTATAAAAGGGAAAATGGCTGATGGCACGAATCTAGGGAACGAGCACGAGTTATACTTCCACAGGAGTGTGGTAACAGAGAAAGAGATTGGCAGGATGAGCAGATTGATGTGATAGAAGGTGATTTATGGCGACCAGCACATGTTAATCTAATAGCAACTGGTGGAGGCAATGGGCGGGAAAATCACTTAATGGGAGAAGCTACAAGACGTCGTGAACCATGCCATGAGACTTATATGAGAAATGGTGGAGACGAATATATGGCTGATTCTATGGTGTGGGGCGTACATAATAATGAAGAGCGTAGACTAATGTGTAGGAAAGTAGAATTACCTGTGTTTGATGGGACAGATCCACTAGGGTGGATCACAAGGGCTAAACAATATTTTATGGTGCAAGGAACCGCTAATAACCATCGAGTTCCTTTGGCATTTGTGAGTATAAAAGGTCCAGCTATTCATTGGTTTAGTTGGGTGAGGAGAATGGAACCCAATCTCACTTGGAAAATTTTAAAGGAAAAACTTGTTGAACGGTTCAACGAATGTAATGCAGCAAATCCTTTTGAAATGCTATCTTCGTTAGAGCAAGGGTCTAAATCAGTGGGTGAATATGTCGAGCTATTTGAAAGATTGGTAGCAAGAGTTCCAAGATTACCTGCTTCATAATATATAGGCAATATATAGGCTATTTTCTCAGTGGATTGCAGGTGGAGATCAGGAGGTGGGTACACACTTTCAACCCTCCCACGGTGAGGAAGGTGATATAACTAGCCAGGAATTTTGAAGAGGTTCCCACTAACACGAAAAGCATTGGTAGACAGACTAAAGACACCGTAGGGGGAAGAACTAGTATTTTAATGTATACATAACCGACGGCCACAAGGACAGAATGACATAATTCAGGAAGAACTAGAACTAATATAGATACAAGCTAGGAAACACTATGTCATCCAAGGCCAGTGTAGCTGAGGGGAATCGACTTCAACCTCCAATTAACGAGAATACACTCTAACAGACGAGGGGAGTCAGACAACTAATAAGAACCGAGAAGGGAGATACCTCTCTTACGAAGATTTTAAGTCCAAACAAGAAAATAAGTTATGTTTTAAATGCAATCAACCTTATCATCCGATGCATCACTGCGCGAACAAAAGCTTAAAACTCATGATCTTAGCAGAAGATGAGGAGAGGGACCTTGCTTATGAGGAACTAGAGGGAGAAGCTCGAGTGACTTGGGAACCTGGAGGAGGCACAAGATAAAGTTTACTTTATTTAGAGAGGAGTCAATTGTTACGGACCCAGTATTAATAATTGGATATTTAATAAAGTAGATCCGGGTTTGTATGTTATACCCGGCCCGCTAAGTAGAAAAGGGTTATAAATAAAGGTCTAGGGTTTAGAGTAGTCATCAAGTATTTTGTTATTCTCTTGTTAGGGTCTACTTTGCACGATTTCTCGCCGGTGACGGCTTGAGGGATGATTCGATCTTAGAATCATAACAGGAATAGAGTTCAAAGTTGTTAGAACTTACGTGTCATATTGGCTCAGTTATATGCAACCAAGCAACATGTTAAACTTGTCTTTTTTTTTCTTATTTAATGTTAGGTTTTATACCTTTGTGGGATTATGTAAATTAATTTTGTATGCCTTAACTTAGTACCAGAGTGTGCTCCTTGCTTTCCTCTCCTTCTCCTCCCTTTGGTCGCATAGCATCTTCATCCCCATCTGACCCCTCTCCACCCTTCTGCTATGGTACTTCTATGCCTCACGACTACTGACACTCATCTCTCTTGTCTCTCAAATCATCACATCTTGTCTTCCGCCTCAATCCACTACCTAGCCTTCACCTTTTTTCAACCACTTGTTGCCTCATGCACCCTCAAATGATGTCTATCTCTCACCCAATGTTATGAATTTCAAAAGTCTCTTTCATCCTTAACAGTTAACACTATGTTTCTCCTCTCTCTTCTCCCGTGATGACTCAGGATTTGTCTAGTTCTAGATAGAAGTTCAACTCACTGCTATAACACACATAATTGTAGTTTGATCAAACTAATTTTATTTGGTTCAACTAGGGCAATATGTTTGTACTAGAAGTCCTTTTGATATATTAAACAGCCTATTCAATCTTTGTATTTCTTCTTCAAAGCAAGAGCACAATTCCATTTTTTTAGCTGTAGAGCTACATACTGCAAGAATATAACATTGCTTATAAATTTTTTTTTTCCAGCTCCATGATGGTAATATACCATCAGATTGGATAAATGGCCTTGACATCAATTTTCCCTGTACCATAGAGAATTAACGAATGGATAGACTTAATCACAAGAGATAGAGTGCTTCGAATAACTTTTTTCTTTTCCTGTTTTCTAAGAAATCAAAATACAGATGCAGACCAAGTATCTAGTATGACAAGTTTCAAATTATAGGCGCAGCATCTGATTATAAAACCACTAGATGCAACTTCATATAGAGTTCTGATACATTTGTACGTGCAGATTAATCTCACATATTTACTATGATGCCAATAAGAAATAGAAAGTCAGCGGAGATGTTCGATCTTTTTGGGCCCAAACTGAATTGGAGTTGAACAGAGAACTCAACCCAAATCGATAAACAGATGCGGGTATTATAGAGAAGGAAACAGTGATGAATTTCAGTAACAGTTATTTTTAAAATATGAAAAGATAGCTGCTTTTGTCCTTTTGATGATTTAAATACCATGTAGTGTAAAAGTTATAAGCACAGGCAATAACATATTTCAAAGAAAAATATTTTACGAGCAACTTTGAGCAAATATCACTGCAAAGTTGCAAAAGATTCACTTTAGTGTGAGACCATATATTAGACAAGATAACGCACGTAGACAAATACTAACAGTAAAGGATGCAAAATTAACAGAATTCCACGGGTCATGAAGGTAAATATAAACTCATTGTTTTGTTAGTAGTCTAAATCTTACTTTGAAACTAAAAGTAGTCTAAATATTACTGTGAAACTAACTAAAGAGTATGGGAACTATATTCAAGTGCATTAAATAGTTAAGACTGACTTTACAAGAACAAGAACTTGGACAAGTGGAATTTGATAACCAAGAGAATAAGTTAAAAGGAAGCAACACAATAAACTAACCTGTCCAATACATTGCCCAACCCAAGGGCAATGATGATCAAATCGTTCCACACAATTATTGCATATGGAGCAATGAGAGCAGCGGGGAGGCCTATAGATCATACATGTATCACAATATTTCACTTTCACAATTACACCATTTACATTTACTTCTTTTATGCGTGGAAATGTTAAACTTGGTGTCTGCATCCCACCAAGTTCTGTACGATTTGAAGGATCATAAGTAAACTCTTCCTCAGGTGGATGCAAAGCTCGTGGCACAATACCTGGGTCTCGAGCAGAAGTCATCAATAACATCAATAATACCTGAGAAGAAATTATATTAAAAATCTATTTTTTTTCGTTCATGCAAGCTGAAGCCATAAGAGAAAGCCAAGCTAACATCACAAGATAAAGATACGACAAAGACAACCATGTAAGAAATTCTATCGGGAATTCAAGTTGAATTGATACTTGTTCACCATAAACACATCAGCACAAACCATGAAACTGTAGTTTAGAACAGTACAAGCCAGCTGAACATTGTAGTTAAAAAAAGTTTCTACAACAAAACCAAGGAAAATGCAGATATTGTAGATTCTTTTTCCCAGGAAACAATTATAAATAGACGTAAAAAGAATTTGGCCAACAAAGAATGGCTAAAAACTATTCAAAAGGCATTTATTCTGACACAAGTTAACTTGAATTGATAATATTGAGAAAATTTTAACACTCATATTGTCACTATCAGAAGGTCAAATCTTCCATTAATAAAAAAAAATTTAACTTATTTTCAATTGGAACTAAAAATATCGTTAATGTACAAAACAAAAACTCCTAAAATTCCTTTGCGGTTGCATTACAATGCCACACCCTTCACAGGACTTCATAAAATTAAAAAAAAAAAGTATACTCAACAGATAACAAGCCCGGTCTTGTAAGGACATGGCACTAGAAATCATATCCAAAAGGTAAAAGGGATGATGATTCTGTCATAAGGCATACAATAAGCAGATACTACGGATATCAAATATTAATAATCAGTCTCTCAAGATATTCAAAATGTTTGAAACTATGTCAACTTCCAGTAAAAACATTGTTCATCTTAACAAGTACAAATAGCTTGTGCACTCACATGGATTGTAAAGGCTATTGCAACCACCAGAACAGCATATCCTGCATTGTGGGCAGGAAACTTGTGGAGAAGATGTCTTGCAACAAATACACAAAATATTACTACAGGAACTACAATGAGAGCAACAGTGACGAAGAGTGACTTGGCATCAGGTCCAAAAATTAACCTCCCACCTAATAAGAACCTCTGCAAAAGGTCAATGCAGTAATTATTTTTGGTTACTTGGTTAAGGTAACACTTACAAGAATCTTACTATGTCACAAATTTAATATAACTATAGATTAACCATACAAGTTCGTTCCTGCATTACTTACCTTTCAATTCTTAAAAGGAAGATGGTTGCCTAATGAATTACAAAAATGTACATTTATTACTTCAATTAGCAATTTAGTTATCTAGTTTATGGCTGTGAAACAAATGCATAGTGATGTTTTACCATAGCAGATGCATATTACATCAAACTGAAAATACTGCCAAAAAGGCAACTAGAAGAAGCCTAAATAATAATGTTAATTTGCATAAAATGTGATAGATTGAAACTTTTTTTTTTGCTATAAGGTAAGAGGTAATTTGTGGTGAAACAGACATTTGAACCTAAAACCTTATTAACAACAACAAAGGTCTTTACAAGTTGATATAACTAGCACCTTCTAGTACTAGTTGATATGCTGACCCTGGTCTATAATCTACACTAGAAGCCCTAAAAACTGATATATGTCGAGGCTCCAACTTACAGTGCAAATGTAAGAGGCCATACACTCGGATCTACAGTATTGTACCAATAAATAAATAAATAATAAAAGTGTTTTTTCATAGTATGAACATAAGCATTAAGGAAGAAAAACAGGAATCACATACTCAGCAATCATGCAGATTAAAAGACAATTTGAAGCACAAAACAGTCTACTATTCTTAATTTGCTCCTTAGGAAGATAGGTTATACATCTGTCACCTATTTAATATTACAAGGAACTGGCAAGTGCAGATTGATTGCTTCTGATTAGAAGCTTTAATGTCAAGCTTACATTCTCTAAACAAATGCAACAATTTTTTATCGACAGGGATAGAAAAATCACGTCAATGCTGACAAGTCTATACCAAAAAGAATTGGGCAGATAGATGATGCTCCAATGAAAATGTTTATTTGCATTAACATACTATATTTATCTTGGTTTAGAATTTCAAACCGGTAACAGCTCCAGTCTATGCACATTCTGCACCACATGCAAAATGTGCGATATATGATATAGTGACTTGTTAATTCTTATGATCTGAATTAGCTTACTACTTCAAAGAGCACGAAAGATGGATTTTGTTATACATGCTAGAAAAAACAAAAGCAAAAATCAAAATATCAGGCGAGAGACAAAACCATATACCTAAGATCTGCTGGATAATTAAACAATATACTTATCACCTTTATGATTAAATATAAAATTACATCATCATCATTCATGAAAGGGCATGAATCAAAAAATTTTGGAAAGTAAATACAAAACACATGAAAAGTTTCATTGCAAGAATGCCCTTCAGCCATATTAAGAAGACTGCATAAATAAGGAGCATAGTTTTTATTCAGTTCATAGTTCATGGCATAAAGTACCTTAATAAAAGTACAATTGCTTCTGAACTACACTAGAAACAACTATCTAGACCAGCAAAAGAATATAAACATATGAATGTGTCGATATATATATATATATTCAAAAGAATACTTTAAGCTAAAAAACAGACTAAAGAAAAGTCGACACAAGTTCAGACATTTGAAATCAGACAACAGCAAAACAGTTTAGAACAATTGAAAAACTAAAAACCAGACAACGGCCAGTCATAAAAACAAGCATAAGAAGCAAAACAAAGTAAAGATTAAAGAAAAAAAACAATGATCCTTGAATCTTGTTCCTATTGGAGTGTGCAGAAATTGATAAAAAAAAGTATAAAACATTAGAAATTAAACGGCCAATGCGTAATTATATGATGCTCCTATAACACGCCAAATAATAAAGCAATTCTTAACAGAATTTGTCACGTGAACAATCAAGCACAAAAAATTCCAATGACTCTCTCCCTCTCTTTATGATGTTTTTAGGTTCCAAAAGTGAAGAGCTTAATTAAGGAAAAAAAAGACGTTCTTAAATCATCACGAGCCATAGTGCACAAACACTTAAAAGCCGGCGCCTGACAACCACAAGACTCCTCTTTCGAACATCGCACTCCAATAAAATCTTCCCAAGCACTCCAAAACGACAAAACACGACAGTGATACCCTCGATCCAAAAAAGGCAAACCTAAAGCGTCCAAGCTAGCTTCTCGGTACAAGATAAACCACACGTCCTTAAAGTAATCACAGGTAAGAAAAAGGGCGCTGGGAAGTACAGAAATCCTAAATCTTACATTGTTTCCCTTCCAAGTTTGATACACCCGCTTGGCCATGGCGGGGGGAGAAGACTACCACCAGCTGACTGCCGCTGCTTAAGATGCCGCAGGGAAATCGTACACTGCGGAGTGGCTCATCTTACTCCTCCCTTCAAATCTAAAACCAGGAACAAAGAGGACGGGAAAGGCAGAAGTGGAGGGCTCTGGTGCCTACTATTCCTCCTCCAAATCAGTAAATCCTACTGTAAAGAGAGCAAAATTAGGGTTTTCTTTTCTCTTTTTGCGCCGCGTCTGTCTTCTTCTGCTCGCTTTGGGCTCGAGATTTTGGATCGAAAGGCTGCTCGTTGACAGCTGAGAGAGACATGACTGGCTCAGCTCCACTCGAGTGTTTTATAAAACAATAAATTAGGTGTTCCAGATGCCCAAGAAACAACAAAAACACTTTCGAATTGATAGAATATTTGCAGGCGTCTTAGGGAAATGAAAAACTAATTTGAGCAAAAAAGTGTTTGAAATTGAAAATAAATTATCCAACAAGTCAACTAAATCTAGTTTATAATCAAACTTGATTGGAAAGTCAAACCACCTGTTTCGTTTGTTGGAATTTGGACCAAATTAGGGAATAAGTATAGAATTGACTCTAATTTAAATGCGAACTGCCAAACCGTTTGACCTTTTGTTCACTATAACCTAGAGCAAGTAGGGTGGCAATTCCGGCAATTTCACCCGACCGGTTCAGGTACCCGACTCGATTCGACCCATTTAGCACAGGTTCGGGTACCCGTTTAGTTAAACGGATTGGATTTGAGTTTAGGGATATGAGCACCCGCAGGTACTCGATACCCGATTTTAAATAAATATAAATATATTTTTTATATTATTAGGATATAAATAATAATAAACTAGCTATTATATAAATATTTATTACTATTAAAAATATAATAATAATAATAAATAGATATTATATAAATATTTTTATTTTTATTTTTATTTTTAAACTATATTTTATTAAAATAATATAATAATATAATTTATTTTTTATTTAATCGGGTACCCTAAATACCCGACCCGAGTTTAGGTCGGATTCAGGTAGCAAGTTCGAGTATCGGGTCGGGTTTAAATTTAGGATAAAATCGCAAGTACTTGACCTGTTGCCACCCCTATTTGCAACTATTTTTTCAAATTTACCCCTATTTTGTCCAGAAAATTTTCTAGACAGAAACATCGTCTAGAAAGTTTAGAGAAGGGTCATCCTACTTTGAGATGTGTACTATTTAAAGTCAATTTTAAAATTTACACATTACACGCATCTCAAAAAATAGGATGGAGGGTGATGATAACATATTTTTCCAAATTTCTAGGTAATGCTCCTCCTTAGAAATTTTTCTTTATTTTTGTTGATGATATTAGCTTTATTACTTGTTGTTTATGTTTCACGTTATCAACTATAAACTACATGTTATGAAAATAAGTCTTATAATTAATAAATAATTAAAGAAAATTATGACTTATAAAAATTAATATTAGTATCATAATATCATATAGAGAACACAAAGCATACACAATTTTTTCTTGGTTCTACATAAGCTACACTATTAAAATATTTAAACTCAAGTTAAAAATTATATGTCACTAAGCTTTATATAATATATAATTTTTTTGTCTCACTTCAGTATGGAACTAAACCGGGCTATTACAATTAAAATATTTAAAGTATACAATGATATACGAATGCCCAAGAATAAATAATACCTGTCTAACAATAATCTCTCTTGATGTGTATAAATAAATTTATACCTGATTGAGAAAATAAAATCCTCTAGTAACAAAGGAAAGATGAGGACATCTGCTTTAAGAAAGAATTACTTATATCTTTCACCTTGATGTGTTGTTAGTGAAGAGAACCTTATTCAGTTTGTAAAATTCGGAGATGAGAGAGAGCCCCTAAAAAATAAACCCTAGAATGCAAAATATTGCATTCTTTATATTAAATAATAGGCTAATGTGTTAGTGGATTGGTGGGTATCCTTCTGAAAGAGTTTTAACTTAGAATCAAGTCAAATCTAACAAATCTTTTATCTTGATATGAATTTTAATCACCAGCTAAATCACTTGCTCCACCTTCTCCAAATGAACTCAAATATAAGAAATACAAATCAAGTCCATGCAACACTTTAACTTGCACAAGAAATATGGCAAATCTCATATGTTTTTTATGCTACCAATAATACATAAGTTGCATAGTCATTAAATTAGCTAAGTTTTTTTCTACCTCATTTGAAGTAAACAACTGAACTGGACTAGACTGTGAACCCCTTTTCGAAGACTTTAAAATTTTTACCTCAAACTCTACCTTCTTATGACAGCTCTCTATTCAAGTATCAGAAGTTACATTTTGCTTTCCTTTAGATTGAATTATAGATTATTTATCAAAAATAACATCTCTGCTAATTACTAATTTAGGTGCATCGCGATCTGGATATCATATCTTGAAACCTTTGACACTTACAGGGTAACCAATAAATATGTCCTTCTTAGATCAAGGCTCCAACTTACCATCATTAACATGAAACTAAGCAGGACAATCAAATACCCTTAATTCAGATAATTAGTAGGATAACCAAACCATAGCTCTTCTAGAGTTTTGTAATCAATAGAAACGTTAAGAGACCAATTTACCAAATAACATGTGGTTGCAACTACTTCTGCCCAAAAAACTAGAGATAGCCCAAAATTTGATAATAGCAATGCACTTTCTCAAGTGAAGATATGCTTATTCTCTCTGCAACACTATTCTACTGTGAAGTGTTTCTAACTGTAAGATATCTAATAATACCTTCATCTTTACAAAATTTATTAAAGTCTCCACGATAAAATTTTAAACCATTATTAATGGGCAAATATTTAACCTTCTTCCCTATTTATTTTTAAATAAGGGCATTCTAATGCTTAAAATTAACAAACACGTAATTCTTATTTTTTAAAAAAATAAACTCATACCTTTCTTAAGTAGTCATTAATAAAAGTAAGCATACAGCGAGCACCACCTTTTCAAGGAATATTAGTAGGTCTCCAAAGATCAAAATAAATGTAATCAATAATACCCTTGGTCTTATGAAGTCCTATGCTAAAACTAACTCTCTTTTGCTTACCATCCAAACAATGCTCACAAAGGTCCAATTTTGATGTGAATTATCGAGAAAGGAGACCTCTTTTGTTTAATATAGTCAAACCTTTCTCACTAATATGTCCTAGTCTCATATGCAATAACCTAGTGACATATGTGTCAAGCATGGAAGAAGAAACTAATGCAGAACCTATAATTGTAGAACCCTGCAACACATATAATTTGCTCATATATTGAGTTTTCATCACAACTAAAGCATCTTTTATAACTTTTAGAACACCAACACTAGCACTAAAATCATAACTAGGAAGATCTAAAGTAATCAACGAGACAAGATTCTTTGACAGATCTAGAACATGCTTAACTTTTGTTAAAGTTCTAACAATTCCATTATGCATCTTAATTTTTCCTAAACTAATTGCTAGTGTATATACCCTAAGACCTATGGATGGTCCGATATGTGTGTCACATTTATGATAGATTTCATATTCTGGTATTATCGTTATTATGTATATGGTACATCTGCATCATATGTACTTTTGCATAAATAATGTCCCAAGAGATAGATTTTATCTAGCCTCTGATTTTATCCCTAGTCAAGTATCATAGTGGATATGAGATAGCTATGATGCATATGAGACTAGTATATGCATTGGTTGAGCACGTGGTGCTAACGCAAGCATATGGGTATATCAAGATAGATATACTGGATCGACCCGGCATGAGGATTTGACTTGGTGTCTTAGGTCAAATCGCATAGTGAGAGAGATGCACTTGTCCTTGACTTGAGGTCATTAACATCTCTATAAGGTAAGTGATACACTTTAATATAACCTAACACTTCGCCGTAGCAGGGGAGTCATAACGGTTGTCATTGGGTGTATTATAAGTTATATAAGAGATTCAATGAGTCAAGATAGCATTTGCCCCTTTCTTAAGTAGAAGCCTGAAATCCTTGGGCACCCCACATATGGTTGCATGATTGAAAGTGTATGGTCATACCCAGGTGAGAACCTGATTTAGTCATGACCATTAGATTGGGTTAAACAAGTGTGACACACTTGTCCAATCTGGATATCAGTTTGGCAAAAGGATAAAAGTGTATATGTTCTTTATCGCAATTTTAGGGGATATCGATGATGACTCCATTCTGAATACTTGGGTAGCAATGGTGTACTGCTAGCTATCAGTTATTGCTTGTGATGACCTAATGTTATTACTACCAACATCTGAAGAACCTACAGGGTTACACACCTAGACACTTGAGATCTCATATTGATCGGATACTAAGATCGAGTCATTTGGTTGACCTGCGGGTCTACTTGGGAGTCTGATACATCACGGATGTTAGTGTTTGTGCCCTAGGACCTCAAGATGGTCCATTGGGATATATGTATCACATCTAGTTGATAGATGAGTTTGTTGGTGTATGTGCCCTGCAGACCAATGTATGGACATGGTCAGGCATTGCTTGAATGTACTTTGATAGAATTAATGAAATTGATATAATCAATAAAGGCATGGTCG
>CM050442.1:25735661-25758757 GCA_027562315.1 Costus pulverulentus | reverse complement strand
GGGAATTGGCTTAAAGGGTATAATGGGGAGAAATCTCACCCCATTGGCGCCTAGGGGCATAATGGGATGAGGGAGGCGCCTTTGCTTCATTATGGAAGTAAAGGGCGCTTAGCCCCTCTTCCTTGGATGGAATACTTGCCTCTAAGGTAAGTCTTGGGGCTGATATGGCTTGAGAACTTTTATGGGAAGTTCCTAGGCGCATATGGATAGTACGGTAAGGTTTATGGTAAGATCTTGGAGACTTACCTTACCTCCAAACCCTAATTCCCCTCAAACCCTTGCTTAGCCGAATTCCTCTTGCATGTTGCGCCTAGCCCCTTCTCCTTGGATGGAAAGAATGCCTCTATGACATGTCTTGGGCTGAGGTATTGCTTGGGGCGCAAGACAAGGTCTTGGCGCATAAGGAAGGGTTGAATGGGTTTAAGGAAATGTCTTGGAGACTTCCTTGCCACAATCCTTTTCATCCTAGCCATACACTTGTCCTAATCCTAGCCCTTGCCCAAATCGCCTCTTGTCCTATTTATAGGACCCCTTGCCGCCCTTCTTGTGGTTGTTGGTTGTTATTGATCGAGTGGACAACATCTTGAAGGGTGACATATCTCTTGGAGAGACTTGGAGTGCAAGGGGCGAGAGCAACATAGGCTTGGCGCAATCTTCTTCCTTGGAGCCGAAAGTTCTTCCTCTTCCTTTCTTCTTTGGCACAAGGATTCTTTGTGCTTGGTGGCGTCTTCTTGCCACAAGCCCTCATCGTTCCTTGGCCATAGGCGCACCTTGGAGGTGGCGCAAGCAAAGAAGAAGAAGGAAGTCCTTGGCGGCATCTTCCCTATCCCCTCCTTGGCCAAGTTCTCTTGAAGATGGCGCAAGTAAGGTGAAGGCTTGATTCTCTTCCCGAGGCTAGCACCAAGCGTGGAAGGGAGCAATGATCAAGGAGTCGACGCGTGGATACTTGTAGAGGACGAGCACTTGAGCGTCTTCAACTTGGCATCTTCATCCTAACAAGCAATAAAGGTACTAACCCTAACACATCCTTGTGTTCTCTCCCTCACATGGATCCTTGGGACCGGAATGTGTTTCGGGTGTAATGCTTCTTCCGCTGCGTCCTGGGACTGCAAAATTTTAAATTACACCCGGCATTCCCTAACAGAGTTATCCTGGCATTGTCGTTGTTATGCAAGTTTGTACATCTGCGCATATGTATATTTGCATATACAATGTCCCTAAGAGATAGATTTTATCTAGTCTCTGTGTTTATCCCTGGTCGAGAATCATAGTGGATATGAGACAACTATGATTCACTTGAGACTGGTATATGCGCTGGTTGAGCACGGGTTGCTAACGTAGGCATATGGGTATATCAAGGGAGATATACTGGATCAACCCGCCGTGAGGATTCATCTCGGTGTCACGAGATGAATATCACAGTGACATAGTTGCGCTTGTCCTAGACTTGAGGGCATTGGTATCTATATATAGTAATTGATGTACTTTGATGCAACCTAATGCTTCACCGTAAAAGGGGAGTCATAATGGTTGTCATTGGGTATATCGCAAGCCGTATGAGGGATTCAATGTGCCAATAGAGGATTTGCCCCTCCTTGCAGGGAAGCTTGATTGTCCATGGCGCCCCTATATGGATGACTGAAAGTGTATGGCCACACCCAGGTGAGAACTTGATTTAGTCATGCCATATTATTGGGATTAACAAGTGTGACACACTTGCCCAATTTGGACATCAGTTGGCAAAAGGACAAAGCTGCACTTGTACTTTATCACAGTTTTAGGGGATGTCGATGATGACACTATTCTGATGACTTGGGTAGCAATGATGTACTGCTAGTGCCACTCATTGCTTGTGATGATTTAGTCATCACTGCCAATGTCTGGAGAACCTATAGGGTCGCATACCTAGACGTCAGAGATTCCATACTAATCGTTTAGCCTCTGATCAAATCATTATGTGATTCGGATCATTTGGGGAACTGATGCATTGAGACTTTTACAGAGGAGATGATATTTTATTTTAGTTCATGTTTAACCATTAGTTGACTCTAGTGGACCACGTTTGACCTCTGTTGACCTATGTTATCAAAATGAGTCAAACAAGGGTCTTGGTGTAAGTTTGAACTTGGCACTTTAGTCACATGAATAAAATAAAATCTTTAATTGACAAGAGAATTTTTCTCTTGGCTAATTAATAGACTTAGGCGTAATTTACAATTAATAGCGTCTGCGGGGATTCGAACCCGGGACGCTGATCTGGTTAATTGTGAATTGGCGTGTATATGCATTATCCCACATGGGAAAAATCTCTAAGGCTGATCTGGCTCTACTATTATAAATAGAGAGGCCTGCCTGGGAGATTTTTGCACCAAACTCTTCTCTTGTCTCTTATTGTCGCCTCCCTTCTATTGCTTGGTGTGAGAGTTTTCGAGGTGATAACAATAAAAAGATTTTGCATCAAGGGTTGAGACAAGTGGTAGTGCTACCCACTCCTTGTCGCCAATGTCCCTCTTCTCCTTGGCATTGGCGCAAGTTGAGAAGATCAAGAGGTGTGGATCTCCTCTCCCGAAGCTAGCACGTGTGTGGAGCGGAGGAATCTCGAGACAGTCCGTGTGTGAGCGATTACAGAGGATGGCCTTGCGCATCTTCATCATCGGCTGCTCCTGGAATTGCTCGATAAGGTATGACTCTTCACATGCTTCAGTTTTCTCTCTTAAGGGATCCTGGTGTTTCTGGAATTCTATTTTGGACCTCCACTTCCGCTGTGTTTTAAAGTTTTATGAGGTTCGGGGATTCCCAACAGTGGTATCAGAGGGATCTTATGAGGCCCGAAGGTGTCTTTTCTACATGCGCCTACCCCATGTCATGAAAATTATTTTCAAAAATTTTATGCCATGATTTTTCTGTTGAAAAATTAATTTCTTTTAATTTTCGCCTCTTAATCGTCTTCTAGTTTCATTTTCTTCACATTTGGGATAGACCCTATGTGGAAAAATTTACCCCTCCTTGCGCTCATGGGATAGACCCATGGCGCAAGACCCATAGGAGATTATCGGGGCATGGACTGGGTGATTGTCCTAATCTCTACGGGGTAAGAATTGCAAGGGGCGGCTACCCTTTGTAGACTCTTGAGAGGGGCGAGATGATATAGAAGGATGATATAGAGTCGCTGAAAATTAATTGAAAGGGTTTTATGAAAAATTAAAAGTGATTACTTGTAGATTTTTCATAGCATGTAAAATCGCATGAGTAGTTCTATTTGTGCATTTATGTTGTGATCAAAGTCAAACCCTATTGCCATGCCTGTGATGTATCAATGTGAGGCCTGCGTGCCAACTTTTAGTTTTGCTTTTCAATTCTATATTGTAATTGAAGATTTTGAAGACATCGTGGCATTTCTCTCTCTCTCCCTTGCGCATCTCTCAAGGTGGCGCAACCCATGACCTAGCCAAACCCTAGGGTGCCTTCTAGGGTTAAACCTAGGGGCACATCTAAAGGGGGTGGCAGCTAGGGTTAGGGTTGGCACACCTCACCTCCCAAAGTGGCGCATCCCCTTATTTGACCTAACCTTGAGTGGCTTCTAGGGTTACCTAGTTGGTTCAATTAAGGGATGATGGATGGATAAGGTGATGGTGCAACCTAGTCAAGTAAGGGGGTTGACCTTCATCCTCTACTGAACCCTCATGGCTTCTAGGTCTCCTAGTGGCGCATACATGGGTTCAAGGGCTGATGATGAAGGAAAAGCAACCAAAGGGTTCTGGTCTTATTCCTTAATCGAACCATGGTGCATCCTAGGTTTTCCTAGGTGGAGCATAGAGGTTCAAGGCTTGAGTAAGAGGATTGGAGCTCCAAGCTTGCAAAGGGGCAGATCTTCTATCATTAACCAAGAACTTGAAGGTTCGTTGGATGCTTCTTAAGTTCATGGGCTGATGAAGGGAGATTGAGCACCAAGGACGCTTGATGGCACATCCAAGCAAGGGCGCACCTCTAGGCGGCGCACCTTGCAACGAATGTGGTGTATCATGCAAAGAGGTGAGATGCCAAGAGAGGATGGCACATGGATGTTTGGCCAAATCCTAGGAGGAGCATAGGATTTGCGAGCTAGCTTCCTGGTGGAGATTTGAGTTGGCTGAACCCTAGGAGGAGCCTAGGGTTTGCGAGCTAGCTCATGGAGAAGACTCTGGCTGGCCGAACCTAAAGGGGATCTAGGGTTTTCCTGGATGGTGCCTTTAAGGTTCGCGAGCTGACCCATGGAGCTGAAGACCTAGGTGGCGCACCTCGGGGCCTTGGAGCAGAGCCCTTAGGGCACTCAGGGATGAGCTAAGGATTTCTTGGCATGAGCCCATGGCTTAGAGCCCTTGGTAGTGCTAGGTGGCTAGGACTAGGTCTAGGGGCTTGTTACCCATGTTTTGGGCTTTGATCACATCATATTTACTATTTTTGTTTCAGCATGCCTTTACTACTTTTTGGTTTTATTCCACCATAGGATTGCATGCCTGTATTAGTAGAATAAGATAAAAGCCCGTGGTGCTGAGACCACAAAAATCCTCAATAAATCATATCAAGTCCCGTTACTTAGCCTTCTGATGCGTAACCCTTGTCAAACTATCGATCGATGGTGTTATGCACTATTTCCCACTCTCGTGGGACACACCCATCAATCTTCAGGAGGCGTGTGATGACAATAATTTCCCCAATCCGATTAAAACTCTGGACGCACCTTTCGCAAGGAAATTATTGGCCCTGGGTATAACGGTCAGGTCGGACTTGACTAAGATTTTTCATATGTGGTGGTTCACATGATGAAATTTCTAGAGGCAGCCTCAAGAGATTAGGACTTTGTGCTATATCCAGGCCTCGCTGGAGACAAAGTGCCTGAACGGTCTTGGGAAGGGGAATTGCCGAGTAGCAATTGGCTGGCGAGCCTACCTCAGGAAGCATGCGTCACCTTGTGTAGTACATCCCACCCTCGTGGGACGCAAGGCCGTGTATGAAATGAGGATCCCATCTCACTAAGGAAGTCGGGCGACTTCTCGATCGATTTTTGAGGATTATCGATTCGAATAAAATAGTGAGAAGCAATCATTTATAAAAAGCCAGAATAAATGATTGAATTGTGATACTGATATGCTCTTGTCTTTGTTGTAGATGGCTTCTACAAGCAATAATGATAGCAGACTGTCATTCCATTCCTTCTTGATGAGGGAGAAATTGGTTGGAACCAACTTCGAGGACTGGTACCATACTTGAGGATTGTCCTCAAGCTCGAGGACAAGCTGTGTCTCCTTGGGCAGCCTTTTCCTGAACCCATCTCATCTACAGCCTTGTTGGCTGAAGAGGATGCTTATGGGGTAGCTTGTCTAAAGCTAGCATGTCGCCTGTGTTGTGAAAGCAACGTGTTGAGCTGATCATATTTTATATATTCTAAAATAGCTCTTTAAGAGACAAGCTAGAATAGAAAGCTATAACCTCTAACGTAGTCCTATAATGCAAAGGAAAGCCTTAGGGCTTGTCCAACACATTGAAGATGAAAAAAGGGTGCAGGAGATAAGGTGCTCGAGAATGATTGCTAACGACCTCAAAGCAAGGAGAAGAGAAGTAACCCTTCATCTTTTGGCTTAGGTAATTATGTTACAAAAGTCTAGTTGTCTATTTCTAACACATGGGTATGTCATACCGCATGATGAGACCAATATTTGCAAAAGTGTCTTGGTGCTCAACGGAAATAGGGCAACGCTGACGCAGAGAGACTGACCTACTAGTTGGAGCATCTATTGCTGCCATAGCTGTAGGAGACCTCACTCTCTCTGGGGTCAATACTTTGTTAGAACTTCAATATCTTCATGTTATATCTATATGTGAAGTTCTATGAGTAACACAATATATGGATTAAATTAAGTGGTGTTGTACCTATCTTTGGCACTGCTGTTTGGACCTTGTAAAACAAGAACCTCATTCACTATCTCCATGCGAATGGATTTGTGGATTCAATCTCTTTTTAGGAGAATGAGTCGGATCTACCTCTTTCAAGAGCTAGGCTCGCACGAATCTTGTTTGATAAGGACAACAATAGCGATGCTCTTCACTTTTTTAGAAGTGGAAGATTAGGAGACTTGTTGGACCTCATACACTTTAGTGTGTGTGGACAGGTCTAATAAGTAAGCTAAAGATAGGGTACTAGTCCTTTACAGACATATCTGATAGATATAAATAAAGGAAACTAGCTTAATAGATCCATAAAGAGCTTTCTGACTTGTCAGAAAGCACTTGAGCCATACTTTATGATTATTCTGATGAGTATGAGATTCCTCATAGCTCTCACTCCTTCTAGAACTCCTTTTTTAAAGGGTGAGTGTCTAAACGGAGGAATCAAGTCGGGCTTGGCATGATTTGATACAGGATAAGCCATGTAAATCCTTGTTAAAGGTTGTGCAAAAATGAACAGTTTTTCCTGAACACTGATAGATGTTCCATAACTGATGCATATGTGTATGGAGTATCCTTTGGGAATACTACTTCCATGATCCCACAGGAGAGCAACTTGGTTGCTGCTCAGAGTGCTAATTTTCTTGGGAAAATTTTTCTCTTGAAAAAGACTAGTGGGAGGAAGTCTGACTTGGATGTAGTCTAAGGTCAGTCATTTGACACACTTGGTCAAAGATGAAATCTGAGCTAGTTATATAGGTTGTGGGTAACCTAAGGCTCAGAACACTCAGGCTGTATAGGTCAAATAGATTTGTCTGGTTTTGACTTATGGGTAACTCCTAACTCAATGCAGATAATCTTCATTCGATGATGCCTGAGTGCAGTGGGAGCTTGATGACATCTCTGGTCTTGTATGTTGGGGACATACAAATCATCAAAGACGATATCCTGATCCTTCACTTGGTGAAGAGATGATTGAGAAATGTCTTGTGATGAATGACTTAGTGGACATCACCTATGGGGTAGGTGTGAGAGTTTTTGAAACTCCAAGTGCTAAGTTAGATAACATACATCAATGATGGTATGTTATAGACCAAATGTGGTTTGTGCCGAGAGCATAACCAATGGATACTAGGTCCAATCCAGGTGCATGACACTGGATAAAGGGAAAGGAACGTCCTTAGGTTATGCAAAGAACTAAGGGGTGGTTCTTGGTCATCAATGATATGAGAAGCTTAGTGTATTCACTTGACAGCTTGTTCCAGTCAGACCAGTGATAGTCTAGTTGTTTCTGTTGTGGTGCTAGAAGCTTTGGGAGCTTCAGAGCATACTACTTGAAAGCAGAGTATGCAAATGCTTTTGGGAAGTAGTGGGAGTTCTTTGTTGAACTTCACAAGCGTACTCAGATGCTTATACCTTATCTTGGGGATAGAGGTACATAAGATATAGCATATATGAACACTGATACAATCATGATAGGCCCATAGACTGATGCTCTAGCGCAACAGGAGCGTGGCAAGTCGTGCTTAGGACATGGTGTTGAGGTTGCTCAATGCAAGGTCCTAGTGCAAGTGGGAGATTGTTAGTGTTTATGCCCTAGGACCTTAGGATGGTCCATTGGGATATGTGTATCATATCTAGTTGATAGATGAGTTATCCTGGCATTATCGTTGTTATGCAAGTTTGTGCATCTGCGCATATGTACATTTGCATATACAATGTCCCTAAGAGATAGATTTTATCTAGTCTCTGTGTTTATCCCTGGTCGAGAATCATAGTGGATATGGGAGAGCTATGATTCACTTGAGACTAGTATATGTGTTGGTTGAGCACGGGTTGCTAACATGATGACTCCAAATTTCATAACAAATTTCCTACTTATTTTATAGTCTTTTGAACCATAATCTTACTCTCTTGCCTTATTTTTATACCCTTTTTACCAAATACTTCGGAATCTACACAATCTTTGGTTTTGACCAATTTCAGGTAAAAAGGCATCATTATCATTGGTTTTCGAGCAATATCAATGCATGAACGAGTTCTAAACATCAAGAGGAGTTTACACAACAAATTTCAAGTCAAAATGAACCTTCTAGCAAAAATACGGCACTACCGTATTTTTGGGCATGAATCGCACGGTACCGTATTTTTCATCAGACACTAACTAAAAGACTTGGGTGAAATATGGCACTACCGTATGGAACTACATGGCAGCGTATTATTCAGCGTTTTTAACCCGAGGACTTAGACAAGATACGACACTGCCATATGAAGGTACACGGCACCGTATTTTGTGGCAATTCTGACTAGAAGATTTCAGCAAGAATATGACACTGCCGTATAATTGGGCGACATTGTCACGGTACCATATTTGCTGCCCAGAACTTACAGAAGGAAAATACAGCACTGCCATAATCCGGATACGGTACCGTATTTTGAAACCCAGAATTCTGAGTTTTCAGCTGCAAAATTAAAAACACGATTTCTCGAAACATAGGGCACCAATTGAAGATCTGAAAAAAGGGGGAGACTGAGGATAAGCAGGGGAAGATTTGCAAAGCAAAAGGAATAATTTTTCATTCACGATCCATAGCGAATTTCAGAGAAGAGCGGCTGCGCTAGGGTTCATTGGTTGTCAACCTATAGACCACATCCGGCCATGATTTTTGGCAGAAAGCTTTGCCTGGGGAAGAAGAACACGCCACAGAAGTTTCAGAGTGAAAGGAGACTGATCGAGGGAGAAATCATCAAAAACGTAATCGCGGCACTGTTCATCACAATTACGAAGGCAATTACGGGCTGTAATTTGGTTACAACCCTGATTTGTAATTCTTACTCCTTCCCTACTGTTGCTAATCATCCTGAAACTATGTTTTGTTGTGAACCTTCCATCATGCTAGCTTAATTTTCTCTTGGGACATGGGGGGTGTAATCTCTTTGTTTCTTAATGATTAGAAAACCTTAATTTTGTCAAACTGATTTTATTGTGATAATTTTACTTTTGTGATTGATTGTTTTTTAATTCTCCTTAGCATCTTAATATCAACATGTTTTAGGATGCGAAATAGACTGAGAAGTTGATTGTGAAATTAGGAACCTTAGGAATTAACGAGTTTGGAACTATCATAAGAGATTTGGTTGTTCTTCGAATTCTAATTCTTAGAGAATTTTAATGCCTTGTTGATTATATGATTCTTTGGATTGAGTTAATATTTTAGACTTGATTAGAAATTGTAAGAGATCAAATTTCTGATCGTCAGAAAACCTTGAGTAAAACCTGTGTTGAGACTCGGATGCACGAGAGTGATCTTTGAGTTTCCACTTGAGGTTATCAATTTGGAATTCGGATGCACGAGAGTGATCCTTGAGTTCCTAGTTGATAGTTTACTTATTTTCAGCATTGAATAGATCTTGCACGAGAGTGAAGATCGGTTCTTTGTATGATTGTTTGCGCTAGAGCGAAATAATTTATTTATGAGGTAAACTATACCTTTATCATGATAAAATTTGATTGACAGACACTTATCTTAATCTAGCCCTTAGAAATTAAAGTAGACGAACCCCTAGTCCCGATTTCTTCTCTGATATTTTCTCCGTGTTCTTTTCGATAGTTTGATTCACTATTTTTTGATTGCCTAGCTAGCGAGAAATCAATTATTCAGTACTTGGCAATAAGGTCTCTGTGGTTTGATATCTATTTTATTACTTCGAGTATCCGTGGACTTGTGGACAACAACAAGTTTTTGGCGCCGTTGCCGGGGACCTTAGTTTTGTCAATGTTGAAGATATTGAGAGTATTTCTAACTAGGTTTTTATTTACTATTTTTGATTATTTTATGCTTTCCTTGAAATCACTTGATCTATTTACTTTGCATGCGCAGGAGTCTTAGGTCAGGACCACTTGTTCCATTGGATCCTGAACTTAACAAAACCCTTAGAGTGCACAGGAAGTTGAGACTTGAAGAGGATTTACAAGAGACACAATAGGAGATAGGAGAAGAAATTTTGGATATGGCGAATAACGAGAGAAGATCTTTGCGTGACTATGCTGCCCCTAATTCACAGGGAATTCACTCTAGTGTCACTAGGCCGGCCATTGATGCAAACAATTTCGATATCAAACCAGCGTTCCTATCTATGCTTCAACAAAATCAATTTAGAGGATCTCCACTTGAGGATCCGAATATTCATCTTTCTCTTTTTCATGAATTGTGTGATACAATTAAGATTAATGGAGTTTCTGATGATGCACTAAAATTGCGATTATTTCCTTTTCCTCTCAGGGACCGAACACGTGATTGGTTACACTCTCAACCTTCTGGAACGTTCACAACTTGGGAGCAGCTGTCTAATGCTTTTCTGATGAAATACTTCCCTCCCAGTAAGACGATTCATTTAAGAAACCAGATCACGGGATTTGCTCAGAAGGAAGGAGAATCTCTTAGCGAAGTGTGGGAGCGGTACAAAGAATTGCAAAGGAAGTGTCCTCACCATGGCTTGGAGAGATGGGTTTTGATTGAAACATTTTATTATGCTTTGCTTTATAATACACGCCTCACAGTTGATGCTACTGCAAGAGGAGCTTTCATGAGCAAGACAGTGGAGGAGACCTATCAACTGATTGAGGAGATGACTTTGAACAATGATCAAAATTCTAGAGAAAGAGGAGTGATATATCGACCTCCTCATAGTAAGAATGATGGTAATGATTTTTGCACTCTAGCTGAGAAAGATGAATCTTTGTGCAATCGTTTTGATATGTTTAAAATTCAAACTCATGCTGTTTCTTCTTCTATTACTTTTGAGATTTGTGGGAATCATGGGCATAATGCTGAGGGGTGCAAAAATTGTTGATAGGGATGAGGAACAAGTTAATGCTTTGGGGGGTTACAATCCAAGTAGATCTAATGACCCCTACTCTAATACCTACAACCCTGGATGGAGGAACCACCCTAATTTGTCCTGGAAAAGCAATAATCATGCTAGTGAGCAAAATGAACACAGGGGGTTTCGACAAAGAACACAAGATCAGAGTCAACCCTAGAAACCCAGCTTAGAAGAGATGTTTACTCAATTTATGGGGTTCCAGAAAAAACAGAATGATGATGTGAATGAGAGTTTAAAATAGATCAATTCTAGTGTGAATGAGAGTCTGAAACAAATCAATTCTAGGATAGATGGTATTATTGCTCACAATAAAATTTTAGAGACTCAGATAGCACAGCAGGCTAGCACCTCATATAGACCCCCAGGAAGGTTACCTGCCAAACCTGAACCAAACCCTAGGGAGTAATGTAATGCTGTCATAACTAGAAGTGGAAAACAATTGGATGATCCAAGGGGATCTCTAGATCATGATAAGGTAGAGCCCAGCATTAAGACTAGCAGTGAACCTGTGCTGGAATCACAACCTACACATGAGCAGTCCCAAACTAGTTTGTCACCTCACAAGGGTGATGAACCTAAAGGTGAATTTCCATGTAAGGTTGATGATTCTAAACCTAGTTCATCACCACCCTATAGGCCACCTATTCCCTTTCCCTAGAGGATTGTTCAAGCAAAACTGGATAAACAATTTGGGCAATTTTTGGATGTTCTTAAAAAGCTTTACATTAACATACCTTTTACTGAAGCTTTATCTCAAATGCCATCGTATGCAAAAGTTTTGAAAGAAATTTTGTCTAACAAGAGAAAGATTGAGGATTATGGTACTGTGGCACTTACAGAGGGATGTAGTGCTCTTATTCAGAAAAAGTTGTCACATAAACTAAAGGATCCAGGTAGTTTCTCTATACCTTGTTCCATTGGAGATATGGCTTTTGACAGAGCCTTATGTGATCTCGTGCAAGTGTTAGTCTAATACCTTATTTTCTTTACAGGAAATTAGATATTGGAGAGCTCAAACCAACCTCAATTTCTTTGCAACTTGCTGATTCATCAGTTAAGTATCTGGTTGGTATATTAGAGAATGTTCCTGTACAGATTGGTAAGTTTTTCATACCTGTAGACTTTGTAGTTCTAGAGATGGAAGAAAATTCTAAAAATCCAATTATTCTTGGTAGGCCTTTCTTAGCTACATCCGGTGCATTAATTGATGTTAGAAAAGGAAAATTGACTTTTGATATTTGTGGTGATAAAATTAAATTTGATTTAATTGATTCTTTAAAAAAGGCATCACACTCAGGGACATGCTGTAGCATAGAAATAATTGATGATGAGGTTGTTTGTGACATGCATAGTTTATTTGATGAACCTTCTGATTTTGAAACTGATACATCTTCTGAGTGTGCTAATAAAGAATTTTAGGAAAGAGTAGCAAAGAAGAAGAGGAAGAAACGAAAGAGGAAAGGAAAATCAAAAGTGCTTGAGAAAGGAAAAAAGCTCATAAGTAAATTGGGACACTATTTTAGGTCTGAGCCTTATGTTCTTGAGAGCCACGAACAACACACTGAGCAATCATTATGGCGACTGAAGACACGATCACGATCAAATCCCAGTGTTCAATGGTCAAGCTAATGACCATTAAATTAGCGCTTCTTGGGAGGCAACCCAAGCATTCTTTTGTTTTTGTTTTCTTTTGTTCTTGTTTTTACTTTTATCTTAGTTATTTGCTTACTAACTTTTTATTTTTCTCTTTGTAGGTGGATCCATGCTGAATTTTTGAGTTAACTGACATTATTTTTAGAGATGAGGTTACTGATTCTGATCATTAGTAGGCTTTGTAAGTATCTCCTTCCCTACCTTTCTTTATTTATGCATGCTTTATTTGATACATGATACTTTTTATTCTCTTATAGGGAAGGATGACATTGTCAAGCTTCTTGTGCCCGCATGCCATGAATCCTCGTTTCTTGATTTAATTGATATATATTTCGATTGGTTGTTTACATGTAGAGATTGATATTGTGATTCTTGGTTTGAATGAAGATATTTTTGTATGATGATTGCAATGATGTATAGAGGGATTTCTGAAAAATACAACAAACACCATGCCAAAATTTTTAATGAATTATCATGCATATCAATTTCTGGAAATTGGAAATAAATTTTATATGTTGAATTTATTTCTCTGATATAATCTATTTGTTGGAAATTTTTCATTAATTGATGCATGAAATTCTAGGTAAATGCATTGTTTAGTGAATGCAATATTGAAGTGAAATAATTCTTTTGAATAAAATGAGCATATTTGCACATGTTATTAAGTTGATATCGATTGATTAATCTAGTTAATCTTTATAATCTTTTATGTTTTTTGTTAGGAAAAAGAAATCCAAATCCATGAGAGAGAATGACTCCCCTACTTAGCACTGTGCAAAATTGGCAGTGAGATCTAAAGACATGGGTTAAAGTCCATAAAAAAAAGAATGAATAACTCCTCTTCTTGGCATTGTGTTTACAATGGTACCTAGGACAAGAGTTGAAGTGTCAATGAAAAAGTATGTATCTATGTGGATGCATGCCAAGAGAGAGTTCCTTGGACATTGACTCCTCTGTCTCAAGAAAATTCTTTCTATTTATCGGACATGAGTTCTATTATGTGTGGTTATGTGACCAACATACTCTAAATACGTCACCAGAAAAAGGGTGGTAATCGATTTAGAGAATGTCAAGGACAAATAAAAAAAATGAGTGGAAAAAGATTTGGAGATCCTATTCCTGTAAACAAAAACATATTGGATGAAAATCTTAAAAAACAAGATTAATTCATGAGGTTGAAATTCTATTACTATGCATATTGCGAAATTTTATTCGATTGAACTTTTGAGTCTTAAAGATTAATTTCAAAAGATGATGTATTTACTTAGAAATTTTGTGTGGGATTAATGAAATTTTCTATGGATGATTATATTTTAGAAATTTATTCGTCATGTGAAAATTTATTTTTTTATTATTATTTTTCAATACTTGGTATTGATTTCTTTATTTGCTTGAGGACAAGCAAAGTTTGAGCCTTATGTATTTGATGACTCCAAATTTCATAACAAATTTTCTACTTATTTTATAGTCTTTTGAACCATAATCTTACTCTCTTGCCTTATTTTTATACCTTTTTTACCAAATACTTCAGAATCTACACAATCTTTGGTTTTGACCAATTTCAGGTAAAAAGGCATCATTATCATTGGTTTTCGAGCAATATCAATGCATGAACGAGTTCTAAACATCAAGAGGAGTTAACACAACAAATTTCAAGTCAAAATGAACCTTCTAGCAAAAATACGGCACTACCGTATTTTTGGGCATGAATCGCACGGTACCGTATTTTGCATCAGACACCAATCAGAAGACTTGGGTGAAATACGACACTACCGTATGGAACTACACGACGCCGTATTATTCAGCGTTTTCAACCCAAGGACTTAGACAAGATACGACACTACCATATGAAGGTACATGACACCGTATTTTGTGGCAATTCTGACCAGAAGATTTCAGCAAGAATACGACACTGCCATATAATTGGGCGACATTGTCACGGTACCGTATTTGCTGCCCATAACTTACAAAAGGAAAATACGGCACTGCCGTAATCCGGATACGGTATCGTATTTTGAAACCCAGAATTCTGAGTTTTCTGCCATAAAATTAAAAACACGATTTCTCGAAACTTAGGGCACCAATTGAAGATCCGAAAAAAGGGGGAGACTGAGGATAAGCAGGAGAAGATTTGCGAAGCAAAAGGAACAATTTTTCATTCACGATCCACGACGAATTTTAGAGAAGAGCGGCTGCACTAGGGTTCATCGGTTCTCAGCCTATAGACCACCTCCAGCCATGATTTTTGACAGAAAGCTTCGCCTAGGGAAGAAGAACACGCCACAAAAGTTTCAGAGTGAAAAGAGACTGATCGAGAGAGAAATCATCAAAAACGCAATCGCGGCATTGTTCATCGCGATTGCGAAGGCAATTACAGGCTGTAATTTGGTTACAACCTTGATTTGTAATTCTTACTCCTTCCTTACTGTTTCTTATCATCCTGAAACTATGTTTTGTTGTGAACCTTCGTCATGATAGCTTAATTTTCTCTTGGGTCATGGGGGGTTTAATCTCTTTGTTTCTTAATGACTAGAAAACCTTAATTTTGTCAAACTGATTTTATTGTGATAATTTTACTTTTGTGATTGATTGTTCTTTAATTCTCCTTAGCATATTAATATCAACATGTTTTAGGATTTTGTGAAATAGGCTGAGAAGTTGATTGTGAAATAGGCTGAGAAGTTGATTGTGAAATTCGGAACCCTAGGAATTAACGAGTTTGGAACTATTATAAGAGATTTGGTTGTTCTTCGAATTCTAATTCTTAGATAATTTTAATGCCTTGTTGATTTTATGATTCTTTGGATTGAGTTAATATTTTAGACTTGATTAGAAATTGTAAGAGATTAAATTTCTGATCGTCAGAAAACCTTGAGTAAAACCTGTGTTGAATTCGGATGCACAAGAGTAATCCTTGAGTTCCTAGTTGATAGTTTACTTATTTTCAGCATTGAATATATCTTGCACGAGAGTTAAGATTGGTTCTTTGTACGATTGTTTGCGCGAGAGCGAAACAATTTATTTATGAGGTAAACTATACCTTTATTATGATAAAATTGGATTGACATACACTTATCTTAATCTAGCCCTTAGAAATTAAAGTAGACGAACCCCTAGTCCCGATTTCTTCTCTGATATTTTCTCCGTGTTCTTTTCGATAGTTTGATTCACTATTTTTTGATTGCCTAGCTAGCGAGAAATCAATTATTCAGTACTTGGCAACAAGGTCTCTGTGGTTCGATATCTATTTTATTACTTTGAGTATCGGTGCACTTGTGGACAACAACATAACGCAGGCATATGGGTATATCAAGGGAGATATACTGGATCGACCCGCCGTGAGGATTCATCTCGGTGTCACGAGATGAATATCACAGTGACAGAGTTGCGCTTGTCATAGACTTGAGGACATTGGTATCTCTATATAGTGATTGATGTACTTTGATGCAACCTAACGCTTCGCCGTAAAAGGGGAGTCATAATAGTTGTCATTGGGTATGTCGCAAGCCGTATGAGGGATTCAATGTGCTAATAGAGGATTTGCCCCTTCCTTGCAGGGAAGCTTGATTGTCCATGGCACCCCTATATGGATGACTAAAAGTTAATGGCCATACCCAGGTGAGAACTTGATTTAGTCATGCCATATTATTGGGATTAACAAGTGTGACACACTTGCCCAATCTGGACATCAGTTGGCAAAAGGACAAAGTTGCACTTGTACTTTGTCACAGTTTTAGAGGATGTCGATGATGACACCATTCTGATGACTTGGGTAGCAATGATGCACTACTAGGTGCCACTCATTGCTTATGATGATTTAGTCATCACTGCCAACATCTGAAGAACCTACAGGGTCGCACACCTAGACGTCAGAGATTCCATACTAATCGTTTAGCCTTTGATCGAATCATTATGTGATTCGGATCATTTGGGGAACTGATGCATTGAGACTTTTACAGAGGAGATGATATTTTATTTTAGTTCATGTTTGACCATTAGTTGACTCTAGTGGACCATGTTTGACCTCTGTTGACCTATGTTATCAAAATGAGTCAAACAAGGGACTTGGTGCAAGTTTGAACTTGGCACTTTAGTCACATGAATAAAATAAAATCATTAATTGGCAAGAGAATTTTTCTTAGCTAATTAATAGGCTTATGCGCAATTTACAATTAATAGCATCTGCGGGGATTTGAGCGCGTGATGCTGATCTGGTTAATTGTGAATTGGCGCCTATATGCATTATCCCACATGGGAAAAATCTCCAAGGCTGATCTGGCTCTGCTATTATAAATAGAGAAGCCTGCCTGGGAGATTTTTGCACCAAACTCTTCTCTTGTCTCTTATTGTCGCCTCCCTTCTGCTGCTTGGCGTGAGGGTTTTCGAGGTGATAACAATAAAAAGATTTTGCATCAAGGGTTGGGACAAGTAGTAGTGCTACCCACTCCTTGTCGCCAATGTCCCTCTTCTTTTTGGCATTGGCGCAAGTTGAGAAGATCAAGAGGCGTTGATCTCCTCTCCCGAAGCTAGCACGTTCTTGGAGCGGAGGAATCTCGAGACAGTTTGTGTGTGCGCGACTGCTTGGCTAATTTATCTCGAGTTTTGCAGAGATGCGAAGAAACTAACCTTGTCCTTAATTGGGAGAAGTGTCAGTTTATGGTTAGACAGAGAATAGTTTTGGGTCACCTTATTTCAGAGAGAGGGATTGAAGTGGATGAAGCCAAGACTGAAGTGATTGAAAAGCTTGCACCACCTACCATAGTTAAGGAGATTAGAAGTTTTTTGGGACATGCAGGATTTTACAAGCGCTTTATCAGGGACTTCTCTAAACTTGCTAAACCACTCACTGATTTACTTTGTAAAGATGCTAAATTCTGCTTTGATGAGAAGTGTTTGTTTGCTTTTTAGGAATTGAAGAAAGCCCTGATATCAGCACCTATCATGTAGCCACCTGGCTGGGAGTTACCTTTTGCGCTCATGTGTGATGCCAGCGACTTTGCTGTGGCAGCAATTCTAGGTCAGAGAAAGGAAAAGAAGCCTTATGTGATCTACTATGCTAGTAAAGCTTTGAATGAGACACAGAGGAACTACAACACCACTAAGAAGGAACTGTTAGCTATAGTTTTTGCATTTGAAAAATTCAGATCTTATTTGATATATTCAAAAATTGTGGTGTACACTGATCATGCAGCGGTTAAGTATTTGATGCAGAAAAAAGATAGTAAACCGCGCCTGCTTAGATGGATTTTGCTTCTACAAGAAGTTAACCTAGAGATCAAGGACAAGAAAGGAACTGAGAATATTGTTGCTGATCACCTTTCAAGGATAATTGTAGAAGATGATAAAGGTGATATCAATGATTCCTTTCATGAGGAACAACTTTTGAGGATTGATCAAGTTAAGGCTCCTTGGTATGCAGACATAGTGAACTATCTTGTTGCTAATATCTTTCCTGTTGATTTATGCTATCAAGGTAAGAAAAGATTTTTAGCTGATGTTAAGCACTATTTTTAGGATGAGCCTTATGTGTTTAGGAGATGTTCAGATGGCATATTTAGGAGATGTGTCCTCGAAGAGGAAATTAGAGATATACTAATGTCATGGATCATCATATGGATGGCATGCTAGCACTGAGAAGACTGTTTTTAAAGTATTACAATCTAGATTTTATTGGCCCTCTTTATTTAAGGATGCAAGGGATTTTATACTATCTTGTGATAGTTGTCAGAGGATGGGGAACATCAATGGAAGGAATGAGATGCCATTGTCCACGATACTTGAGGTTGAGATATTTGATGTTTGGGGTATTGATTTCATGGTACCGTTTCCATTGTCTGGAGGTAACAAGTATATACTCGTAGCGGTAGATTACGTTTCCAAGTGGGTAGAAACCATTGCTTCTCCCACTAATGATTCTAGGGTTGTGGTACAATTGTTTAAAAGGATTATCTTTCCACGCTTTGGAGTACCACGAGTTGTAATTAGTGATGGAGGCTCCCACTTCATTGAACACAGATTTTCAGCTTTGCTTATAAAATATGGGGTGAATCACAGAGTTACAACACCTTACCATCCCCAAACAAGTGGACAAGTGGAGATATCAAATAGAGAAATTAAAGGGATATTGGAAAAGACAGTGTCAAGAACAAGGAAGGACTGGGCTTTCAAGCTTGATGATGCACTTAGGGCATACCAGACTGCTTTCAAAACGCCAATATGTATGTCTCCTTTTTTAATTGATTTATGGTAAATCGTGTCACCTTCCTGTAGAGCTCGAGCACAAGGCATTCTGGGCGATCAGAGCATTGAATTTTGACTTGAAGAGCCTAGGTGAAAAACGAAGGTTACAACTAAACGAGCTTGATGAGATTAGACTCTCTGCCTATGAAAATGCAATGATCTATAAGGAGAGGACTAAGAGATGGCATGACCGACACATACTTAGAAAGGAATTTCAACCAGGTGACTTCGTTCTTTTGTTTAATTCTAGGTTGAGGCTCTTACCCGATAAACTTAAATCTCGATGGTTTGGACCTTTTCGGGTTAAGAAGACCTATCCATACGGAGCTGTTGATATATGGAGTGAAGAGAAAGGAATATTCAAGGTTAATGGATAGAGATTGAAACACTACTATCATGATGAACAAATTGAAGAAGGAGAGAATTTTCTACTTGATGAACCGCGAGCAAATCTGAGTACATAAAGGTCAAGCTAATGACCATTAAATTAGTGCTTCTTGGGAGATAACCCAAGCTTTTTTTCCTTGTTTTTGGTTTATTTTTGTCTTAATTTATTTTGTTTAGGGTTAATTTTTCTTTTTCTCATTTTTTGATACATTTTTAGCGATTTTTAGTGAATTTTTACAAAATACGGCACTACCGTAAAATTTTTACAGTACCGTAATTTGTGTTAGTTCTTTACAGAGAAATAACATGGATTACAGCACTACCGTGGAAAATTTTATGGTACCGTAATTTTGTCCGTTTTCATACAGAAGGTTTTGAGTTTTTGAGTATTTTTACGGCACTACTGTGGAAAATTACACGGTACCGTAAAAATAGCCATTTTCTTATAGAAAGTTTTTGAGGTTTTCAAGCAAAATACGACACAACCGTAAACTCTTCACAGTACCATAATTTGGTGTTGTTTTCTGTTGAAATTCTGTAGCCATTTTACAGCACTACCGTAAAGTCTTTACAGTACTGTAATTTTTCTGACCCCACGTTTTCACGTGCCGTATTTAGGGTTCGGTGCACTATTCTTAGGTTTTTTTTTTCACGATTTCACACCGACCTCTCGGATTTCTTCGAGTTCTTGCTTCCCTAACCATCTTGCGACCTTTCCTTGTGATTTCCATCCAATTTCTAGCAGAGATTTGGGCGATTTCAAGCTCGATTGAGCTCTTCCGTAGCTGTTCCGCCGCGATTTTCACTCTTCTCGTTTTCTCTCATCCGAACACCGATCGAACTGCTTCCAACTTCAGAAAGCTTCAAGGGAGGTAGAGGATCATTCCCCAAGTTGATTTTAAGCTCGATCCCAACCTAGAAGTCCATATCTGAAGCTTGAATCCAGCCCCGTTTTCAGCCTGCGCACCCCTTTTGGTATCATATTGTGTCAACACAACCAAATCGAAATGTCTATCAAGAAAATCAAAAGGCGAGGATCCGTGGCATGTGAGCACAAGAAGTTTGAAGTATTCATCTTCCATTTGAACACATGGATTATTAGAAAAATATAAAAGATGGAATGCGGATGAGTAGGAAGGAAAATACTCATAGAGCTCTACTAGTTCGTGTCAGATCCAATTATCTTCTGTGTCTTCGGGTTCGAATCACCAGAGCCTTAAATTTTTTTTTTCACCTACAAAAGGAAAAGAAGAATTAGTTTTAAGAAAGAACGAAACAAAAATAAAGTAAAAGAAAACAAGCTAAAGCAAAAGTGCTTGGGTTGCCTCCCAAGAAGCGCTAATTTAATGGTCATTAGCTTGACCATTCAACACTCAGATTTGATCGTGATTGTATCTTTGGTAGCCATCCTGATTTCTCTATGTCTCGTTCAGGGCTCTTAAGAACATAAGGCTCAAACTTGAAACAGTATCCAAATTTATTTATGAGCCTTTTTAATTCTTCATGCAATTTTGATATTCCTTTCCCCCTTCGTCTCTTCTTCTTCTTCTTTGCTACCCTTTCCTGAAATTCTTGATTAGCACACTCAGAAAATGTATCAAATTCAGAAGGTTCTTCAAATAAAATATGCATGTCATAAACAACCTCCTCATCAATTGTTTCTATGCTACAACATGTCCCTGAGTGTGATGTCCTTTTTAAAGAATCAGTTAAGTCAAATTCAATTAAATCACCACAAATATCAAATGTCAATTTCACTTTTTTCACATCAATGAGAGCTCCAGCTATGGCCAAAAAAGGTCTACCAAGTATAATAGGGTTTTTTGAATTTTCCTCCATATCAAGAACTATAAAATCAGTAGGTATGAAAAACTTACCAATTTGAATAGGAACATTTTCTAAAATACCAACCGGATACTTTACTGTTGAATCAGCAAGTTGCAAAGACATTGAGGTTGGTTTGAGCTCTCCAATGTTTAGTTTCTTGCATACAGACATAGGTATTAGACTAACACTAGCACCGAGATCACATAAGGCTCGGTTGAAAGTAACACTCCCAATAGAACAGGGGACAGAAAAGCTACCTGGATCTTTCAATTTGGGTGGTGGCTTGATGTAGGGTGGAGACACGAAATATGATACTAACTAAAGTCCGATTATTATTATTATTATTATTTTTTTAAATTTTCAAAATAAAGTGCAAAATTCAGAAAACAGCTAGAAAATAGCAAATAGATTTCAGTGCTACAAAAATATCATTTACGAGAAGTTGTCATGTCTTTCGGACTGATCCATTGTAGCTTCAGTTGGATCAACTCGTCCCTCTCGTAGAGCAAAGTGAGTTCTTCCTCGTGACGCCAAAGATCAAGATTTTGGTGGTGCCGATTGCTTAAAATACCTGCGAAAACAAACATATTCAGATTAGTGAACAGGAAGTTGAAGCAGGAAATTCATAGAGATCAGAAACAAGGAACGCAAGGTTTGCGTCGTTTATCGACGCTCGAGCGTGGATTGCTCGTCGGAGGATTTGGAAGCAAAGAGGAGACGAGGCGGCGTCGGTATCGTCGGAACACCGACGACTGGTGGTGGGGCGAGGCGAGGGTGGCAACGCTGGCGGAGGCGGGGACGCGCTGTTCAGCAGAACAGGGGAGACGCGCGTGTGGAGCAGAGGTGGCCGCCGTTCGTCAGGTGGTGGCCATTCACCGGACCTGCTACAATTGGAGGTTGGTATGGTTGTGGGGATGACGTGGCCGGAGTTTGAGGTCGAATGGTGGCCGGTCGGAGGAGGGCGACGAGGAAAGGTGGAGCTGGGGCGGAAGACTGGCGGAAACAGGGGAAATGCGAAAGAAGAACAGGGCGCGTCGCCGGACGGCCGGTAGTGCACGGACACCGAAACTACTACGACTTGGAGTTGATGAGGTTGTGGTGACGACATGGCCGGAGTTTTGTGGTGGATGGTGGCCAGACGGAGGAGAACGGTGCTGGAAGACGGCACTAGGGCAGAAGGCTGGCGAGAACAGGGGATTCGAACGGATGTTCAATTCTGGTGATCGGGCGGGAGGATTGGCGGATGCCGGCGGCTAGAGCTTCATCTTGGGGAGGAGGAGTGATGCCCGAAGTTTTGTGAGGATCAGACCAGCGGATCGTCGGCGGCGTGCTCACAATCTTTCAAAAATCTGGAAAATGGTTGAGATGAGCAGATGAATGCAGCGGAGCAGGAGAGTTAATGGAGAGGGATTAGAGGAGATGAGAGGAAAGCTAGGTGACACAAGCACCTCAGAGAAGACAAGGGAAAGAGACATCCGATGCCATTAGAAGGAAAACTATTTCTTCATTCAAAATTCACTATCCATTACATTGTATTCGTGTGATACATATAGGTGAGGCTTTAGAGACGTTGCAGGGAGAGATGTTGCTATTTCCTTCCACGGCAGCAGAGAGACGTTGGAGAGATGTGAACGTTGTAGCTTCCATCTTGAGCAGCAAGGGGGGGAAACGTTGAAGATTTCCTTCGCTGCAACTTCCATATTTGCAGCGTTGAGTGTTGGCTGAAGTTGACACTGGCTAGCGTGTCACGAGAGCTTTAGTTGGCTGACGCATGATTTGTTTGGTTTGCCATTGATGCAGGTCACGTTTTGGAATTGATTCCCGCAACTTATTGAGCTTGAATGTCTTGAGTTTATTGAGTGGTTGAAGTAGTCCTCTACTAATTATTGAGCAGCTTTATAAGTGAGTTTGCTAGCTTATTCGCAAGACTCGGAGCCTTTGTCTATGGCAATCGTAAACTCCACTTATACCGTCGTGGTTTGTGGTCTCTGCCCCCATCATAGCTTGTTTTGAATGATGGCACTACATTCTTCAGTTAAAGCAACAATGCCATAAACTTCTATTTTTCCCTTGTTAGATAAAATTTCTTTTAAAAATTTTGCATATGTAGGCATTTGAGAAATAGCATCAATGAGAGGAATATTAATATACAACTTCTTCAAAACTTCCAAAAATTT
>CM050442.1:25692265-25725875 GCA_027562315.1 Costus pulverulentus | reverse complement strand
AGGTCTTGGCGCATAAGGAAGGGTTGAATGGGTTTAAGGAAATGTCTTGGAGACTTTCCTTGCCACAGACCCTTTCATCCTAGCCATACACTTGTCCTAATCCTAGCCTTTGCCCAAATTGCCTCTTGTCCCATTTATAGGACCCCTTGCCGCCCTTCTTGTGGTTGTTGGTTGTTGTTGATCGAGTGGACAACATCTTGAAGGGTGGCATATCTCTTGGAGAGACTTGGAGTGCAAGGGGCGAGAGCAACATAGGCTTGGCGCAATCTTCTTCCTTGGAGCCGAATGTTCTTCCTCTTACTCTCTTCTTTGGTGCAAGGATTCTTTGTGCTTGATGGCGTCTTCTTGCCACAAGCCCTATTCGTTCCTTGGCCATAGGCGCACCTTGGAGGTGGCGCAAGCAAAGAAGAAGAGGGAAGTCCTTGGCGGCATCTTCCCTATCCCCTCCTTGGCGCATATTCTCTTGAAGGTGGCGCAAGTGAGGTGAAGGCTTGATTCTCTTCCCGAGGCTAGCACCAAGCGTGGAAGGGAGCAACGATCAAGGAGTCGACGCGTGGATACTTGTAGAGGGCGAACATTTGGGCGCCTTCAACTTGGCACCTTCATCCAAACAAGCAATAAAGGTACTAACCCTAACACATCCTTGTGTTCTCTCTCGCATGGATCCTTGGGACCAGAATGTGTTTCGGGTGTAATTCTTCTTCCGCTGTGTCCTGGGACTGCAAAATTTTTAAATTACACCCGGCATTCCCTAACATAGTATGAGGCTGGTCTTGGACTATGAGCTGGATTTCGTTAGGTTTGGTCAGTCCACACCAAGATTGGGCTGAGCTGAGTTTGCGTTGGGTGTTGGGCTGACTTGAGCTGGGTGTTGGGCTGATGTTGATGGATCCATGCCAAGTTCACATTATCATTGGTAAGCTAGGTGCTTGCATGTGCAATACATGTGTGCATAAGACGTAGGCTAGAACAACCTATTACAACCACTAAAATAAAACAAAGACATCATAAAATAAATCCTAGGCTAGATTCCTAACTACCAAATTAAGGGCTGAAAGTAAAAGGAGTTTGTAGCAACATTACAATAATAAGAAGTGTAGGAAATTAATAAGTTTCACCAAAAATTGGACAAGTTACAAAGTATCCAAATGACTTCAAGTACTCATTCCATATCAAATTGGGGCCTTCTTAATTCTTGTTGATCTTCTTGGAGATGTCCCTACATCAGTTTTCCTGGTGGTTGAAGAATTCTCCTCCAGAGAATTAGATAGGAAGCTCTCAAGTTCCCCGGGGAGGTGTAGGTGCGTGTCTTCTTCAGATAGCCATTCTTCAGTTTGATCCTCCCGTTGAATAAGATAGTGATTTTGAATACCTTACTTGGTGAGGCGTTGTTGTACTTCAAGTATCTGGCTGGTCCTCTATATTGGAGCTAGTGTCTCAATGTTGAGAGGCTCTTTGTATAATGTCAAGTCCTCCATGTTGATGGTATGGTGTATCCCAAGGGCCGGTGGCAAGTCAAGCATATAGGCATTATCATTTACCTTCTTCAATACTCGGAAAGGACCCATGGCGCTCGGTTGTAGCTGTTGTTGGCACCGTGTTGTCTTTCCTTCCAGTTTCTAAGCATCACCAAATCACCTTCCTGCAATTTCATAAAGCGACGATGAGGATTAGTAGCCAACTCATACTTAAGTGTATTCTTTACTATTTGATCCCTCACTTCATTATGTATTTTGACAATGTGTTACGCAAAAGACAAGGCTAAGTGGTTCTGCTTGAAGGGTGATGGTAAGGGGGCTAAATCAATTGGTTTGTGTGGCTGGAAACCAAGATTGAGTTGGAAGGGACTAGCACCAGTGGTTAGGTTCACAGCACTGTTAAAAGCAAATTTAGCGGTTGGTAACAACTTGTCCCAATTACCCGGGTGTTCCCCCACTAAGCATCTTAGAATATTACCAAGGGACCAGTTTACCACTTCAGTTTGTCCATCAGATTGTGAGTGGTAGGCTGTAGAAAAATTAATTTTGGTTCCCATTAGCTTCCATAAGGTAATCCAAAAATGTCCAACAAATTTAACATCCCTACCAGATACAATGGTACGGGGCAACCCATGTAAGCGCACCACCTCTTTAAAGAAAAGCCTAGCCACATGAGAGGCATCTGTGGTCTTTGTGCATGGGATCAAGTGAGCCATCTTAGTGAATCTATCAACCACCACAAAGATGGAGTCATAGTGGGCACTAGTGCGGGGGAGACCAAGCACAAAGTCCATGCTCAAATCTTGCTATGGCCCCTCAGGTATGGGTAAAGGCATGTATAGGCCGGTGTTGGGCTTCTTGGTTTTGGCTAGTTGACAATGTCCCACCACTTTAGTCACATCCCTAAACATAGTGGGCCAATAGAATCTTTCTTCCACCAAGGCAACAGTCTTATCTCTTCCATGATGACCGACTGTGCCACCTCCATGCAAGTGGTTCAGATAGTGCTTTCCTATGGCATTGTCGATTAGACCATGTAAACAAGAATCGCATTCAACAGCTCCATATAAATGGGTTGTTGGATTCAAGTTCCTTGGAGGAATTTGATACATGTGAACCTTGTTTTTTAGGAAAAATGACAAAAGCACTCTGTTGGTGTGTATGCCCTGAGACCTAGTTTTGGTCCATCTTTATTCTACTTAACTCTGATATTTATATCATTCTGGCTTTATCATTATCAACGTTTGTCTACATCTGCGATTATGTACTTACATGATAATGTCCCTGGAGACAAATCGGATCTGTGCTCAAATGGTTGTCCCTAGTCAATGTACCATAGTGGATATGGGACAGCTATGGTATGTGAGAAACTAGTATATGGGCGGGTTAGGCATGAGGTACTAACGCAGACATATGGGTATATCAGTGATGGATATACTGGACAGACCCACTATGAGGCTATGACTTGGTGTCATAAGTTATCCTCACAAGTGATAAGAGATGCATTAATCCCTTGACTTGAGGTCATTGACCATTCTATATAGTTAGGGACATGCTTTGATACAACCTAACACTTCGCCGTAGTTGGGAGGTAATAACGGTTGTCATTGAGCATGTCACGACCCATATGAGAAGGTCAATGGACAGACAGAAGATTTGCCCCTTCCTGAGGGAAGCTTGATATCCATGGAGCTCCTCTATGGTTCTATGACTGAAAGTGTATGACCATACCCTGGTGAGAACCTGATTTAGTCATAACCGTGTGATAGGGTGAAAACAAGTGATGACACAATTGTCCAATCGGATATCAGTTTGGCAAAGGGACTATAATGCATCTATACCTAGTTGTGATGATGGGGATGTCGATGTCGATATCCATTCCAATGACTTGGGTAGCAGCGATGCACTGCTAGGTACCACTCACTACTTGTGGTGACCTAAGGTCAGCACTGCCAACGTCAAAGGAACTTACAGGGTTGCACACCTTGATACTCGAGTTCTCGTATTGATCGGGAAGCCTTATGATCGAGTTATTGGATAACTCGGATCTATTTGGGAGATTTCATCAGTGCCAATGGGCCTAATGAGATGGAAGAGTGTTATTGGAGCCAAACTTCATTTTTGGCAGGTTGACCCGTATTTGACCATGGTTGGTCAAATTTCGGGGATCTAGGTGGCACTATTCTCTTATTCTTCTCCCTAGCACAACTCAATTGGTGAGTGGCGCGAGTCTTGAAGGAGGTGGACAAGGCATTGGATCTTCTTCCCGAGGCTAGCACCAGGCGAGTAAGAAGAGAGCTCGAGGCATCCATGTGTGTGAGACTGCAGAGGGCACACGCTTGGGCGCCTACCTCGACATTGGCTTCATCTTGCTCCAAAGGTATTTTTTATCTCATCATGTCGACCCCCTCACAAGACGATCTTCACTGGGTTTTTGGGACTGGCCTGTTTCGGGGATATTCTTCTATTGTGCACTTGTATGTATTTGTAATCTCTGTGACAAAATTGTAAAATATCCTCGGGGTTTCCCAACACACCCTTCACCAAGACTGGTGAGAGGGCACAAGGTTTATTGGATCTCATACATACTAATGTGTGTGGACCATTTAATAAACAAGCCATATGAAGACATAGCTACTTCATCACATTTACTGATGATTTCAGTGGATATGGTTATGTCTACTTGATGAGACATAAATCTAAATCCTTTGAGAAATTCAAGGAGTTCAAAAATGAAGTAGAGAACTAGCCTGGGGATCCATTAAAACTCTTCGAACAGATCGCGGTGGGGAGTACCTGAGCGGTGAGTTTTTTGACTATCTTAAGGAGTGTGGGATCCTATCCCAACTCACTCCTCCTGGAACACCTCAATGGAATGGTGTGTCTGAAAGGAGAAATCGGACCTTGTTGGACATTGTTCGATCTATGATGAGTCATGCAACTCTACCACCCTTATTCTGGGGTCATGTACTTGAGATAGCTTCTCTCATACTGAATAACGTTCCATCTAAGAGTGTCCCCAAGATGCCATACAAGGTATGGAGTGGGAGATGACCTAACCTCTCTTTTATTAGGGTCTGGGGATGTGAGGCTTATGTCAAACATTAGGTTTCTAGTAAGCTAGAACCTAGATCTGATAAATGTGTGTTTGTGGGGTATCCTAAGGAAACTAAAAGGTACTACTTCTATGTCCCTGCCGAGAACAAAGTTTTTATTTCTCGGGGAGCTGTCTTTCTAGAGAAAGAATTTCTCATGAAAGAAGTTAGTGGGAGGAAGTTTGACTTGGACGAGGTCCAAGTGCAACCACAAGACACTGAGATGGAACCTGAGTCACCTGCACAGGTTGCTAGGCAGCCTGAGGCCCAAACACAGGCCCCACGTAGGTCTAGGAGGATTCGACGTGCGCCTGAGAGGTATGGGTCACTGCCTACCCAACACGATGAGATCTTCATCATTGAGGATGAACCCAGGACTTATGATGAGGCAGTCACTGGACCGAACTCCGAGAGATGGCTTGAGACCATGCGATCCGAGATGGATTCCATGTCAGCTAACCAAGTCTGGGATTTGGTTGAGCTGCCTGATGGGGTAAAGCCCATAGAGTGTAAATGGGTCTTCAAGAGGAAGACTGACATGGATGGCAACATAGTTACCTATAAGGGTAGACTAGTGGCTAAAGGATTTAAACAAATCCACGGGGTGGACTATGATGAAGCCTTCTCACCAGTTGTATGGATTAAATCCATCCGGATTCTGCTTGCTATAGCTGCATATCATGATTATGAGATATGACAGATGGATGTGAAGACAGCATTCCTTAATGGAAAGTTGACAGAGGACGTGTATATGACACAACCTAATGGCTTCATCCATCCTGCAGATGCCAATAAGGTCTGCAGGCTCAAGAAATCCATTTATTGATTAAAACAAGCATATCGAAGTTGGAATCTTCGATTTGATGAAGCTGTGAGAGATTATGGCTTTATCAAAAGCAAAGATGATGCCTGTGTATATAAAAAATTCAGTGGGAGCTTGATGACTTTTCTGGTCTTGTATGTTGATGACATACTGCTCATTGGAAACGACATCCCTAGTCTTCAGTCTGTGAAGACATGGTTTGGGAAGTGTTTCGAGATGGACTTAGGGGAGGCTGCCTATATCCTAGGCGTGAGGATCCACCAAGATAGATCCAAGAGGCTCCTGACCCTTAGTCTAAGTGCGTACATTGATAAGGTCCTGGAGAGGTTCAACTTAGAACAATCTAAGAAAAGATACCTTTCAGTGAGACATGACCTTATTCTCTCAAAGAGCTAGTGTCCCACCACACAAGCTGAGAGGGATGTCATGACTCGACTGCCCTATGCCTCGGTAGTGGGATTGATCATGTGTGCAATGTTGTGTACTAGACCAGACATAGCTTATGCTGTGAGCATAACCAACCGATACCATTCCAATCTAGGTCTGCGACACTGATTGCTTGTAAAGAACATCCTAAAGTATCTAAGAAGGACTAAGGACTTGTACTTGGTCTATGGGGGACAGGAAGAGCTCAGTGCTCAGTATATACTAATGCGCCATTCCAGTCTGACCCTGACGACTTCAGATCACAGCATGCTATGTGTTCAAGATGAATAGAGGTTTTATATGCTGAAAGAGCTTCAAGCAATCCACCATAGCTGATTCTACAATCGAGGCTGACTATGTTGCTGCTTCAGAGGCAGCCAAAGAAGCTATTTGGATAAGGAAGTTCATATCTAATCTTCAGGTGGTTCCAACTATTGTGGATCCCATTGAACTCTATTGTGACAATAATGGGGCTATTGCATAGGCAAAGGAACAATGGTCTCATCAAAGGTCCAAACACATACTCAGGAGATTTCACCTGATCAGAGAGATCATTGATAGGGTGATGTCAAGATTAGCATAGTTAATACAGAGAACAATCTAGCAGAACCACTGACCAAGGCTTTGGCATAGTAGAAGCATGATGGTCATACTAGAGATATGGGGTTGAGATTCCTCAACCTCTAGGTCTAAGTGCAACTGGGAGATTCTTAGTGTATATGCCCTAAGACCTAGTTTTTGGTCTATCTTTGTACTACTTGACATTGATATTTCTTATATATCATTCTGGCATTGTCATTATCATTGTTTGTTTACATCTGCGATTGTGTACTTACATGATAATGTCCCTGGAAACAGATTGGATCTGTGCTCAAACTATAGTCCCCAGTCAAGTACCTGAGTAGATATGGGATAACTCTGGTACATGTGAGACTGGTATGTGGGCTAGTTAGGCACGAGGTACTAATGTAGACATATGGGCTAAAAGGGTATAATGGAGAGCAAGCCAACCCCATTGGCGCCTAAGGGCATAATGGGGTATGGGAGGCACCTAATGCTTCATTTGGAAGGTATTGGCACCTAGCCCTTCATCCTTGGATGGAAACCTTGCCTCTATGGCAAGGGTTGGGGCGCATATGGCCTTAGAGACTTGTATGGTAAGTGCTAGGCGCATATGGAAGAGGATTTGGGGTTTATGGAAATTCCTTGGAGTCTTTCATTGCTTCAAACCCTAGCCGTTCACTCCTTTTCACCCTAGCCGCTCACACCTTGATCTTGCCGCCCCTCTTGCCTCTATATATCAAGGGATATGTGAGAGGCTAGAAGAGAGGTAATCCAATTAGCGTGAACCACAAAAGGGGCAAGAGCAATGGTCTTGGTGCAAGTTCTCCTTCCATCTTCTAGCCACCAACATCCTCTCTTCTTCCTCTTGCTTTGGCACAAGTAGAAGGAGTGCTTGGTGATTTTATCTCCCATAGAGTTGCAAGCCTTCTCATCTAATTCTTCTTGGCACAAGAATTGGTAAGGCTTGGCAGCATTCACCTTCTACTCCTCTCCTTGGCGTATCTCATCTTGAGGGTGGCGCAAGTTGATGGGGGCAAAGACCACCGGCCATGAAGGTACAAATGGAGTCTACGATTACCATACTCGAAGACTCGGAAGCTCTCAAATAAGCTAGCAAGCTCATTCAAATAAGCTATCTCAATAAGTGGAAAATGACTATTTCAATCACTCAATGATCCCAAATCGCTCAAGCTCACAACATTCAATGGAGTTGCCGCATCAAACCAGAACTTGCAAATGCTGCACCAAGCCATGAAGCATACTACAATGTTCCGCCCAAATAAAGATCTCTTCAAGCCAAGTCCAAGCCCATCTTCAATGCCCCTTTACCTTCTAACGTTCACATGTAGCCAGCAAAGAAGGCAACAACCAATTTCATCAAGCGCATACCAACGCTATCTTCTTTGCCCCACAAAGGAAATCTTCCACGTCCCCAGCAGCTCCTCACAAAGAAACTTCAACGTCTCTCCCTGCCAATCGAAGATGGAAACAACAACGTTCGCTTGGAAAAGCTTCTCCTATATGTATCAAAACTTGAACCATGTAAAAGACAGATTTGTTTTGAATGAATGGAAATGGCTTCTCTTCCGATTAATCGGATGTCTCCTTCTTTTCTCTGAGGTGCTTGTCACCTAGTCTTCTCTTCTCCTCCTTCTAGGGCTGAGCCCCTCCCTCTTCCTTTCTTCTCTAATCTCTCCTTCTTCCCCTAATTCTCCTACTCCGCTGCCAACATCGCACACCCAGCAAACCTGCAGATTTCCTTCATTTCGTGATCTTGCCGCTGGTGATCCAGCCGTCGGATCCTCACAAGACTTTAGCCACCACTCTTCCATCCCATGAAGAACCTTCAACCGCCGGCATCCGCCCATCCCTTGCTCCGATCGCCGGAATCGAAATGTCGATTTTGATCCCCTGTTTCCGCCATGCTCGCGACCTAGTTCCGCCCTTCCGCATCGTGATCCTCCGACAGGCGGCCAATCTACCCCAAACTCCGGCCACGTCCTTGCCTCCTTCATACAAGCTTCAAGTTGTAGTAGGTTCCAAGATTGCGCATCACCGGTCATCCGACGGCGACCTCTGTTCTCTGGCGCACTTCCCCTGTTCCAACAGACCATTTGCTCCTCTGCCTGCACCAGCTTCCCATCACCATCCTCGCCCCGATCCACCCACCTCCGTCTCCTAGTGCTCCGACGACATCAACACCCCCATTGTCCTCCCTTTGTCTCTAACGTTGCCCACGAGCAACCCATGTTCTGGCGCCGTTGATCCCCTCAAGCCCAGCTTCCAGTTTTCCACTCTATTCCTGCTTCCAGATTTTTGGGTTTTGCTTTTGAAACTAAGTTGATTGCTCTTCTTTTTGCAGGTACTTTAAGAGCTCTGTTCAACAAAATTCTTAACATTTGGCACCCCACGGAAGCACGCATCTTGATCTATCATCTGGAAAACTTGGTTCAATCCAACAGTGCATGGATGATTATGGGAGACATGGCATATTTTGATATCTGAAATAACTTCTGCAACGGTTTTATCTAATCTGATTAGTGTATTTGTTGCAGGTTTTAAGCATGCTCAGGGAAGTTTCCCACTCTGATCCTTGGATCCAATAGCAAGATCTCATCCTTCTCTTTCATTTGGATCTGTTGGGACAAATTAAGATTAAATAGATGAACCTGCAAGCCGGTGCAACTTTTGATAAATGATATATTTCTGCACCAGTTTTATTCTTTAATCTGAGTAGCTGTTTTGTCCCTGATGTCCTTATTACTTGACAAAACTTCAATCTGCAATTCTTATACGATTTAAAAGAACTAGTGTTGTTCTATATGCTGGTTTAATTGGTTCAATTTTTGAAACACTAGATCCTCATATAACATATGGCTACTTTTTGTAAATGATTAAAGTTGCCCTGGAATTCTGATATCTATTTCTGGCTGCTTTCTGAATTTTGAATGTTTTTTCCTGAAAATACAAAAAAAAATAGTTTTAATCAGTAGAATTGTTCCACGCTTCCCCCCCCCCCCCTACATTAGTTTGGTATCAGAGCCAGGTTATGGGCAACTCTTGTCTGCCCACACGATCCTTTGTTCTTTGCATAAACAAAAAATTGTTAGTTCTTGTTTTCATGTTTTATTGCTTATTGCTTTTGCATGTTTTGCTAATTACTTGCATTTGAAAAAAAAATAAATTCCTTCATGTTTCTTTATATTTAGTGTGCATGATAGTTAAGTATTTGCTATTTACTTGCAATTGAAAAGAAAAAAAATTTACATGCTTTCATGTTTAGTTGTTCTTATTATCTAGTTTGCATTATTTGCTAAAAAAATAAAAAAAATACATGCTTACTGATAGTGATCCGCAAGTGCATGAATTTTTATCGAAGTAATAAAAGATTATCGATCCCATGAGGATTAGGCGGTCAAGTACCGATTACATGGTCGATCTATATCTAGACGATTCAAATGATGGTTTTTGTTTTGGAAACTTTTAAGTACAAATTAAAAGAAACAGATGTAGTGTTTTTAGCAAAAATCAATTTGGGTAAATTCAGGATTTAGGGTTTCACCACGTTGACAAATATGAATTTAATAAAAATAGATCCTTGAACAGAAAAATATAGTTTTGAAAGGGATTTTTCCTAAGGTACAGATTACCTCTTCCCGAAGCGTAATCTGAAATCTAACTATGCTAGCTCCCTACTCTCGTGACAGTTAACATAGTTAGACCCCTTAAGTTCTATGAAAAACCATGTTAATCCTTCAAACAAATCAAAACTACTCCCATGATTGGATTCGTAAGTTTGACAAGAATAGATCCGACGTCGCGATTCACTTCCCGGTCCTTCTCATGACTTCTCAAACGCAATAAAACTTGGCCAGAGAATTATAGTGGGATACGTACAATTATAATCAAATCAAATCTATAAAATTCAAGTAAAAGATTTAAAATAATATATTCAATCCATAAATCGTCAACGGGCTATTCCTCAAATCCTAAAATAATGTTTACACGTTCATGTTCATAACAAACAGCATGTTCCTTGATGAAAATCACATGTAAACTCAATAAAAATACAAGAAATCGCAAGACAAGATAGTAGAAAGGCTTCCCCTCGACGTGGAGACGAAGATCAACCCTCTAATTCTTCTTTTGCGCGGCTTTCCTGTTTGTTTTCTGCCCTAGAATTGATTTTCGCCGCCGCCGCTACAGCCATATGTTTTTGTGCCCAGAATCCCCCGAAACCCTTCCAAAACCCTTCCTTTTATAGTCTAATCAGTATAGAACCCATGTAGGAAGGTTTCTGGAGAGTTTGGTCCAATTATGGTTTAATTTGTAGTCGAACCGAGTGAAAAATTGAAAGGGCGGACGTTTTCACGGTCCGTAACACGTTCACGGCCACGGCCGTAAAAGCCTCTGCGTGTACAGGACTTAAGCCACAGAAATATTCATAGCCCGTGATAGATTCACGGCCTCACCCGTGAAAGATTCTGTGAGCTTTTTAACTTAGTCGTGTTTCGCCCTATGCTCGAACTCAAGATTACGGCTGACCCATAATTACGGCTAAGGCTGTAATTCTCGCATTCTTCACTATTTTGACTCTAAATTCGACGTGTAAGCTCGTGATTTCCTCTGGAATCGTGCTTTGGCTTCAAAATCCATCATTTTTAGGCCATTTTACCTACATTTTCATAAAAACCAAGAAAAGTGAAGATTTCATGCAAAGTAAGATAAAAACACTAAAAGTAACACAAAATCATGAAAATAAGCCCAAAATATGATCTAAAACATAGGCAAAAACACTATATAAATGCAACGCATCAAAAACCCTAGACTTAAAATTTGCTTGTCCTCAAACAATACCTCGATATGTATAAAGAATGTAAAGATAAGGAACACTCATTTGTTTTTGCCTTAATAATATCCTTAGTCCACAAATTAAGGAATCAATCTTTCAGAACTCAAGTAACTCAAGAAAAATCATAATAGAGATAAATTTCCAAGAGGTTACAATCCAAGAAAGATAAAATTCACAATTCATGTCATAATATTCATTCTTCACACACTAAATATCAGATACTTTCAATTTAATAAATCCATCTTACTCAATAGATATAAATTTATTTCAAGAATCTCAGTCATGTTAAAGATAAGAGACTTTTAATGCAATTTGGTCTTTAAACGGTTATGTGCTCTTTCCTGTTAGCATCATAACATTGTTTAAAGTATACTGCAAAGCAATATAATTTAACTCATAGCCTCAATCACAAAGTCAGCAGAGTTGTCCACTTGACCTACAGCTCTCTTATTTCTTCTTTATTTTCTCATTTTTATTCTCCTTTTTTTTCATTTTTTTTCTCTTTTTTTTATTTCTAGAGAAAGCTGGTCAGTGGCATGGTATTTAAATTGTTGTTGATCTTTCTGCAAGAGGGTTAAATATTTGTTTTAAAAGTTCTCCCTCTGTTACTTGATCACAACAGATTAAAGTATACCAAGTGATGGTATAATATAACTCATGACTTAAGATTTCTCAACTAGAGGAGTTGGAGCAAATCTCAATTTAAATAAATATCACCAAATTCTATTCATAAAAATTTCCATTAAGTAGAAACAGATAAATTAAACTTTAAGTATAAAGATACTATGCATGTGTCCTATAAACATACAACAATTCACATATGCATTTTATCAATACCAGAATTGAATTTACTCAACAATTTAAGTCTACATGAAACTTCAAAAATTCCCTAAGTCATCAAATCAATCATTCAAAATGCTTCCTAAGTTTTAAAGTTAAGGGTAAAACAAACTTGTATATCTTTAACAATCATAAACATTCAGAATACATATTTATAAAGCTTTGAAGAAAAAGCAATATATGAAGGATACCCTAGACTTAAATTGTTGCATATACATAAACATTTAAAATCAATGAATGATAGATTTCAGAAAAATTTTGCAAGAGTTCCCTTTAAAATATGAGCGAAAATCTGTACAGTTATATCAAAAGACAAAAACATGACCTAGAAAAATCCAGAAACTTTATTACATTAGAAATATCAATATTTCATACTGTAAACAAGTTCCAAACTTCAAATACTACCATGTTTCATTATCTAAATCACATTTACCATTTTTAATATCAAAATTTAGTATGATACCAATATACATCCCAAATCAACATCATGCATCCAAATACATCAAAAACCATCATATATGTCAAATCACAAACATCATATACCAACACAAATATATAGAGTTTTTGCAAAAATTGTGAAGCTACAGTAACTGTAGAAAAACTTCAACCATGATTTTGCATAAATCTCACTCAAGAATCAAATAATCTCGGTTCCAAATCAATGCAAAAGCATGTAAATCAAGTGGAGAAACCAAATGTAATAGTTAGGTATGAGATTCTCACAAATTTGAGCAAAAAAATTGTGTAGCAATCAAGCTTCGGCTGCAAACTCGTGTTTTTGCGAATGTCCGGCGTTTCCTGATGATATCCGACCAAAATCTCATCGGAGGATCAACAGAAAGGGTTGCTGGTGATGAAGGAAGGTCGGGAATAGAGATCTGTCGCCTGAGGTGGAAGGAATCAACGAGAAATCGGGTTTTCATGGTCCATGAGCCATTCACGGCTGCGGCCGTAAAAGTTTTCGTGACTTAAATCCATCTGCAAAAATTTAATTTACGGTCGTGAGTGACTCACGGCCATGCCCGTGAATGTCTCGTCGGATACCTTTTCTTCATCTAAAAATTTTCCAAAAATTTTTGCACATAAAACAACTTATTAAAAGATTTTCTATTAGTAAAAATTCATCAATACATGCTGCAAAAATTTATTAAAATTTAAAGAAAATTAAAAACTAAAACTAAGAGTGGTAAAAGTCAAAAATTTGGGTTGCCTCCCAAAAAGGGCTTGTTAAAGGTCAGTAGCTTGACCAAAGCCTCATGTCATGGTGGAGTTGGTGAATGTGTGCCATAGTAGAGAACATATAATCTTCTACTTTTCCTTCTCCTCAAGAGTGTGTCCACCAAAGTATACATCCAGTTAAGCAGGTGGATCCATGTTGCATTGTCCAGTACATGCATACAAAAACAAAAGTTAGAGTCATGCAAAGAATACTCAATAATTTTTCTGCATTTATCCAAGAGTAAAATCATGCATTCTTCCTTTAGATTTACAGTAGCAACTAGAAGAAAATTGGAATTAAAATCAAAAATCTCATACCCTGGATTTATCAAGAAGTTTTCAATTTTCAAATTTGGTTTTTCATTTACCTCAATGCCAATGTGATCAAGATTCTCTTGTATTATCATCTTTTCAGTACCACCTATGCTTAAATTTGATTCAAAAAATATTTCAATCACTTCATCATCATTATCCTTAAAATTATCTCCTTCATCATTAATCATGCAAATTTCTAATGGATTTTCCTGGAGAATAAGAATTGATGGTACAATATGCATAAGATCCTCTTCCTCATAATTTTCCTCAAGTTCTTTGTCTTCAATGGGGCATTTCATCTTAACACTGTCAATTTCATCTCCATCTATATCATTAGTTCTTTCTTGAGGATCTTTAAATTCATCATCCTTCTTCTCACAAGACTCAAAAAATTCATATATCTCTTCAAACATGTCCCAAGTATTTGTGTTGTAAGACACTTCATTATGTGAGAGGGGACTAGATAGCTGGTGAATTTTTGAAGAAAATAAATCACAATCATCCAAATCATCAAAATTTGCAGAAGGTAAATCACAATCAGGAGTCATGAATAATGATTGATCTAACTCTACAAAATTCTTAGATTCATCATGGATTTCTTCCTTTATGTCATTTTTATTAGTGCCATCAATCATACTATGAATATCCTCACTTTCCAAATCAAACTCAAGTATACAATTTTGTTGTGCTATCTGGGTTTCTAACATTTTAGTATTAGCACATATAGATTCTACTTGAGAACTAAGCTGAACAATCATCTCACTAAGATCTTTAAGTTCCTTATTTTGATTTATTATAATTTTTTCAAGCATGGATTCTAGCATGGATTCTTCAGATTCCTCAAAGTGTGGTTCTGAAATATTATTTGAGAAATCCTCATCATAAGAAGTTTGCTTATTTTTCCATCTAGAATTATACTCATCATCTTGGTACCATGAAAAATTAGAACTGGCATGTCTGGCAGAAATTCCAAATTCACACTCAGAAGGATAATGATAATAACTTCCACAAATATCACAAGTAACATAAGATTTCATTCTCATATATTCAGTGTGTTGAGAAAAAGAATTTACCCTCGCTGCAGGTGATTGAAATGCAACTGGCGGCACATATCCCTGATTTGACCATTGACATTGGTTAAACATTTTTTTTTTCAATAAATTTAAAAAAAAAATCAAAAATATAATGTAGAACAGGAAATACAAAATATGTAGGCAAGTGATTTTTGAGTTATCCTGTTCATACAACGTGTTAATCCAAAAAGAGGAAAATAAAACAAACTACCTAAAAAAATGCGAAAAACAAATAAAACAAGAAAAACAAAAACAAAAATAAATAAATAAATAAATAAATAAAAAAAATGTCTAGTCTATAAATCTCACGATTAAATCAATATTTACTGGCCTGATCTCCGGCAACGGCGCCAAAAACTTGATAGCGATCCGTAAGTGCACGGATTTTTATCGAAGTAATAAAAGATTATCGATCCCATGAGGATCAAGCGGTGAAGTACTGATTACACGGTCGATCTATATCTAGACGATTCAAATGATGGTTTTTGTTTTAGAAACTTCTAAGTACAAATTAAAAGAAACAGATGTAGTGTTTTTGGCAAAAATCAATTTGGGTAAATTCAGGATTCAGGGTTTCACCATGTTGATAAATATGAATTTAATAAAAATAGATCCTTGAATAGAAAAATATAGTTTTCAAAGGGATTTTTCCTAAGGTACAGATTACCTCCTCCTGAAACGTAATTCGGTATCTAACTATTCTAGCTCCCTACTCTCGTGACAGTAAACATAGTTAGACCCCTTAAGTTCTATGAAAAACCATGTTAATCCTTCAAACGAATCCAAACTACTCCCGTGAATGGATTCGTAGGTTTGACAAGAATAGATCCGACGGCGTGATTCACCTCCCGGTCCTTCTCGCGACGTCTCAAACGCAATAAAACTTGGCCAGAGAATTAAAGCGGGGATACGTACAATTCTAATCAAATCAAATCTATAAAATTCATGTAAAAGATTTAAAATAATATATTCAATCCATAAATCGTCAACGGGCTATTCCCCAAATACTAAAATAATGTTTACACGTTCATGTTCATAACAAACAACATGTTCCTTGATGAAAATCGCATGTAAACTCAATAAAAATACAAGAAATTGCTAGACAAGATAGTAGAAAGGCTTCCCCTTGACGTGGAGATGAAGATCAACCCTCTAATTCTTCCTTTGCGCGGCTTTCCTATTCGTTTTCTGCCCTAGAATTGATTTCCGCCGCCGCCGCTACAACCGTCCATTTTCGTGCCCAGAAGCCCCCGAAACCCTTCCAAAACCCCTCCTTTTATAGTACAATCAGTATAGAACCCATGTAGGAAGGTTTCTGGAGAGTTTGGTTCAATTCTGGTTTAATTTGGAGTCGAACCGAGTGAAAAATCGAAAGGGCGGACGTTTTCATGGTCCGTAACACGTTCACGGCCACGGCCGTAAAAGCCTCTGTGTGTACAGGACTTAAGCCATAGAAATATTCATGGCCCGTGATAGATTCATGGCCTCACCCGTGAAAGTTTCTATTAGCTTTTTAACTTAGCCATGTTTCGCCCTGTGCTTGAACTCAAGATTACGGCTGACCCATAATTACGGCCCAAGCCGTAATTCTCGCATTCTTCACTATTTTGACTCCAAATTCGACGTGTAAGCTTGTGATTTCCTTGGAAATCATGCTTTGGCTTCAAAACCCTCAAAATCCATCATTTTTAGGCCATTTTACCTACATTTTCACAAAAACCAAGAAAAGTGAAGATTCTGTGCAAAGCAAGATAAAAGCACTAAAAGTAGCACAAAATCATGCAAATAAGCCCAAAATATGATCTAAAACATAGGCAAAAACACTATATAAATGCAACGCATCACTTACACCCTAGTTGCACCCCAAACTTCTCATAACACATCATGGTGCGTCACTTTTATCAAAGGGAAATCACACCCAAAAAGAACTTATATCTAAAAGGGACAACTATAAAGTTCTCACACATAGGCCTAATAGTTTCAAAACTCATGTTTGGTGCATTGGTTATAAGGGTAGAACTATTATTGATCACTTTGTGAAGTTTACTGTTATATCTATTGATGCCCTTGAAAAATCTGGTCTCACCAAAAATAAACATTATAACACTTACTACATAACTTGGGATGATTTGACTATGACTTTTGTTGACTATCAATGCTTAGTTCTCATTATGTTAGACAATATCAAAACAAACATTTGGTGTGATATGATGAGTTTAAAAGGATTTGACATTTTATTAGGGAAAGAATTTATGCATGATTTTCAAGGATATTATTATGGCAAACCTTGGTGTTATAGTTTTATTCATAAAGGTTTAGAACACATTATTTACCCTAAGGATGAAAACCAAACATCTGCTAAGATCGATGACACTTTTGATAGGATAGATAAAAAAATTGAAGATATAATGAGACTTATGGAGCAGTCCTTGCAAAAAGAACATAAGAGTTCAACCCCTTTAGAGCTTGAGCAAACCATAGAGCCTAACTCATGTCTTGATGAAACCAGTGAACTAGAAGAAGTGAGACATAAAGAACCAAACCTTCAAGTAGAACTAATACCTTCACCTTAAATTTTAGGGCCAAAACTTGTACCTTCAATTTTAGGGCTCATACCCACAGGTTCTCAACTTGACCTTAGCACTACCTCTAGCGAACCTAAAGATGACTTGCCTAAAAATCCAGTTGAACCCAAACCCATAGGTCTTCTTGAACCTAAGTCAGAACCTTTTGAACTTGACCAGGATCCTAATCCTCAACCTTTAGGTCAACCCTTAGACTTAGAAAATCTCTTCCACGACCTTATGATCCTTGAATCTTGTCTTTTAGGTCCTTCTACCCACCCTTAAGCCTCCATTAGTATCAACAAAACATAATGAACTCAAACATGCTTTGCAGCTTGCTCTTATTGAAATTGAGTATATTGACTTCATCATTCCTTGTCCTTTTCAAAGTCATGTGATTTACTATGACAATTTTACTAATGAGTACGGCCAAGAAAGGGAATTCAATGCAGGTACCCTTGATATGGGGCTTGGACCATGGACAAGGAACAACCAGATAGGATGCTGTGATGCTAACAACACTTGGAAGCTTCGAATCCTTGAGGAACATCTGACTCTCACCTCTCTAGAACTTCTCCACCAACGCAAGAACAATTCTTCGAGGAAGAACTTTTTTCACCTGGGGAGAAATGATGGGAGCAGAGACCACCGACCACGAAGGTACAAATTGAGTCTACGATAACCATAGTCGAAGACTCGGAAGCTCTCAAAAAACCTAGCAAGCTCGTTCAAATAAGCTAGCTCAATAAGTGGAAAATGACTATTTCAATCACTCAATGATCTCAAGTCGCTCAAGCTCACAACGTTCAATGGAGTTGCTGCATCAAACCAGAACTTGCAAATGCTACACCAAGCCATGAAGCATGCTATAATGTTCGGCCCAAATAAAGATCTCTTCAAGCCAAGTCCAAGCCCATCTTCAACGCCCCTTTACCTTGTAACGTTCACATGCAGCCAGCAAAGAAGGCAACGGCCAATTTCATCAAGCGCATGCCAACGCTATCTTCTTCGCCCCACAAAGGAAATCTTCCACGTCCCCAGCAGCTCCTCACAAAGAAACTTCAACGTCTCTCCCTGCCAATCGAATATGGAAATAGCAACGTTCGCTTGGAAAAGCTTCTCCTATATGTATAAAAGCTTGAACCTTCTAAAAGACATATTTGTTTTGAATGAAGGGAAATGGTTTCTCTTCCGATGAATCAGATGTCTCCTTCTTTTCTCTAAGGTGCTTGTCACCTAGTCTTCTCTTCTCCTCCTTCTAGGGCAGAGCCCCTCCCTATTCCTTTCTTCTCTAATCTCTCCTTCTTCCCCTAATTCTCCTGCTCCGCTGCCAACATCGCACACCTAGCAAACCTGCAGATTTCCGTCATTTCGTGATCTCGCCGCCGGCGATCCAGCCGTCGGATCCTCACAAGACTTCAGCCACCACTCTTGAATCCCATGAAGAATCTTTAGCCGCCGGCATCCGCCCATCCCTTGCTCCGATCGCCAGAATTGAAACGCCGATTTTGATCCCCTGTATCCGCCATGCTCGCGACCTAGTTCCGCCCTTCCGCATCGTGCTCCTCCGACAGGTGGCCAATCAACCCCAAACTCCCGCCACGTCCTCGCCTACTTCATATGAGTTTCCAGTTGTAGCAGGTTCCAAGATTACGCATCACCGGTCATCCGGTGACCACCTCTGTTCTCTAGCGCACTTCCCCTCTTCAGACAGACCATTTGCTCCTCCGCCTGCACCAGCTTCCCGTCGCCATCCTCGCCCCGATCCACCTCCGTCTCCTGGTGCTCCGACGACATCAACGCCCCATTGTCCTCCCTTTGTCTCTAATGTCGCCCACGAGCAACCCATGTTCTGGCGCCGTTGATCGCCTCAAGCCCAGCTTCCAGTTTTCCACTCTGTTCCTGCTTCCAGATTTCTGGGTTTTGCTTTTGAAACTAATTTAATTGCTCTTCTTTTCGCAAGTACTTTAAGAGTTAAGTGCAACAAAATTCTTAACATTTGGCACCCCACGGAAGCACGCATCTTGATGTATCATCCGGAAAACTCAGTTCAATCCAATAGTGCATGGATGATTATGGGAGACATGGCATATTTTGATATCTGAAATAACTTCTGCAACGGTTTTATGATCTAATCTAATTAGTGTATTTGAGGTTTTAAGCATGCTCAGGGAAGCTTCCAACTCTGATCCTTGGATCCAATAGCAAGATCTCATCCTTCTCTTTCATTTGGATCTGTTGGGACAAATTAAGATTAAATAGATGAACCTGCAAGCCGGTGCAACTTTTGATAAATGATATATTTCTGCACCAGTTTTATTCTTTAATCTGAGTAGCTGTTTTGTCCCTGATGTCCTTATTACTTGACAGATCTTCAATCTGCAATTCTTATACGATTTAAAAGAACTAGTGTTGTTCTATATGTTGGTTTAATTGGTTCAATTTTTGAAACACTGGATCCTCATATAACATATAGCTACTTTTTGTAAATGATTAAAGTTACCCTGGAATTCTGATATCTATTTCCGGCTGCTTTCTGAATTTTGAAGGTTTTTTCCTGAAAATACAAAAAAAAAAATAGTTTTAATCAGTAGAATTGTTCCACGCTTCCCCCCTACATCACAAGTGGACTAGAAGGACTTCCTAAGGCTAGGATCTTCTTCCTAAGGATAACACCGAGCATGGAAGTAGAGGATTCAAGGCATCCGTGTGTGTGAGACTGCAGAGGGTGCATGCTTGGGTGCCTATCTCGACATCAGCACTTCTTGCTTCTAGGTACTTTCTATCTCATCGTGTCGACCCCCTCGCAAGACGATCTTCACTGGGTTTTTGAGACCGGCCTGTTTCGGGGATATTCTTCCGCTGCGTATGTAATATGTAATGTCAAAATTTATAAAATATCCCCGGGGTTTCCCAACAGTTCCCGGTTTCCAGGGTATAAGAAGTAAATCCCACTACCTCCGGTGGGTCAGGTTCACCTGTCTTTTCAAGTTCATTGTGTTCTTCCGCTGTGGTTTTCATCTCTTCACCCACGAGCATCTGTTCATCAGAGGCATGGTTGGCTTCTTGTCTCTTTGGTGTGTTTCCAACTACATAGGTGTGCGAGCTGAATCCTGCGCCATCGCTGCTCCTAAAACATGCTAAGCCTAAATTTTGCAAAGAGGTTAGTGAATTATTTTCTATAGTTTGGGTGTTGTTGATTCCCTCTTGCATTGGTGTTGCCCCGAAACGAATTCTTCATCGATTTCATCATGTTTCTTGCTGTATTTCTGAAGCGCTTTTACTTCCCTCGCCTAAAGACCCTCTCTAGTTTTCTGATCATAGTGTAACAATGTAGCTCCATCACTATTCCTAAGGGCATATAACCAACAATCTTCCACTTGCACTTAGACCTAGTTGTTGAGAAATCTCAACCCCATATCCCTAGTGTGACCATCATGCCTCTGTTGTGCCAAAGCCTTGGTCAATGGGTCTGCTAGATTGTTGTCAGTGTCAACTCTACTAATCTTGACATCACCTCTATCGATGATCTCTCTAATCAGGTGAAATCTCTAGAGTATTTGTTACGACTTTTGATGAGACTGTGTTTCCTTTACCTGTGCAATTGCCCCATTATTGTCACAATAGAGTTCAATGGGATCCCAGCAGCTAGAACCACCTAAAGATCAGAAATGAACTTTCTTATCCATACGACTGGTTTGGCTACCTCAGAAGCAGTGACATACCCAGCCTCGATTGTAGAATCAGCCATGGTGGATTGTTTGAAGCTCTTCCAGCATACAGTGCCTCCATTCATCTTGAACACATAGCCCGCCTGCGATCTGAAGTCGTCAGGGTCAGACTAGAACGACGCATTAGTGTGGCCCTGAACAATGAGCTCTTCCTGTCCCCAATAGACCAATAACAAATCTATAGTTCTTCTTATATACTTAAGGATATTCTTTACAGCCACCCAGTGCTGCAGACCTGGATTGGATTGGTATCGGCTGGTTATGCTCACAGCATTAGCCACATCTGGTCTAGTATACAATATCGTATACATGATCGAACCTACTGCCGAAACATAGGGTATTCAACTCATGTCATCCCTCTCAGCCTATGTGGTGGGACACTGGCTCTTTAAGAGAATAAGGCGATGTCTCACTGGAAGGTATCCCTTCTTGGATTGCTCCAAGATGAACCTTTCTAGGACCTTATCAATGTAGGTACTTTGACTAAGGGACAAGAGCCACTTGGATCTATCCCGGTAGATCATCATACCTAGAATAAAGACCTCCCCTAAATCCTTCATCTCAAAACACTTCCCCAACTATGTCTTCATAGACTGAAGACTAGGGATGTCATTTCCGATAAGTAGTATGTCATCGACATTCAAGACCAGAACAGTCACCAAGCTCCCACTGAATTTTCTGTACACACCTTAATCAAACTGAAGATTCTAACTTTTAGATGCTTACTTTAATCCATAAATGGATTTCTTTAGCTGTAGACCTTGTTGGCCTCTACAGGATAGATGAAGCCATCAAGCTGTGTCATATACACATCCTTTGTTAGCTTCCCGTTAAAGAACGTTGTCTTAACATCCATTTGTCATATCTCATAATCATGATATACAGCTATACCAAGCAGAATCCAAATGGATTTGATCACGACAACTGGTGAGAAGGTTTCATCATAGTCCACCCCGTAGACCTGTTTGAATTCTTTAGCCATGAGTTTGCCCTTATAGGTTACTACGTTGCCATCCATGTCAGTCTTCCTTTTGAAGAACCATTTACAGCCTGTGGGTTTTACCCCATCAGGGAGCTCAACCAAATCCCATACATGGTTAGCTGACATGGAATCCATCTCGGATCGCATGGCCTCAAGCCATCTCTTAGAGTCCGGTCCAGCCACCGCCTCATCACAGGCTCTGGGTTTATCCTCAATGATGAAGATCCTGTCGTGTTGGGTCGACAGAGACCCATACCTCTCAGGTGCATGACAAATCCTCCCAGACCGATGTGGGACCTGTGTCTGAGCCTTCGGTACAATAACCGGTGAAGGTGGCTCAGGTTCCATCTCTGTGTCTTGTGGTTGGACTTGGACCTCGTCCAAATCAAACTTCCTCCCACTAACCTCTTTCATGAGAAATTATTTCTCTAGAAAGACAACACCCTGAGCAACAAATATTTTGTTCTCGGTGGGAACATAGAAGTAGTATCCCTTAGTTTCCTTAGGATACCCCACAAACACACATTATCAAATCTAGGTTCTAGCTTGCTAGAATCCTGACGTTTGACATAAGCCTCACATCTCCAAATTTTGATAGAAGAGAGATTCGGGCGTCTCCCACTTCATACCTCGTATAGAATCTTGAAGACACTCTTAGATGGAACGTTATTCAGTATGAAAGAAACTGTGTCAAGTGCATGACCCCAAAATGAGAGTGGTAAAGTTGCATGACTCATTATAGATTGAACCATGTCTAAAGAAGTTCGATTTCTCCTCTCAGACACACCATTCCGTTTAGGTGTTCCGGGAGGAGTGAGTTGGGACAGAATCCCACACTCTCTTAGATAGTCAAAAAACTATCGCTCAGGTACTCTCCACCATGATAAGATTGAAGAGTCTTAATAGATCTAAACTCCTTGAATTTCTCAAAGGATTCTAACTTATGCCTTATCAAGTAGACATAATCATATCTACTGAAGTCATCAATAAATGTGATGAAGTAGTTGTACCCTCCTCTGGCTTGTTTACTGAATGGACCACAAACATCACTGTGTATAAGATCCAATAAACATCCTGCCCTCTCACCAGTCTTGGTGAAGGGTGCATTTGTCATCTTCCCTAATAAATAAGGTTCACAAGCATCAAACTCCTCTAAGAAATTTGAATATAACAGTCCATCTGCATGAAGTTGTTGAATTTAATTCTTGTGTATATAGGCTAATCGATAATGCCAAAGGTACGCACCAACTGAACCACTTAGTTTGATCCTTTTATTATTTATATTACTTATAGAGTTATCCATGTCCAAGACATATAAGCCATTGTATAAAGTACCCTTCCCATAAAACACATTCGCAAATGAAAAGAACAAAAGTTCTCCTTTATTTCAAACTTAAAACCTTTCCTTACTAAACAAGGAATGGATATAATGTTTTTGGTAAGAGAAGGTACATAATAGCAATTATCTAACTCTAACTGAAGTCCTGAGGGCAAGGAGAGCATCAAAACTCCTACAACAACAGCAGCAACTCGTGCTCCATTTCAAACTCGTAGGTCAATCTATCCAGGCCACACCGATTTACTTTTCTTGAGCCCCTTCACATTATTAGAAATATGAGCTCAACATGCAATATCCAATACCCATGACATAGAAGTAGAAAGGTTGACTTCGGTAACATAAATACCAATGCTAGAAGAAAAGGGTTTGCCTTTCTTCTCCTTGTTCTGAAGTTGCTTGCAATCCCTTCTCCAGTGACCCTGCTCGCCACAATGGAAGCACCTCTATTCCTTTGACTTATTGCCTTTTTCTTCAGTGCTTTAGTAGGACCTTTGGCACTGCCCTTAGCAAGTGCCTTACCCTTCTTCTTCATCTTATTGGTCGCAAAGACCAAAAGTACAAAATTGGGATTGGTCTTACCCATCTCACGCTCGGTCATTTGGAGCATATTCAACAGTTCCTCCCGAGTACACTCAATCTGGTTCAAGTTAAAATTTACGATAAACGGACTGAAGCTAGAGGGCAGGGACTGTTGAATAAGATCCATGGCCATCTCGTTATCTATAGCGTGTCCCCGTCTCCTAACATGATCCACATACCCAATCATCTTGAGTATATGGGGTCTCATTTGTGCTCCCTCTGATAACTTGCATCAAAAGATTGATTTGGCGATGTCATATCTCTTAGTTCTGGCTTGAGCCTCGAACATCTATTTCAAATGAGTTATGATTTGAAAAGTGTTCTGCTCCTCATATTGCACCTAAAGCTCAAGTGTCATGGTGGCAAGCATGAGACATGCCACTTCCAAAGAGTCATCTTTATGCTATCTAAAAGCATCCCTTTTTGCCACTCGAGCATTAAGCGCAGGAGGTGCGGTAAGAGGCTGCTCAAGGACATACAACTTCTTCTCGAGCTTGAGAGCTATCCTCAAGTTCCGATGCCAATCCATGAAGTTGGTACCAACCAACTTATCCTTCTCAAGAAGGGATCGCAGTGTTAATCCGCTATTGTTTATTACTATTAGATCTACAACAATCAAGAAAAAGCAGATTAGTATGACACTTCCTGCAAGTGCACAGTTATGTCGAAGTAATACAAAAGGTTGTTGAACCCATAAGGAATAAGGTTGAGTACTAGAAAGTCTAAGTTTTAATAACAAAGCGAATCAAAACGGGGTTTTTGCAATCTTCAAATCGAAAATAAGAAATCAAATGCAATGTCAAAGAGTATCAATATGATAGAGATCAGGGCTTTAGTATCCACCACACTGATGATTCTAATTGCGTTAAAGATGATCTATTACATGAATTCACAATTTTGCATAAGGAACCTTCCCTAAGGTACAGGATGCCCCCTCTCGGTGGTACACCCCAGTGCTTATCTAGAACGGTCTCCTACTCTCGCGGTGGATTGTTCTAAACAGACCCTATGTGCCGGATGGATGGTTATGAAACCCTCGAGTGAAAACCAAGCACTCTCGTGTCATGGATTCACATGTCTTACCTAGGGATTATGAATTGCGTCGGCTAAAACATGATATTACATGGCCAAGGCAACATCACGAAATAAGTTCAACAAGGTATATATATGCTCAAATGAATGTTCAAATAATGGAATTAAATTAAGATAGCAAATATAAATTGTCAATAGGCTTCAACCAAGCCCTGAAAAAGGATTTTACGCCATGATCGTCATGAAAACTCACAAAAATCTCTCTAAAATGTTAGGAAAAGTGCTACAAAACGTTTTTGAGAGGAGCGAGAGGATTTCTCGATGAAGATCTGATGCTCCAATCTCTAGAAATCGCCCCAAAAACATGTTGTCACTTGTTCCATCCATCCTAGCTACTTCATCCACTGATTTCTCGATGATTTGGAAATATTAGAAAAGGCTTTCATATTCTTTGGATTCGCCTCTCAGTTAGCTTTCCAAAACTTATTTTCTTGCATTTTTTGGATTTTTCTAGGGCTCGGAATCAAGGATAAATCGAGTGAAGGTCGGACTGCCCTGTTACGATCACAGGTGAACCTCGCCAGGTTCACCAGATGGTGAAGGCTACTGTGCAGTCTCTGTCAAGTAAGAATCACCGGTGAGCCCCGCCAGGTTCACTAGGTGGTGAAGTGTACTGTAGACTTTTGCGTAGATTTCCTCAGAGAGAATCATGAGTAAACCCCACCCAGTTCACCAGGTGATGAAGTCTTATGTGGACTTCAAACATCTGCGAAAGCACTTGTGAACCCCGCCGGGTTCACCTGGCTGTATTTTTCAAAGTAGCTCCGACTGGGCCTAAATTTGATGGTCAGCTTTGTCTTTAAGTGAGGAATCACCCCATGGCCTTAGAATCTTCAAAAGACTTCAAAATTGGGTGATTTTACCTAAAGTTTCACAAAATAAGAAAAAGTGAAGATTCCGAAGCAATTGAGTAAATAAGTCTAAAAAGAATATGAAAACATTGAAATAGGCTTGGATTTGAGATGAAATAGTACTATAATTTACTTATAAAATGCAAGGCATCAAATACTCCTAGACTTAAATCTATGCTTGTCCTCAAGTAATAAAATAGGATGAAATACATGATAGGTTTGAAAGTAATCATTCTGGTTAAAGACATACATCCAAAATTAGAAAAAAAACAACTACTAGTCTGCCATCATCTATTCAGAAGAAATCAAATAACCAAGTGTCATAGAATGTTCAGTAGTTTGATCCCACAACTTCCAGAAGTTGAAGCATTCAATTAGCAGTAAACAGAAAACTCAATTGTGTTCACACATTACTCACGCAAATCCTATTTATCCAAACCTACTTGTTGGGATCAACTCAAATGTATCTGTTAGGGTGCAAAATTCCAATGGTTAATAATGATATTAGACTTCAACTCATAGCTTAGGTACCACTACCAATTTTACGCAGTGCCAAGTAGAGGAGTCTCTCTTAGATTTCAACTCATGTTCTTAAGTACCACTGCCAATTTTACGCAGTGCCAAGTAGAGGAGTCTCTCTTATATTTCAACTCATGTTCTTAGGTACCACTACCAATTTTACGCAGTGTCAAGTAGAAGAGTCTCTCTTAGATTTCAACTCATGTTCTTAGGTACCACTGCCAATTTTACGCAGTGCCAAGTAGAGGAATCTAAGATTGTTGATTTTTTTTTTTTGTCAGCATCATTGGAAGTGCAGATAATACCTTTCAACGTATTACAAATGTAGCTTTCTCCCAACAAGGGAAAGGACTTCAAGGAAAGAATAAGTAAAAGTGTACCTCACTATCAATTCACATGCATACTTCCGCCATAAATTCTTTAAACATTCTTAGAAATGTTTGACCCACTAAAGAACAGTCTAGAGCAATCTAATTCATAAGATTTCAAAATCATAGGGTAGACGGATATGATCATAGTGTATTTCTAATTGGATGATGTATTCAACATACTATGATTATTTATAACCAACATGAATTCAACTTCAAGAATTATGCTTAGCTATCATAGGACTGAAATTATCTTAGTCAAGTATGGTAAATATAGCATAGTAAATACATGACTAAACTCCAAACCACAATATCACCATATACCAAAATGACCATATACACAACTCGTTTACAATTTAACAAAACAATATAGGGATCATAACTGAGTACCAAGATAATGCGTAGAAGAAAAGAAAAATCCAGTCATGCCATACACATCAACAGTCAAGGGGCCTGAAGATGGGACCAGGCCCTCGAATTGTGGCATATAAGTACAATGCCAAATGAATATCCAGACAATCAAAGTAATGTGCCAACCATACCAGCAGGAAGTGCATCAGATAATAAACAAAGTAGCAAATGATAGGAAATCAGGAAAAAGATAGCTCACCCACTCTAAATGTCGCATAGTCCCCTATGCGAAGCCATGGATGTGAGAGGAGTCGGTGGGATGTGGGGCTCCGGGTAAGCAATTCCTTCTTTCGCGATTTAGAGCCGAAGCCCGAGAGCTCTTGCCCTTACCGTGAAAGGTATAGTCTGGCTCATCCTCCTCATCCAAAGAGATGGCCACGTGTGACATGTTCTCTTTAGAGAGAAAAGCGAGCCTCTCATCCATGGCAGATAGCTTCTCCCAAACGGAGCCAATCATCTTGTCCTGTCTCTGCATGCTGGCCTCCATAGACTCCCAGCATGTGGACTTCTCCTGGCGGAGGTAGTTGAGAGTGGTGTCCATCTGATCGAGCGCCTCCCCCTGGCGAAGCTACTCCTCATGCATCTCATGAAGAAGGGCCATCATACAGCCGGTAGTGGAGGAGCCGCCAAAATGGAAGGCATTTGGGGCTAGAGGTGCAGTGTCCACGGTATCTGGCTAGGGTTCGGCGACAGGCTGAATGCGCCAGTTAGCCCTCACGCACACTGTGGTGCGCTCGGGGTTCAGCAGTGGGAGGGAGAACAAGCTTCCCTTGAACGTCAAGCAATAAGAATCACTCCGGCGTATGATAAGCTTCATAGAAACGCACGACTAGATCTCGAGCCGGTTGTTTCCACTAGCTTCCATAGTGTCACAGGGGATGACCCCTAGGGAGACAGCCAGTGGTGTAATCAAGCCCCCCATGACGATCGCCTCTTTGTGAGAGTGGGCAACGCGACTGAATTGTTTCACCAAGTAATAACCTGAGTCGACCCTGAAACCAGGTAGCATACACCATAAGTAATACAACTCAGATTGGCGCACCATACCATCACTCCCCCCCCCCCCCCCCCCGTCTGAAAATGGTGTGAGCGAGGACACGGTGAACATATCTAATAGCTGAGTTACATATGCTGGACACCCGGGCAACGTGTGCCAAATATATGTGTTCATTGGTGATTGCTCCCCAAAAGGCTTGCTCGCTGTATTCTGCAGGTACCTTGCGCGTACAAGGTTCTAGAAAACCATAGATGCCGCGCAACTAGGAGAGGGAAAGAGAATGCTCAATGTTGCCAAGCCGGAAGGAGCGGCGCCCGGGGTCTTGGTCGATAATCGTGTCGGGCTTCTATTGTATCCCAAGTTGTTTTGCATGTACCTTGGACTAATCCCCGGCAACGGTGCCAAAAATTTATTGTATCCCAAGTTGTTTGGCGTGTACCTTGGACTAATCCCTGGCAACGGTACCAAAAACTTGTTGTGACCCACAAGTGCACGGATACTCGAAGTAATAAAGAAAGATATCGAACCACAGTGACCTTATTGTTAAGTACCAAATAGTTGTATTCTTACTAGCTAAGCGATCGATTATAATGCAAGTGAACAATAAAAAGAGCGTAGAGATAATCAGAGAGAAACATTGGGACTAGGGTTTCGTCCTCCTTGATTCTAATGACTATATTAAAGTAAAAGATCATCAGACTAATCTTATCATGATAAAGACTTAATTTACTTCATAAAGGGAATATCTCACTTTCGTGCAGACAATCATGCAGGGTTCAATCCTCGCTTTCACGCAAGAACTATCCCAACGCTAAAGGTAAGTAAATCATCAATCAAAGAATTCAAAGATAACTTTCGTTCATCCGAATTCTAAGTTGATTGTCTCGAGTGGAATCTTAAGGATCACTTTCGTGCATCCGAGACTCAACACAATTTCTACTTATGGTTCTCCAACGTTCCGATCCTCACTTTCATGCAAGATCTCCACGTTTGACAACTCGACTCTACCCTAGATTTAAATTATCATCATGGCAATAAGATCACTAAAATCAAATAATTAAGAACTAACCTAAGAGAGTTCCTAACATGCAATTCTAGGGTTCCAAGTCTCAAGCAAATCACCTTTCGATCCTTATTGCGAGAACTCTAAAACATGTATAATAGCATCAATCTATGGAGAAGCAAAGACAAACAATCACATATGTAGAATTATCACAATCAAACTATTTTGACGAAAATAAAGCCATCTAATCATTAAGAAATCAAAGGGGATTACACCCAATGTCCCAAAGATGTTTAAGCTTGCATGGAAGGAGAATTACAATAAAGCATGTTTTCAAAGTGTCAACAATCAAAGAAGGGAAGAAGAAAAGTTACAAAATAGGTGCCGTAATTTGCAGCAAGACTCGATGAACAGTGCTGTCACCACAGTAAAATGGTTTAGGGTACTACCGTAATTTCTGCAAAAGTCTCTGGTCTGAAGCACTCCAAAATACGGCCGTGTAATTATTTATGGCAGTGCCATAAAATTAGGAAAACTTTCTGGTCGGAAAACTCCTCATAATACGGCAGTGCTCTGATATTACGGTAGCGTACAAAAATACGGTACCGTAATATAGATTATGGCCCTACCGTATTTTGGTCTTTTGCTCTGATTTGCGTGAAACTTGCCATGTAATTTCCTCTTGATGATTGGGACTCTTTCATATGCTCAATTTTGCTTGAAAACACCTTAAAATAGTGCCTTTTTACCTAAAAATCATCAAAAACTAAAATAGAAGTAGATTTTGCAATATTTGACAAATTGAGCATAAAAATCAGCAAAAGATCTTCAATTTAGCATGAAAAGATATATAAAATGATACAAAATATACTATATATTTTGGTGTCATCAAATACATAAGGCTCAAACTTTGCTTGTCTTCAAGCAAAAATCAAAAATTGATTAAGAGATAAACCTTTTCATGCTCAATAAATTTCTAAAATACAATCATCAATGAAAAATTCCATCAATTGTTTCACAAAACTTCAAATAAACATATCATTCTTAGAATTCAATCCTCTAGATCCACAACTCAATCAAATAAAACTTTGCAACTTGTATAATAAATAGAATTTTCAATCTCATGATTTCACCCTGTTTTCAGTTCAAATCTATCATGCTTTTGTTTACAGGAATTAGGTTTCCAAGATCTTTTTCCACAAATAATTTTTCCTTTTTTGTTTGTATTTGATTATTTTTGTAAAGATGGCATGCATCTACTTAGATACACACTTTCTATTTTTGACTTCAACTCTTATTTTCGGTACCACTATCAATCTTGCATAGTGCCAAAGTAGAGGAGTCTTATTCTTTTTATCTCTCATTATTTTTCACGCATAGACTTCAACCCATGTCTTAGGTACCACTATCAATTTTACATAGTGCCAAGTAGGGGAGTCTCTCACTATTTTTATGGATCTTGGATTCTTCCTTCCCAACAAATAGCAAATTAGACTAAACATCTACTAGGTTGATCAATTAATATCAATTCAATAATCATACTCATATGCTCATTTTATTTAATGGAGTAGGTTCACCTTAGATCTTATTCCTCAAATAATACATCTACCCAAAATTTCATGCATCAACCAATGTCAAATTTCAGAGATAGATGTGCATTGAAGAAATAAATCTAACATGATAGGGTCTTTCTCTAATCATGAATTTGAATCCATTCATCATCAATCAATCAAGTCATCAACAATATAAAACAAGAATATACTCATCATCATCACAAAATATCATCATAAACACTAAATATATCATCATGTAAACTACAACCATATCGAAGATAGCTCATCAGAATATCAAAATATCATAATACAACCCCATCGAAATAGTAGAAATCAGTATCATCATAATCATCATACAACCACATCGAAGAGAAAAATAAGCATGTGGTCACAGAGGTGTAGAAGCATCAAACTCAAACAATCATGGTCAAAAGTGTAAAATGATAGATTCAAGAGACCACATCGAGTAGAAATCTCAATGAGTGATACATTCAAAGTAAATCAAAGATGCAACCATAATCATAAATAAGAGAGTGCAAACAATACTCACAAAACTATATAGCAAGCTCTGACTGAAAATACATAAGGCTCAGATCAAAAATAGTGTCAGGGCAGATGCTGCAAGGTCCAAGGATGTGCCTTTTGAAAATTTTACCTATACAATTTAAGATACATAAGGCTCAGTCTAAAAATAGTCTCCAAAAATAATAATGATAAAAATAATTTTCTCAAGAGAGAATCAGAGATGTCGCCGGAGGTCTGAAGAGGATGCCAGTGGAAAGAGTCGAGCAGGCAAGAAGCAGAGGTGGAACAGATGCTATCTGAAAAGCCACTAGCAATGATGGTGATGGTGCCGACAGTAGAGTGGGTAATCTCTAGTGGCCTGCTAGAGAATACAGTCTTGGAGGTGAGATTGTCGGCCGGTGGGTGTGAGAGATAGCTCTACAAAAATAGAAAATCAGTCACTAATGAATATTCTACTGCATAAATAAATCTAATCAATGGAAATAGAGGCAGTAGAAGAAGTAAGAATCTGCAGATAGTATAATCCAGTGTCGACGGCTGGAAACAATGATGTCAGAGACAGATGCAGTGGTGGCTAGAGATGGAAGACAGTTGCTCTTGAAGATTTTTGGATCTGGAGCCAAAAGAAGTAATAACAAGTAGAAAGCAAACCAAATAGTTTTTGAATTTTTTATGAAAGGTAGCCATACCCTAGAATAAAATTTAATTATCCAAATAGAAAATGGTCAGAACCAAGTTGTAGAATAAGATATGTTCCTTTCAGACGTATGAAAATCAAAAGATAAAAATCTATCAGGAATTTAGGGTATCAAGAGAAAGAAGGCTACTCAGATTACAAAATTGCAAAAACTGCACAAAAGTTAATCAGATTCAAAAAGTTGTCATGTGTCCTAAAATGATCAAAGAATAAAATCATGAAAACAATTAATCCACAAGATAGAATGACACATATTCTTCATATCCCATGTGAAAAATCAGGGTTTCAAGTTATTTAATCATCTTAAAAACTTGCTGCAAAAGTGCTAATCAGATTAGTCAGAAAAAAAATTGCTGCAGAAATTAATTAGAATCGAAAAGTTGCAATGTGTTTTAGAATGATACATGGACTTTAAAATTCAAAAAAAATATCCAGATGATAGACAAACATGAGTACTTCCATGTTGCGCCAAAGATCAAAATTTTTGCCATTCCAGTTTCTTAAAATCGCAGCGAGAAATCACCCAGTCAAGTAAACAGAATGCAGAAAGTAGGTTTCAAATTACGACACCGTATTATCCTTTACGGTACTGCCGTATTGTTCAAAAGACTCTCAGAGAAGAAATCACTCAAAATTATGGCATGTGAAAGACGTTACGGCCCTACCGTAAAAATCATAAAACTTTCTATCAAAAATAGACCGAAAATATAGTACAGTAAAACTAATTACGGCGGTGCCGTATTATGCGCCCAAACTTAATTTCACCTACTAAAAGAGAAGAAAAATTAGTTATTAAAAAAACTAAAATAAAAGAAACAAAGCTAAACAAGAGTGCTTGGGTTGCCTCCCAAGAAGCGCTAATTTTTTTTTTCAGAATATCTAAAAAAAATAGAAAATATAAAACACAAGCAAATTCACAAATTTTTAGAATTCACAACTCTGTCACAACTTGTGAAATCCAAAACCTGCAAAAACAAAAAACAAAGTTAAATCTAAAACAAATAAAACTTAGTCTAGCAATACTAACAACTATTTTGATATTAACAAAACTAAGATCCCCGACAACGGCGCCAAAAACTTGTTGTATCCCAAGTTGTTTGACGTGTACCTTGGACTAATCCCCGGCAATGGCACCAAAAACTTGTTGTGATCCGCAAGTGCACGGTATCGAACCACATAGACCTTATTGTTAAGTACCAAATAGTTGTATTCTTACTAGCTAAGCGATTGATTATAATGCAAGTGAACAATAAAAAGAGCATAGAGATAATCAAAGAGAAACATGGAACAAGGGTTTCGTCCTCCTTGATTCTAATGACGAGATTTAAATAAAAGGTCGTCAGACTAATCTTATCATGACAAAGACTTAATTTACTTCATAAAGGAATTATCTCACTTTCGTGCAGACAATCATGCAGGGATCAATCCTCGCTTTTGCGCAAGAACTATCCCAACGCTAAAGGTAAGTAAATCATCAATCAAAGAATTCAAAGATCACTTTCGTGCATCCGAATTCTAAGTTGATTGTCTCGAGTGGAATCTCAAGGATCACTTTCGTGCATCCGAGACTCAACACAAGTTCTACTTATGGTTCCTGAGATGATATCTTAGTGGGAGCGTAATTACTTTCCTAGTCCTCTACGTCGATGATATCTTAATCATTGGAAACGATATTCCTGAGATGCATGCTGTTAAAGCATGGCTAAGGAAATGTT